>CM053027.1:74376207-74597936 GCA_028564925.1 Lithobates sylvaticus
TTCACCTCAGTCTTCACGAGGGGTATGGGGGGCTTCATTAACCAAAACTGCAAGGTTTATCCTCATGACACGTCACAGGAAGCACCCTCATGGCTAACAGAGGATAGAATTAGGAATAGACTTGAAAAACTTTTAACATTAACATTAATAAGTCACCGCGGGGCCAGATGGCTTGCACCTGAGGGTCCTTAAGGAACACAGTCAAGTAATTGCTAGACCATTGTTCCTAATTTTTATGAACAGTCTACTGGAATGGTACCAGCAGTTTAGAGAAAAGTCAATGTAGTACCAATATTTAAAAAAGGACCAAGATATATCCCTGGGAACTACAGACCAGTTATCTTAACGTATGTAGTTTGTAAGCTCTTGGAGGGGATGATAAGGAATTATATCCAAGTTTTTAGTAATGAAAATGGTATCATTAGTAGAAATCAGCATGGATTCATGAAGAATTGTTCTTGCCAAATCAATCTATTAACCTTCTATGAGGAGGTGAGCTGCCATCTAGATAAAGGAAGGCCTGTAGGCGTGGTGTATCTGGATTTTGCAAAGGCATTTGATAAAATTTCCCCATAAACGTTTACTGTACAAACTAAGGTCTGTCAGAATGGACCATAGGGTGAGTACATGGATTGAAAACTGGCTACAGGGGTGAGTTTAGAGGGTAGTGATAAATTGGGAGTACTTGGAATGGTCCGGTGTGGAAAGTGGAGTCCTCCATGGTTCTGTCCTGGGACCAATCCTATTTAATTTATTCATAAACAACCTGGAGGATGGGATAAACTGCTCAATCTCTGTATTTGCGGACGATACTAAGTAAAACAGGGCAATAATTTCTCTGCAGGATGTGGAAACCTTGCATGAAGATCTGAACAAATGAATGGGGTGGGCAACTACATGGCAAATGTTTAATGTAGAAAAATGTAAAATTATGCATTTGGGTGGCAAAATATGAATCCAATCTACTAACTAGGTGGCGAACCTCTGGAGGGATCTAGAAAGGAAAAGGACCTAGGGTCCTAGTAGATGACAGGCTCAGCAATGGCATGCAATGCCAGGCTGCTGCAAGCCAAACCAACAGAATTTTGGCATGCATTTAAAAGTGAATTAACTCCAGAGACAGAGATAAAACGATAATTCTCCCACTCGGCAAGACTCTGGTCCGGCCACACCTGCCATCCAGTTCTGGGCACCAGTCCTTAGGAAGGATGTGCTGGAACTGGAGAGAGTCCAGAGAAGGGCAACAAAGCTAATAAAGGGACTGGAGGACCTTAGTTATGAGGAAAGACGAGCATTAAACTTATTCTCTCTTGAGAGGGGATATGATTTCAATGTACAAATACCGTACTGGTGACCCCACAATAGGGATAAAACTTTTCACCAAAAGGGAAATTAAAAAGACTTGCGGCCATTCACTAAAATTAGAAGAGCAGCGGTTTAACCTTTATAAATTCTTTATTTGTGAGATAATCAGTTAACATACAAATACAATCTTTAAAACAAAGGACATCAACCATCTGTTAACTTCAACATTTTTATCCCTCGACTTGAGAGTTGTTAGATAGTTATGAACCACTGGAACTTGGGTCGAGTGTTCCTCGATATCCATCTGAATGAGGAGGAGGGCAGGTAACCCCCCGCCACCCCCTCCGCTGTGGTGTTCTAAAGCATTGGTTAGTTCTGTTCACATTTTTTAATCAGAAGTCTACCCATGAGTCGACTTACTTTTCTTTATAAGAGAAGAGGGGAAAGAAAGAAGAGTGGGGGGAAGGTACAGGAACAGGGGAAGGCCGGGTGATAAGAGGAAAGGGATCAACAAATAGGGGGTGGACAGGGGGGTGGGGGGGGAGGGAAGGGGGGATAGTCCGTCCTCCAGCTCCCCCCAGCTCGGTCGTCTTGCTGAGTCCGGGGTTCAACATACCCCAACGCTCAAGTCGTCAATCTCGCGTACTCCTCAGAGAAATAGAATTCAAGCAAGTAGTACCATTTTTTGAGATATTGTTCTCTGAGGCCTTTGTCAGATGCCACCAGGTCCTCCATCCTATGGATGTCCGCTACTTTTTTCAACCACATTGCTACTCCTGGGGGCTCTGTCTGTTTCCACATTAGGGGAATACAACTTTTTGCTGCCGTGACCAGAGAGGGGATGATGGATTTCCTATAGACCTTACCTGGGATCTCGTGGTGATGTATTAGAAAGAAGCCTGCAGTCATGGGCAAGTCTCTATCCACAAATTTCTGCAAGATTCGGTGGACTTCCGTCCAAAACGGGGTCAGGAGTCTGCAGGACCAGAAGATGTGGAGCAGGCTACCCGCCTCCTCTCCACATCTCCAGCATCGGTCCGAGCTCTGAGGGAACATTTTGTGTAATCGCACTGGGTTATAGTACCAGCGCGTGAGGACTTTGTACCCTGACTCTTGCTGGTTAGCACTCACTGATGTTTTGATCGTGAAGAGGAGGATCCTCTCTACTTGTTTCTCTGTGAGTTCCAACCCTAGGTCTCGTTCCCATTTTTCTATAAATGGCAGCTTAAAGTCAGGGGGTGGGATATTCAATGCCTGGTATGTCAGTGAGATTGTGTGTCTTATGGGCTCCTGGTCCGAGCATAGCTGCTCGAATGGGGTTAGCTTTCTCATAAATGGCCTCGGGTGAGGCTGTGTCCTGATAAAATGTGACAATTGGACCTTTTGCCAGAAGGGAAGGCTGCCCAGAAGAGGGTCTTCTAATATTTCAGTTCTAGTCATCCATCGTCCCTCTCTAATGAAGTGTCTTAGTTGGTGTTTTCCGTACATCCATAGGTCTTGGAACCTAGGGTCTTCCATGCCCGGTTTAAAGTCCGGGTTCCCCACTACTGGGGTCAATGGGGAAGGTAGGGGTATCCCCAACAATTGCCCAGTGGCCTTCTGGGCTACTCTCCAAGTCTCTCCCACCGTGGGATGCTTAGTTACCTGCTCCGCGTAGCCCCTCCGGCACCAAGGCAAGCCCCGCAGGTCCACTCCCGTGATGCGCTGCTCTATTTGGACCCATTGCTTGAGTGTCCCATGGCGACACCAATCAATGATCCTGGTCAAGTGACAGGCTATGTGGTATCTGGACACATCTGGGAAGGCTATGCCCCCTAGCACTTTTGGTAATCTTAGAATGGACTGGGCCAGTCTCGGTGGTTTGCCTACCCAGACGAATCTGACGAGTGATCGATTAAGTGCCCTCAGGAAAGTGCTCGGTATCTTAATTGGTAGGGCCTGAAGGTAGTATAATATACGAGGCATGACATTCATTTTTATTATGCTACACCTTCCGAACCATGAGAATAAACCAGTGTTCCATTTCTGCAGGTCCCTAGTAATATTCCGCAGGAGGGGGGGGAAATTGAGGGAGAAAACGTTCTCAATTTTGTTAGGTAAGTTTATCCCCAGGTACTTAATGTGGGTGTTAGCCCACTTGAAAGGGAAGTCTGCTTGTAGTAGGGTGTATGTAGGGTTGGGTACAGAGACATTTAAGGCCTCTGATTTCTGGAAGTTGACCTTAAAAAAGGACAATCTTCCATATAGCTCCAGTTCCGCCATTAGGTTGGGCACCGAGATAAGGGGATTAGTCAAAAAGAAGAGCAGGTCGTCTGCAAATGCAGCTATCTTTGGCGACAATGATTCCCCCAGGTCGATGCCGGTTATGTCGGGATTGTTCCTAACCGTGAGTAAGAAGGGTTCTAAAGACAGGATGAAAATTAAAGGGGAAAGAGGACACCCCTGTCTTGTACCATTAGTGATGCCAAAGGCGGGAGATAACTGTCCATTAACCTTTACCCTGGCCGACGGTCTGGAATAGATGGCCTGAATCCAGGTCAGCATTCTCTGTCCCAGTCCAATATGGCGGAGGGTTTCCATAATGAAAGGCCAGTGGACCCTATCGAACGCCTTCTCGGCGTCGGTTGAGAGCAACACTAATGGGGTACCCCTTGATTTAGCCGCATGAATGAGATTTAGTGCCTTAGCGGTGTTATCTCTAGCCTCCCTAGAAGCCACGAACCCCACCTGGTCCGAGTGGACTATAGCTGGGATCCATTCGGACAGCCGCATTGATAATGCCTTCGTGAAGATCTTCAGATCCACGTTGAGTAGGGAGATTGGCCTGTAGTTCTGGCAGAGAAGGGGGTCTTTTCCTTCTTTGGGAATGACTGTAATAAAGGCCCTAAGTGTGTCCTCAGGTGGTGTGCCCCCCTCCCCCGCCTCGTTGTATGCTGCAAGGAAATGGGGCATCAGAATGGCGCTAAAGGTTTTGTAGTACCCCAGCGAGTATCCGTCAGGCCCGGGGGCTTTACCCGTTTGCATACCAGCTATGGCTAACGTGATCTCATCCCCCGAGAGTGGCTCTTCTAGAGTACCTAAGGCCTCTTCTGGGAGCTGTGGGAGCCCTGATTTTTGAATATAGGATTTTATAGCTTCCCTTTCCAAGGATTTCCCTCTTTCTGACTGTTTACGAGGTAAGTTGTATAAGGAGGAATAGTATTTGCAGAACTGGTCTGCAATCTCTTCTGTGGTGTGGGCCTTTGCTCCCCCTTCCTTCCTTAGCTCTGGAATGAAGGCTTGCGATCTTTGGGACCTCAGAGCCCTCGCTAACAGCTTACCGCATTTATTACTATGTTCGTAGAAGGTGCGTCTACATTTTGCTATGACCGCCTTAGCTCCGAACATAGCTAGCTCTTTCAGTTGGTTCCTCAGACCCGTCAGTTCATGCAAGGCCTGTACAGCTAGTGTCTGTTTGTGCCGGGTTTCCACTGACCTGATCCTGTCCAGGAGGTCTACTGTCTGTTTGGCCCTGGCCCTCTTAATTCTAGTACCAATTCTTATAAGGGTCCCTCTAATTGTACACTTATGTGCCTCCCACACCATCAGTGGCATGCTGCCTGTGTCAACATTGGAGTTAAAGAAATTCCTCAACTCCCTTGAGATTTCTTCTACTACCTCTGGGGTCTGGAGTAGGGATTCGTTGAACTTCCATTGCCACTGCCTGTGACCCGCTTCCAGAATGTCAATGTCAACGAAGACCGGTGCGTGGTCCGAGAACGTAATGGATCCTATGGAGGCTGAATGGACCTTGGATAGCAGGGATTGGGGTAGCATGATTAGATCGATTCTGGTGTAGGAGTCATGTGGGTGGGAGTAAAAGGAGTAATCCCTTCGGGTGGGATTCAACACTCTCCACACATCCACCAAGTGGAATGAGTAGAGGTTTCTTTTTAGGCGTTTAAGGGCCGGGTAAGAGATCTGTGATGCCTGTCTGGACGAGTCTAGGCAGGGATCTAGCGTTACGTTCAGGTCGCCCCCTAAGATCACCTCCCCCTCAGCAAATTCCTGTAGTTTGGACAGCGTCGGCTCCAGGAAACCCAACTGTCCTGTGTTGGGGAGGTAAAGATTAACCAACGTAACCACCCTGTCACCTAACGTCCCCTTGACAAACAGGGCTCTACCTTTCCCATCCTCCCACTGATCCCGCAGCTTCCACGGTGTCGTGGCTCTGATCAGAATGCTAACCCCCTTCGACTTGGATTCAGAGGAGCAGCCATGGTAGACTATTGGGAAGTAGCGGTCTTGTAATTTTGGCACTTTGTCGGCTCTAAAGTGGGTTTCTTGGAGGAAGCACACGTGCGCTTTTGAATGTTTCAGGTTGGAAAGGACCATCGAACGTTTCTCGGGAGTGTTCAGGCCGTTAGTATTTATGGACATTAATCTGAGGGTGTTTGTGGTACCCATGGCCTGCGACGAGCTGGAGGAGGGATATCAGGTCCCTGGGAAATCAGGGAGGGTGAGAGGGCGGGGGGGGGGGGGAGGGAGAGGAGGGTGGGGCCAGCCAGGGAAGGGGGGGCACCGATAGGGGGGAGGTGCGAGGGGGAAAGGACGAAGGGGAAACGGAAAAGAGAGAGGATATAGGTGGGAAGGAAGTAGAAAGGAAATTAGAGGGGACCGCAATAGAGCAGTCCCTTATCCTAGAACGCTATCCGCGTTAGTGAGACCAAGTCTCTCTTCGCCCTTAGGGCTCTCACCAGCAGAGCCCCAGCGGGGTGACTATCTATGTGGGAGGGTGGCCGGACACTTCGGAGGCCGAAGCACCCCTCCCAGACCCGTTCAACAAAGCATATAACTATAGAAATAAAAATAAAAACTAAACATGTCATCAGCAAAACAGCCCTGTACCATATCAGTGTACATCTTTTACCGCTGTGAATTCTGAGATGTCCGCCCGTCCCCCACTCCCCCCACCGCCCTCCCAGCCAAAACTCTGGGTGGGTTCAGTAGCTATCTGTTAAAGTTCTCTGTTAGGGGGGGGGGGAGCCGGTTACGGACGGACATCCCTCTCAAATTAGTGCCGACACAGGTGACAGTGTGGGCTTCAGGCACAATCAATACTACAGTAGTGCTACCAAGCAAAACCCGGCAAGCGATACCCGTGCACCCCCCTCCTCCCCCTCCAGAACCGGGCTCCTCCAGTATACCTTCCGACACTCCCCTCCGGAGTGCTTTTCCGAGGGGGAGTGTGATCTAAAGGCCCGCGGGAGAATAGGAGCCTCAAAACGATGTACTCCTCCGGTTCCCCCGTACCACTCCCAGAGGAGACCGGTCCCGGATGCTCAAACACAGACATTTTATACCTTACAATCCCGTCCAGTACCCCCCACCCCCCTCCCTCACATGCCCCAACATGAATGCAGAGGACCCCTGGTAAAGCTGAAGCACCCCTGAGCAGTTCGTTGAAGCCAACGGTTACAGGTCTGTTCTCCTGCTACGGGGCTCCTAAGGCTGTCTTGGACTCCGGTCTGCTTTCCCGGGGTAGATATTGATGGTGCGGGGGCCCGGGGGCTCTGCCTGTTGTCTATGGGGGGTGTGTTCCCTGCACAAAGTGGCCCCGGGAAGGGAAGGTGAGGGCCGGAACAGGAGAAAACAACCAGCAGGGGGGTGGTACAACACCTGGAGAGGGGGACGTCTGTCCGGCTGGGCAACATGGAGAGGAAACACTCCCCAGTAGGGTTCTAGCTTGGCACACACACCTTCAGTCTTGATGAGAACAAAACAAAAAGGCCCGGGCCCAACACTTGCGTGTCTTCTCTGTTCGGCTTACTGCTCTGGGTCCCCCCTCCCGATCGGAGTGGGTTCCCTCTGTCGTCTTCTCGAGGATCTGCGCGGGAGGCCTCTGTTGTTCCCTTGGTTTGGCGGGCGCGGATCTCTGTATGATAGGGGACTCAACCAGTCCCGCAGCGGGAACGGCTCCATTTCCAGGAACCTGAAGAGGTCGGGCATCTCTGCGTGCCGCCGTAGGGTGAAGGAGTCAGTTCCTTTCCGGATGGTAAGTTGTAGGGGAAATCCCCATCTGTATGTCAATCCTGCTCTGCTGAGGCGCTCCAGCAACGGTTTTAGCATTGCTCTCCTGATCAGTGTGGAGCGGGAAACATCCGGGTAGACCGATATTTGTGCCCCATCAAAGTCCACCGGTCCCTTGAGCCTGGCTGCTTGTAGAATCATCTCCTTGTGGCTGTAGCGGTGAAGCTTGCACAGGACATCTCGGGGACGGTCCACCTCCGCGGGCCGTGGGCCTAGTGTCCTATGCACCCTGTCAAACTCCAAGAGTGCCGGGCAGTCTTGTGCCAGTAGCTTGTGGGCAATGGCCCGGACCGTCTCCGCTAGGTTTTCCGCCCCTGTCGCTTCTGGTATACCCCGGAATCTCAGGTTCTGGCGGCGGCTGCGGTTCTCGAGGTCCTCTGCATGCAGTTGTACCTCCGCCAGTTGTTCCTGGTGCCTCTGTTGTTCTCTCTCCAACTGCGAGACCCGAGCCTCCAGGGATCCAACCGTAGCCTCCTCTCTTGTTAGCCTCTCATCTATGTCCTGCACTTCGGACCTAATCTCCTGGAGGTCTCGTCTGTGCTGCTCTTCGACCCGCTGGACTAGCGCTTCCATATCAGCCTTGGTGGGTAAGGCTTCCATGTCGGCCTTCGTAGGCAGGGCCCGCAGTAGCGCCCGTATGTCCGCATCGTCCCCCATGTGTTGTGAGGGGGTACCGGACCCCCCCTGGCTTAGCGGGGTTGGGTTCAGTAACACTGGGAGGCCAGTCAGAGGCTGCGAGCCTGATGGTTGCGGGGACGCCATGTTGACTGGGAGGATAGCGGGTAGGGCCTCCCCACGTGGCTGTTCAGGTCGGGCCTCCGGTGGCGTTCTAGGTTTTTCCTTGAGGAATTTGTCGATCTGGGAAGCCGGGATTAGTTTAGCAGTACCCTTGAACTTTCCCTTCTTGCGGTAGCTCATGGCAGAGTGATAGTTAGCTGTTCCGCTGGCATAGCGACTTTGTTTACCGGGTCCGGGAGCGGGCGCTCAGGCACTATGCGACCTCATTCCGCCATGTCCAGGTCGCGCCCCCTAGTTCGAGCATTGAGGGGGACGGAGGCCTCTGGTGTCTGCTGAGGTGTACCAAGATGGCCGCCGTGTCTCTGCTAGACCTCGAGGGGCTCACCTGTGCGGCGTGAAAGTGATACCACTGGGCCCCCGGGCAGGTAAAGTGTCTCTGGGGGGTTCCTGAGGTATTCAGTGAGTGGAGAGGAGCCAGGAGGGAGCAGGTGTAGGCCGCGGGTGGAGCAAGATGGCCGCCGATCCACTGTGTGTAGGCCAGGTGGTAATGTAAGTCCCTGGGGGCTCAGTGGGCGGCAGGTCTGTCTCTGTAAGGCCGCTTGTGTGACAGAGGAGGCTGTGTGATTGTGGATAGGCCCGGACTCTGGGAGTGGTAAGATGGCCGCCAGGTAGGCCGAAGCCGCGGCCTGTCCTAAAACGACCGCCGGGTGGAGGGGCGGCGTTCCGCCTGGGTCACAGCTCTCCCTCTGGGGACCAGAAGCCTACTGCCGCTCTGGATGTGCTTTGTTCCCCCCAGGTAGTGTCCACATACGGGGCCTGGGGCAGGAGGGACGAGGGATGAGGACAAGAGGGCCTGGGGTGTAGCAAGATGGCCGCCGTCGCTCACCTGTAGCTTTGGGGCTCCAATCCTTCTCCAGCGCTCGTTTCTCAGTCCGTGTGCGGTTCCCCCTGGCTGGGGAGGCTGATGGAGGTGAGCCCAGAGAGGTCCTGCAGAGCGCTGCACTTGACTGCGGAGGCCGAGGGGTTCGTGTAGGCCGCAAGATGGCGGCGGCCGCGGGCCGGAATACAGGGTGTAGATCCGTCCTAGGCACCCGATATAGGTGTCTATCTGCACCGGGTGAGCCCGGTAGTAAGGATGGGTGTCCTGCAGGCGGTTTAACCTTAAACTGCGTAGAAGGTTCTTTACTGTAATGCCCTGTACACACGGTCGGAAATTCCGATGACAAAATCAGTCAGACTTTGTCCAACACTGGTGTTGCATACACACGGTCGGACAAAGTTGTCGGAAAATCCGATCATTCTGAACGTGGTGACGTTCGTTGCGTATGACGGAACTACGTAGAGGCTATTAGCCAATAGTTTTGGTCTCCTAATGTGATCTGAGCATGAGTGGCACCTTGTCCGTCGGAATTCTCTACACATGATCGGAAAAAGTCTGATCGGATTTTGTTGTCGAAAAATTTGAGAGCAGGATCTCAAATTTTTCCGTCGGAATTTGAGTCAGATGGAGCCCACACACGGTTGGATTTTCCGACAACCTGTTCTGATAGCGGTCTGATAGGACATTTTCCGTCGGATTTTCCAACCGTGTGTACGGGGCATAAGAGTGATAAGAATGTGGAATTCTCTTCCACAAGCAGTGGTTTCAGCAGGGAGCATAGATAATAAAAAAAAAAAACGATTAGATAGGCACCTAAACAACCTTAACATACAGGGATATACAATATAATACTGAAAGAAAAACACACACACAGGTTGAACTTGATGGACTTGTGTCTTTTTTCAACCTTACCAACTATGTAACTATAAACTTGTAGTTATACAGTATATTCAGTATATTTAGGTAAATTTATTGTGCTCCTGTTTTTTTTTGTTATTAACCGCTTCCCGACCGGCCACTGCATATATACGTCAGCAGAATGGCACGGGCAGGCAAAATCACGCTCCTGCACGTGATCGTGCATTTTCCTGCCTGTAGGTCGCGGTGACCAGCGGAGCACCGTGACCCCGGCCGCGGGACCAGCGGACCCGATCGCCGCTGGTGTCCCGCGATCGGGTTATGGAGCTGAAGAACGGGGAGAGGTTTGTGTAAACAAACCTCTCCCCGCGCTTCCTACACTGCCTGTCATTGATTGGCTGTTCCCGGTCATCGGGAAAGCCGATCAATGACGTCAGACGTCAGCCCCCCCCTAATGTAAAAAAAAACACACACGTCACAGCCCATAACCCCTCCCCTCCCCCTAGTGGTTAACCCCTTCACTACAACTGTCCTTTCTACAGGAATCAATGCATTTAAATAGCATTGATTGCTGTATAAATGACAATGGTCCCAAAAATGTGTCAAAAATGTCCGATGTGTCCGCCATAATGTCGCAGTCACAATAAAAATCGCTGATCGCCGCCATTACTAGTAAAAAAAAAAATATTAATAAAAATGCTATAAAACTATCCCCTATTTTGTAAACGCTATAACTTTTGCGCAAACCAATCAATAATCGCTAATTGCGATTTTTTTTACCAAAAATATGTAGAAGAATACGTATCGGCCTAAACTGAGGAAAAAAACATTTTTTTTATATATTTTTTTGGGATATTTATTATAGCAAAAAGCAAAAAATATTGCATTGTTTTCAAAATTGTCGCTCTATTTTTGTTTATAGCGCAAAAAATAAAAACCGCAGGGGCGATCAAATACCACCAAAAGAAAGCTCTATTTGTGGGAAAAAAATGACGCCAATTTTGTTTTGGAGCCACGTCGCACGACCGCGCAATTGTCAGTTAAAGCGACGCAGTGCCGAATCGCAAAAAGGGGCCTGGTCCTTTGGCTGCCAATTGGTCCGGGGCTGAAGTGGTTAATCAAAATTTGAATGAACTATTCAGAAGCATTGCTCCTGTGACATTACAAGCAACACTGGAAATATTAAAAGTGATTTGTGGTCAAACATGAACATTTTAAATTGAAAATCACTTGTGGCACAGAGCCTATGTTCTACCTGGATCGGATTAAAATGTTGACAGTCATTGAATACATGTGGCTAGGACATGGGTAGGGTAACTTGTATATGGTATTTTTGGGCATGGCAACTGTTCAGCCAAAGTACTTTAAGCGCCCCAAAGCAAAATAAACACAAGTTTTGGATTGTCTCCAAAACTGTAATTTATTGCACTTGAAATTAAAAATTCAACCAAATATGACCCTAAGGTAATTCTTACCTTATCTTCAAAAACATAACCGTTGACCTGGAGGTACTCCAAAATCTAACCCTTACCTTACCCTGAACAAACCCCTAAACATAACCCTAATAATAGTCAAAAATTAGCAAATTGCCTTAAATGAAAATTCTGTAATGTAAACAATATATACTCATCTTCTCAAAGGCTATGACTCTAATGCGGTGTACACACGGTCGGAATTTCCGATGGAAACCGTCCGATGGGAGCTTTTCATCGGATTTTCCGACCGTGTGTATGCCCAACGGTCTTTTTCTGTCGGAATTTCCAACGGACTTTGAATTGAGAACCTGTTCTCAATTTTTCCGACGGAAAACCTTTCTATCGGATTTTCCGATCGTGTGTATGCAATTCCGACACGCAAATTTCCGACGCATGCTCGGAAACAATTCGACGCATGCTCGGAAGCATTAAACTTCCCTTTTATAGTGCTGTCGAACGTGTTTTATGCCGCTGTGTTATTGACCGTCGGAATTAGGTGTGATCGTGTGTAGGCAACACAGCTTGAGCGGAATTCCGTCGGAAAAACCGTCAGAGTTTTTTCCGACGAGAATTCCGATCGTGTGTACGCGGCATTAGCCTCCACTTCTGTTGTCTTAACTTGAGGTGGTTCTCTGCTGACTTCCATCATCCATCATACTAGTTCTGCTGGAGTGGTTCTTTAAAGTGGTAGTTAACTCTCATTTTAAATTTGTAACTACAAGTAACATTAACAATAAGTCTTACCTGTAGCTACAATGAATATCTTCAAAACAAAAATGCTTAAGAGATATTCACAATTTCAACAGCTGTGACATCACCAACGCATACACACTGCACTCTGCATTGAGGGCACACTGAGTGTGTCCTCAATGCAGAGTGCTGTACAGCGATCGTGACTCGCATGCACGGGAGTGACCTCATCGTGGCCCTGCCATTTAAATGCCACAAACCCTGAAGGAAGATCACATAGGGATGGAAGCCCTGGCAGTGGTGACAGCACAGTACTGGAGTGCTTTGTATGCAGTGCATAATAGCACATTGTGTAATTTTTTTTTGTTTGTTTGTTTTCTGACTTTACTACTACTTTAAGGCCTCATGCACACGGACGTTTTTGCAGCCACGTTTTTGAGCGTTTTTTGCAGCTTAAAAACGCCTGTCCATGTTAGTTTATGGCTTCATGCCCACCTAGGCGTTTTTGAGCTGCAAATGGCATAGGCGTTTTTAAGCTGTAAAAAAAAACCAGGACCAGTGCGTTCCGTGGCGCTGGGCTAGAGCTGTAAAAACGTGAATCGAGCAAAAACGCGCAAAAATGCGCAAAAACGCGCACCGGCGTTTTTGAGCTGCAGCGTTTTTTTGCTGCAAAAAGTTGATTGGACACTGTAATCCCTGTATAGTAAATTAGAGATGTGTAAAACGCTAATTAACGCTGACGCTAAAAAATGCGCAAAAACGCGCAAAAACGCCAACCTAGCTTTACAGCCCGTTTTTTAAAACGTCCGTGTGCATGAGGCCTTATAAGAAAGTAGATTTTTTTTCTTTTATGTTTACATGTTAATATTTCACTGTTTTATAATATTGAACATTAGGCGCCTCCGTAAAGCTTAGTTTGTGAAGCATGCTGGGCCTTCTAATACTCAGCAGCATATCTTATCTTTAATTTTCAGCACCATAAATGCCTCCAGAAAAACTGAAAACCTAGATCTAATTTTCTGCTGGCTGAATTGGTAAATTTAAAATATTTCATATTTATCTGATTAAAAAGAAATTATCTTTTAATGTTAAACATACTCTATCAATAATAAAGAAAATATCAACAAAAAACACCATGGTGTTTATTTATAAAGTAGCAAATGTGACATTTCCCAAACTTTCACTGCAGATGTATCTGATGCATGCATTTAAAATTAGAGTGATTTATTCACCTTAATAAATACTCCCCAATGCATACAGTCCTTACATCCTCTCTTCCAAACCATGTATTAAGGCTACATTTATCTAGGACTGTAAAACTAATTTGAACATGGGAAATTCACATCATGCTAACCTACACACAGTCTGCAAAATTGCTTTTAAATGCAAAGTGCGCAAAGCATTACAAAACAATAGCACCTTAACATCATAAGAGGGTGCATTAGAGGGCATTCAATAAAATAAAATTTTAAATCTGCTCAGTTTGATCCTTTGTGGAGCTTTCATGAAGAGCTTTCATGGCCTTGAAAGTTAATCCGCATATTGCAAACCCTCACACCAGCGCACATATTAAAGCAGTGCATTTAAGTCACAGAGGCTTTTTTCATAGACATGCTGGGTTTTTTGGAAAATCCAACTAGCATATTTATGTTGCATTTGTGTTTAATATTGTAAGAGTAAAATGAAAATAACAAACCCTTTTACTGAAGGATTACTATTTCAAAATCTGATGTAAACAGCATTCCAAATGTGTTTTATTATAATTCTAGGTACCAACATGCAATTTATGGGACCCCCCAAAAAATGGGGGTATTTATCAAAACTGCAGGCAGAATTTAGAGGAGCTGTGCATAGCAGCCAATCATCAGCTGATATCTTCAGTTTGTTCAGTTAAGCTTTGAAAATGAAAAATAAACATTGATTGGTTGCCATGCTCCAGTTTTGATAAATTTCTCTCATTGTATTCAAAAATATTATTTTGAGGACAGTTATTGTTGCCATAGTTTGGGGCTGGTATATGCTTAGATGTGAATGTAGCTTAAATCTCCCTCCACTTTATAAAGCTTTCCTATTGATCATTGTCATACATAGGGATGTTAGACATGTTTAAGGATTCAGCTAGATCTTGAAAAGCAGATCAGCAAAATGTTGTAAATGTTGGCAGCTCCAAAACCTAAAACATGGTTTTACCGACTATTATTTAAATGTGTGTATTAGGTTCTACAATAGTATAATTAAGCATATGATCTACCTAGTTAGAGATTTACTATTAGGATTTACAAAATATGCCACATGTTCTCTAACATCTCTTGTTCAATAAAGACTACAAAGCGGCAATGCAAAATTTTAGCCAAGTAGTGTTTGTCAACCTTTTTTCAGTCAAGGCACTCTTAACATTTATGCACAATCACAATGCACCTCATTCTAAACTATAAAAACTAAACAGTTTTGCATATCACAGCAGCATCCACACACCTAGGGCCGCCAACATTACTGGTGATCTGTTTTTATAAAGCAATATACCTTTGCATACTGGTACTTACTATTATTCTAGCGTTTCTCTTCTCCTTCAATTTCTCTCTCTCATTCAGCTGACGCAACCCTAGTGTTGATATAGAGGTGCAGTGAAGGGCATACAAGAGCACCCTCAGGCACCCGACCTCCTCCATATCAACCTATGACCTCATCAGTTGTTAAGACACCAGCAGCTGACCCGCATGGTGCCCAAGGTTGTAATGCTGTACAATAAAAATCTGTGGCTTTGTGCAACAAAAAATACAGGCTTGATCGATCTACTGGCTTGTTGACAATTTTTTAGGGGCATTTTTTAGGCATTTGCAAGGAACCCATGAAGAACCCAGAAGGTGCCCTGGGTGTCATGGCCCCCTTTTTGAAAAAGGCTGTTCCAGAGCAAGGTGGGTTTCCTTACCATTCAACTGTTACCCATATTTGCACTATAAAATCCAAGACTTACTAACCTTACAACTGAGGTTAATAGACTACATTTAGCACTAGGCGTATACTTGCCACATTCTCCAATTTAATTTGAGACTTACTGGGGTTGACTTTGAATGTTTACTTAGCTAAGTGAGTAAGGTGATGCTAACATTAGATGAAATTCATGAAATTGACTTTGCATAGCCAATCGTGCAGTGGAGATAACAGTATTTGTGCTTCCATATAGTTGGACGACTGATATTCAACTTTACCTTATCCTCCAAGCTAAGTGTACATGTATCTAAACTATATATATATATATATATATATATATATATATATATATATATATTATATATATATATATAAGCTTACCAGACCTTGCATAATGACACTGCAGTCATTTTCATTTTTTCAGACTTTTTATTTATTTTCACTTGGTAAATAACACACTTAGCCTTATTTACTGCACTGCATGTGGAGTGGAGTTGTCACTGTAGACTGCTTTTCTGAGTTGGTCTACAAATACCTTCATCTATATAGGAGGGCATTGATTTGTACTTTGCAGATGATGAGAGAGCTAATAATATTGTTTGATATTTTTTGATATTGTTTGAAATGTCAGATCAGTCCACTGTTTTATATTTTAGCTCTTGGGTTTAGGTATACTTTCATTTTGCAAGTAAATATGCTTTATTCCTTTAGTAAATCAGCCCCAATTATTCAGGATTAATGATTTGTTGTGGAATTACTAAATCTTGATTTTGGAAAACCTAATCATTTAGATCTGTAAAGTATTGCTACAAATTTAGGAAACAGTTACATTATTTTCTGAATATTATGAAAACAAAGAAACCCAAAGATTTGTTAAGGCTAAATAATATTGTTGCCACATGTTTATTATTTTTTTAGTACATAATTGTGCCTAATTTCAGCAGCAGATCTTTGCTATTTGTTTGCATCATAAGTTGTTTAATTATGAGCAATTAGCTAAAATAAACCCCAGATCTTAGTGAAGTCTAATAAACAGCACTCAATCTGCTACATGGCTATACTAACACCCCAACAACAAAGTATTAAACAACTGCGCTAGACTAAACACTACCATTTTCATGGCTCTCACTTGTTTCCAAATCAGATATTTATGGTTTTGATTGCACGGAATAAAAGGGAAATGAGATCTTATTGTCAAGCCTTCCAGTTACTGATTCACAGCATTAATATTTATGGCCGATTAGACTGCATTGTTGACATGTGGCATGTTTGTGGCTAACAGCCATTAACAAAAAGTGAAGACAGCTGAGAGTTCTAAAGGTGGGTTCCGCTGTGTCCTTCTACATGGATGTTCTATCGCGCCTGTGTCTTGGGATCAATCCCAATCTGCTCTTAGCAGCAGGAACCTGACAAAAAGTTGGCAGAGATGGCATTCATTGTCTGCCTTCCAAGCATGCAGGCCATCAGATAAAACACATTTTTCCGTTACAGCTGTTTTGTGACACAGGATCAAGAAGCTTACATGGATATAAAGTCTGATGAGAACAATATGCTGTAACCTACAGATTCCAGGTCTTGCAAGCATAAAAACACATCTGATCAGTGTTTCATATTTAAAATGTAGAGGGTAAGATTGACTAAGGTGTCTGGGCCACCTTTGTCATGTTTAAGTTGTAACATGAGCGTATCACAGGCATAAGCGTTCAGACTGCAAGTCTGTGCAGCTGCAATGCATAATGACATTTTTTATTCACACTTTGATAGCTGGACTTCACTGACCTCAGCTTGAATCTCCCAGTGGTCCAAACTGAGTTAATTCCTTTCTAGTGTGGACCAGCATTAGCAGTGTGGCTGTTTCCCCAGATGTTCACAGAGCATTATGGGAGCACATATAGTATTTCGGCACTGACCAGCTTACTTCTATTTCTGTAAATTATGCTAAAACTGGCCATGCACTAAATTCTCAAATTAACTGTATTGTTAGTAATGGTGTGGAAGATTTTTCTCCAAAAACAGGTGTGGTTAGACAAACCGTGACAAAAGATTTCTTATAAGGATTGCAGCTTGATTCATAAATTTTTCCCTCTTCCACTCAGAAGTAGCACTGCACCAAAATAAATTATATCCCCTAACACTTTTAAATTTTTTATGTTTTAGTACTCCTATCTTGTTAGAATCATATTGGCTTCCATTGTGGATCTCACTTTTTAAGAATAGTTGGTGTGTCATTGTTTAGCCTAAACATCTTCTAAGTCATTGACTTGAAACAAGTATAAAGATAAGAAATTCCAATATTTTCCGATAATTATTTAAAGTATGCTTGTTCTGCATCTGTGATAAAATTGTATTCAATTTAAAGATTTTTCTGATAGAGGCAAACAATGTGATCACAAGTGCTTTTTTCTTGACAAGAACTTTACTTAACGAGGTCCCCCTATTGGTGCTTATGAGACTTATGATGTATTTCCCACAGTGCTCTTCATAAATGTGATATCCAAGCTCCACCTCGTTGCTCTGAGGCTGTACTGCCATCTTCTCCGGGTCCTCTTACAGATAATTTTTTCTCCCCTATAGGTCATCCATGGATAACTTAACTCTTGCTGTTGCATATGTACAAAAGATATTTTTTTATGGCACTTGGCTTTCTACAGACGCCGGGTGTAAGGCTTGTACCATGAGTTGTGCATGTGCGGCAGTGTAAAAAAAGTAGGAGAAACATATAGAGTTTCTTCTGCCATTAAAACATGCCTGCTAGCAATTTTTAAAATTGCAACACTAATTCTGCTTTATTTTAAAAACTGTAGAAGATACCATGATAAAGCCATTGCAGGCAAAGAGTTGCAAACACACATACAAATCATTGTAAATTCTTTGCTAACTCAGCGGCCTGATTTGCATGTGAATTTGTTGGTAACTTGCTTGACAAATCTCCCTCAATGAAATGCAAAAACTGATCCCCAATATGAGGTCAGTTGAAAATGGCATGTTCTGCAACCAGAGTCATACCCATCTCCAAATGCATTCATAGATACCCAGCAGAGAGGCAACTATTTCATAAGATGTTCCACCAATTTATGAGATCTACCAATCTATAGAAGGCTAGGACAATATATAACACTTGTGTATGAAACAAAAAGGCTTAGTTATCCACAGAAACTAGATTTTCAAATGACTTCCCAACTCCTCTAGTCCCAACTGCATTTTTCCGCTGTGCCAAGAATCATTCACTACCCACATTTGCCAGTATACTGATCTGTACACATTTAACCTCTGTAAACAGCCCTGGAGGCTGAGCAGCAATATAATGCTGGCAGGGGCTAGTGGTCATTGGTCAGTTGAGGGTCACAGGACAGTGCTGACCAAAGAGAGTCTCTTCCTCTGTCCTTGAAGTAAGAGGAGACTGTCTTGGTCAGCAATGTTACGTGACCACGCTGACTGATGACCACTACCAATTGCCTATATTATGGTGCTACAAAGTCCCATGGGCTGTGTGTAGAGTTTAAAAGTGTAAGGATCGGTACATTGGCACTGGCATTATTTTCTTCTGCGGCCTACCCCTTTCCATTCACAGTATTTCCCATTATGTAAGTGAATACAGCTACTGGGTAAAAGTTTAAGTATTGTAATAATGCAAATGGCAAACCAGGAGCTTAATAAAAGCCCTGCTCTACTCTGTATATTGATTTTCAAGAACAGAAATACTTTTTCTTGAAACTTCATTTATATGATAAATATTCAGAGCTCTTTGCTTAAAAAATACATTAATCAAAATCAGACATTCTATCATTTTTCTTACAGTTTGAATAAGGTCGACTCTTTGTTCATAATTTTTGTTTGAAGCCTGTGATTCATTAAATGTTTCTCTTGTCGGTTACTAAAATGCAAATTTTTTTCTATCTCAGCACTGAGCAGAGTCTGGCCAGAATATGCTGAATAGTTCTTATTTATGTGGTTTTACTAGACAGGCCCACAACATTACTGTTACCAGCCACTTTCTAACTTGGAAGAACAAGAAATTGGTAGTAATTATACTACTACATCTCCAAATGTTATATTTGTATAGCCTGGACTACCCATATTCGCAGACATGAGATGACGTGTCAGATGGACCTGCTGAAAGCCTTGTGAATTTGAGTACTTCATACGCATAAACACAAGCATTTGATAAGCTATCAACTGTACTATGGGTATTCGGGCAAATGTTTTCTGTTCCAATACTCTCTAATGGATCACTGGTGATTTTAGGGAGAAGAAAGAAAAAGGAGGAGAAGCACGTCTGTTACTACTGGTAAAAATTTATTGTGGAGAGCAGGCAAGCCAATGGACTTCAGCTTGGTTTTCTACCGCTTGCATCCTCCACTTTAGTATTGGTAATGGAGTATTCCTTACCTGGAAAGGACCAGGCACAGGCACCATGGTAGAAGAAGATGCTGATATTATTGAAGTTTGTCATTTTGAATAGGAACTTGACTAATGACAACTAGGAGGAAGCTTGACTTGTTGTATTTGACCACTGTGTTCATCTTAAACAGGAGAACGTGATAACATTTCATATGCTCTAACAATGTTTCTCAATCTTTTTCCAGTCAAGGCACCTTTACTGGACAATCTCAAGGCACCCTTAAAAAATTATGGACAGTCTCGAGACAACCCATTCTCAAATGTAAAAACTATTCTAATAGTTTTACATAATTCAGCAACATCCGCAAGTACAAGTAGGACACCCAATGTTAGAGGTGATTTATTCTTCCAAAACAAATATACGTTTTCAAACTGGTACTTACTAGTATTCCAGAAAAAAGGGAAGATACTCATGGAGGAGTATGGGTTGCTGCTCACCCCTAAAAGGTAAACTCGAAAAGGAATTTTCCCCCCAGAAGGGTGGGGTTTTTAGGCAGCACAGTATAGAAAAATAAATAATTGATACGGCATGGATCAAAAAATAAATAAAATGTATAAATATTTATTATATTATCACAATTGTGACAACATGGATAAAAGACATGAGCCCCAATAGGAAATACCACAAGAAAAACCCATAAAATACAATGCACAATAATATTAGCAGACAAATACTTTCAAAACAGCACAGTTACTGAGAACATGTCAATGTTAGGGAAGTAAAACTGACGCGTTTCAACCCGTATTTGTATGGGTCTTCTTCAGAGGTTTGTTTTTTGTGTCTACTGTAATAAAGAGCAAAATAGCATAAAAAGTTATGGGCATATCTAAATCGCAGTCATCTCACTATGCACTAGAGTAGTGCATAGTGAGATGACTGCGATTTAGATATGCCCATAACTTTTTATGCTATTTTGCTTTTTATTACAGTAGACACAAAAAACAAACCTCTGAAGAAGACCCATACAAATACGGGTTGAAACGCATCAGATTTTTACTTCCCTAACATCGACATGTTCTCAGTAACTGTGCTGTTTTGAAAGTATTTGTCTGCTAATATTCTTGTGCATTGTATTTTATGGGTTTTTCTTGTGGTATTTCCTATTGGGGCTCATGTCTTTTATCCATGTTGTCACAATTGTGATAATATAATAAACATTTATACATTTTATTTATTTTTTGATCCATGCCGTATCAATTATTTATTTTTCTATACTGTGCTGCCTAAAAACCCCACCCTTCTGGGGGGAAAATTCCTTTTTGAGCTCACTAGTATTCCAATGTTTCTCCATCATTTAGCTAATGTGACCCCACTGCTGATGGAGAGGGGCAGGGGAAGGTCAAACAATAATGCTATGCAGGTGACTGACATCCTCCTTATCGATTGATGACACCATTGGTCATTAGGAGGCTGGCAGTTAGAAGGTTGTAATGGTGCACAATGAAAACCTGTGACTTAAAGGGAATGCTGAAGCCAAACCATTGGAAAGATTTCCAGTTGCTGCTTAGCTTCAATGGGAATACTTGTGAACCTCTGCTACGTTTTCCATTACCTATGAACAGATAGCTTTCCTTTACTTCTTCTAGAGCACTTCAGCTTAGTCTGCTTAGTTCAGAATGGACAATAACTGTTATTTCTTTTTTTTTCTTTTTCATTGCTTCCCTATCCTCCCCTGTACAGTTTATTACACACGTTTTCCCCTTCTCGTATTCCAGCCTCCCGGGGAAGGGCTTTCTTTTTACCTCCATCCCCCCCCCCCCATATGGGGTAACACTCCCGGTCCATCCACTCCCCTTTTTCCCCCCCTTTGCTGCGTTGAGAAGATGGGGGACCAGAGAGCCTGTGTCTTGACTGATTCCTTGTGTGGTTGCTTGCATGAGGACGACCCAGGGGTCCCTTTTCACCTCCACAGGGGTTATTTCTTTTATATAGTTTAGGATGGTCTGCCAATATTTTTTTATTTTGTGGCAGTCCCACCATTTTCACCTCCACAGTGGTTATTTCTTTTATATATAGGATCCAACACTTAGCTGATGTATCCGTCTGATATTAGCTTAGCTTATCAGGGGTCCTATACCACATGGCCATGAGCTTAAAATTCATTTCAGCGGTCTTAGAGTCCGTTGCTGAACCGTGGGCTAATTTTAATATTTTCTTAACTGTGTCTAATTCTAGTTGTGAACCCAGTTCCCTCTCCCATTTCCTGAGGTATGGGGGTACCTCCGGCCTGTCCTGCTCTAAAAGTAGTTTGTAAATTTTCGAAATTCTTTTTTTGGAGTTCTCTGCCGTAAAGATTTTTTCCAGTTTTGTCAGATCGTTGTTGTCCCTTAACGGCACTGGAAGCGAACTGACGAAGTGACTTAACTGGAGATACCGCCATACGTCTATGGAAAACAACTCGCCTTTAGTCTGTAACTCCTGTAGTGACAATATTTTCCCATTGCTAATAATTTCTCCTAAACTTGTGCTATCCTTTGTGATCCAATCCCCGCTTACCCCTTTTTTCCCAGGAGGGAAGAAGGGGTTTTCCTTAACTGTAATTAAAGGTGAATTATATGCTTTATTAAAAGTTTTATACGTCTTATCCCAAATTTTGAGTGTATTCCGTGTAATTATGTGCGTTTTTTCACCCAGTGGTCTACATTTTGGGGGATTCCAGACAATCTTCCCAATTTTGCTTCACATAGTGATTCCTCCAAGCCCACCCATCTTTTAACGTTGTGTGATTTAACCCATTCTGGTATTCTAAGTAGTGCAATAGCGTGGTAATATCCCTCAATGTCCGGGACTGCTAGGCCACCTAAGTTCTTATTTTGTTTTAAGATTTGTAGGGAGATTCTGTGTTTTTTATGCTTCCACACAAAGTTCATAATCAATGCTCTTAATTTTCCTAGGTACTGTTTTGGGAGGGGGAGTGGGAGCATCTGGAGTTTATACGTAATAATCGGCAATATCATCATCTTAACCGTGTTGACCCTGCCTATCCATGATAGTGCTCTTCCATTGTACTCTTGACATTTATTTTTGATTTCCTCTAACAGTGGAATAAAGTTTATTTTATACATTTTCCTCGGGTTATTGGCTAGCTCGATACCCAGATATTTTATCTGTTTTTTCCAGGCGAAACTCACCTCTTTCTGTAAATTCTGTTTTTCAGTATCATTGAGGTTAATGTTTAAAATAAAGGTTTTTGTAGTATTAATTCTAAAATTTGTTAGTTCGCCGTACTTAGCTAAGATTTTTAAAAGGTTGGGGATTGACTTCTGCGGTGACCCGACGTAGAAAAGAACATCGTCTGCGAAGGCGGCGAGTTTATGTTCCTCACTGCCAACTCTACATCCCTCTACTCCCTCACTACCTCGGATTGTGGACAGCAGGGGTTCCAGGGACAAGACGAAGAGGAGAGGGGATAGCGGACATCCTTGCCTGGTCCCATTGTGCATCTCGAACATAGACGAGACTATCCCGTTTATTCTTATGTTTGCTTTGGGATGGGCATAAAGGACTTTAATTTTATGTATAATCTTGGGGCCAAACCCCATTCTTTGTAACGTTTTAAACATGAACCCCCAGTCTACTCTGTCAAATGCTTTTTCTGCATCGATTGAGAGCAGTAGACTGGGGGTTCGCATAACCCTCATCTTCTGCATGGCCAATAGTGTCCGAATCCCATTATAACTGTTATTTCAACTAACATACAAACATGTGTGGGGAAGTGCAAAAACTGGTAATAATGGTAAGAATACCTCTGTGGTAACAAAGGGATATCGATAAAGGATGTGTGTGACAGACAGGAGCAAATAAATCCTCCAGTCTATAGTCCATATATAAAACTGTGGTAATATAGTTGGTTAGGTAACCATAGAATGTCCGTTCACAAATGTCAGCAACACAGGGATTAGAAGCAAGATCCATCAGGAGCTATGGAAATTAAAAGGAAGAAAGGCACCTCTAAGTGTATGTATGGCTTCATTTTAATATAGGTAAGACAATTAGCAACTCACATTATAGATGATTATAAAAGTATGCATGCATCCAGATCAAAGCTGTGCACAATGACTTTCTTCCACATTGCCGGCTCCCGCTGCTGTCAGTTTGCAACCATGACCAGGAAATCTGCCCTGCAGTTTCAAGGCTTGGAGCTCTCGTGGGTCCCTAATTTAATCATCTATCATGTGAGTTGCTAATTGTCTTACCTATATTAAAATGGAACCATGCTCCTACACTAATGCCACGTACACACGATTGGAAATTCCACCAGAAAAAGACCGATGTGAGCTTTTGCTCAGAAAATGCGACAGTGTGTAGGCTCCATCAGACTTTTGCTGGCGGAATTTTGGCCAGCAAAAGATTGAGAGCATGTTCTCAATTTTTCAGACAGAAAAAGTTTCTATCGGAAATTCCGATCGTCTGTTTCAATTCCTACTCGCAAAATTCTGACACTTGCTCTTCATTTTCGCGATTCGTTGTAGTGTTTTATGTCACCACGTTCTTCGCTTTTCTGACGAGAATTCCGATCATGTGTACGCGGCATTAGAGGCACCTCTCTTTCTTTTACTTTTTATATTTCAACGAACATGTCTTCCCACCTCCTCTCCTTCCCTCCTCCCCCCTTTTTTTTCTAAGTATCTCGCTTCTCTTCTTTCCTCTCCTTTTCTTCCTTTCCTTTCTCCTTTTCTCTATTCTCCTAGATGATCTTGGTACTTATATATTACACGCAAACATGTAAAAAGCAACATGTATCAACAATTATTGATTGCTATATTACCTCTGTTTCTACATGTGGGATATACAACTGCATTATATATTGTGCATGTATGTAGATTACAGGTCTTTTGGTAATTACAGACTGCATTGAATGAGGCTTGCCTCCACTCTTATACTGAATTCTTACCTACCATTTTTACATAGCATATATATTGCCATATTTACCTGTTGAAGTATGTTACTGGCCTGTTCTCTTAAAATGTTGTATTGCATCCCCTGTATATGACCTGTACCTACAAGTCTTTATTGCCTTATGCTGTTAAATGCTGTATCCTGAAGACCCGATAAAACTGAGATTATACTGTACATAAAATATGTTTCCTTTTAGTGGTTGTGTTTTCCATTCCCTACACTTGTTGTTGTTGCTGCTGCAGTATAGAGATATGATATAATCAATAAGCTTTCTGGTTCAAACCATAGACTCTATCTAGATAATTAGTGTAGTCTTGTATGCAAAATACTGCTCGTCAAAAAGCATCTATCCATGAATATCTAATACATCCTTTTTAATATACCTTACAGAAACTCTAAATAAGTTCATTGCCTAAACCGAAAAAAAAAAAAAAAAAAAAAAAAACTGAAAGGATTAATTATGCTCTGCATTGCATATTTAAAAATGTAGAAGTGTGGAGACAGGTAAAATACAATTATTGTCTTTGAATGATAACAATAAATCATGTGAAAAATAATAAAAACTGAAATTTAGCAATGAGAGATTGTTGAGTGAAGAATTCTAATTTATTGTAGACAGAGCGTGGAATAACATTGGTGCATAATTCTAAAGCCCCATTTCATGGCAAGTTACATCCTAAAGGAAGTTCTAAAGGCTTGACATAACCATTACTTACCTTATTAGGCTTATCTTATTAGGGTAAAATAACTATACTAAACTAGAACTAAAGCTTCTGGTAAAACCAATTAACTTGAATTTATTGCATCAGAATCTTCCACTAAATTAGAATATGTTAGGTAGCTAAAATGCTTAAATACCGTATATACTCGAGTATATGCCGAGATTTTCAGACCTTTTTTAGGGCTGAAAGTGCCCCCCTCGGCTTATACTCGAGTCACTGCCATCTGCCTACATGAACAGCGTGTCATGCAGACAGACGGCAGTGTTCAAAAGCCGGGCCTCCTCCTCCTCCCCGTCCGTGATAGGAGGAACACTAATTTTCCCAGCAGTAAGTCAGTGTGCAGTGTTCCGCCTATCACGGACGTCCTGTCATTCTCCTCTCATAGACGAGGATGAGAGGATGTCCGTGATAGGCGGAACACTGAACACTGACTGCTGGGAAAACAGAGTGTTCCTCCTATCACGGACGAGGAGGAGGCGCCGCTTTTGAATGTGGAATGGCGCCTTACACACTGATCGGCAGGATCAGCAATGGGGGACACAGAACGAACAAGAAGGCATCACAAGACTGCAATGGTGGACACAGGTGGCAGATTGGAGGGAGGCATACACAGACCCAGGGGATGCAGATCAGCACAGGTAGGCTGCAATGGGGACACAGGGGGGTACAGGGAGACATACAGCTGCAGATGGGCATTTGCTGACCCTCTTTTCCACTGCTGTTGCATTTCTCACCCTCGGCTTATACATGGGTCAATAAGTTTTCCCAGTTTTTTTGTGGTAAATTAGGGGCCTCGGCTTATATTCGGGTCGACCTATACTCGAGTATATACAGTAACATATTTTAAGTAAAATTCTTACTAAATTATTATTTTTTCTTCTTTGTATAAGGTTGGAAAGGATGATGTAGCCCACTTGCACTGCCTGTCTCCTATGGGTTTGTTGGAGGTATAGTGTGCAGCTTTACAAAGGCAAACCATAGCTGTAATAATTAACTATAAAGCTATGCCTCACAGACCTGCTTGTCAGACAGGTGCATACTTTTTTGCTGCATAGTGCCAGCTTTCCCTAAATGCTACATCATGTAATAAGAATTTAACTATAAGTCATATTATGAAGTACAAAGTAGAAACTATGTAATGCTAGCCGGCAAAGTGCAGCAGTCGTATATCTGGCCAGTAGTCCAGAACAGCATACTCATAGAGGCGCTAGCAACTTTTAGACTTGCGTCTGTGGTCAGATAAGGGAAAACTTCAAATAAGCTCAATAGCTCTGGCGAGGAGCCATACACAGCTTCCCTTGAGGGGCACCCAACAGTAACTCAAACCATAGAAATACAGAAAGGTGCATCAGACCAAAATTGGATGAAAAGGTCCAAGATCATTTTCATAGTTGATTAAAAGAAAGTAATATAAAAGCAGGCCCCGCATTTCAGGGGCCAAACCAATCCCCCTTTATCAGGGCTACAAAAATAGGCATATGGGACGTACTTGGACATTCCAACATGACAGTGATCCAAAACACAAGGCCAAGTCGACCTGTCATTGGCTACTTAAGAATAAAGTGAAGGTTCTGGAGTGGCCATCTCAGTCTCCTGACCTCAATATCATTGAGCCACTCTGGAAAGATCTCAAACGTGTCGTTCATGCAAGACAGCCCAAGAATTTACAGGAACTGGAGGCTTTTTGCAAGAGGAATGGGCAGCTTTACTATCTGAGAAGATAACGAGCCTCATTCACAAATACCACAAAAGACTTCAAACTGCCATTGATGTTAAAGGGGGCAATACATAGTATTAAGAACTGGGGTATGTAAACTTTTGATCAGGGTCATTTGGGTAGTTTCTGTTTTCATTATGATTTAAAAAGAGTAAAAACAGTTGATTGATAATAAATGGCTTCAGCCAAACACTAACCATGAGTGAAAGAAAAGTTTTTGTGTTATCATTTATATTCTCTGAAAAATGGCCAAGAAATCATAATTTCTGCCAGGGCATGTAAACTTATGAGCACAACTGTATGTGCATTTCGAGACATATTTTTTTATTATGACTGTTTTTATTTACTCTTGTAACTCTGATGAAGGGGGGAGTGGTGTCGCCCCCAAAACACATGATTTTTTTTCCAACTTTTTCAACAATTAAAACTATCTTGCACTCTTTTATTTGGTCTGGCACTCCTTTCTGTATTCCTATGTATATGGTATTGAGTAAGGCAATTTTTGGGCAGGACCACCCAGATCAACCCTGAAACTATGACAGTTGGAACAAGATCTGACAGGAAATCTCCCAACGGAAACACTTGTGCAAGTGACAGCTTTGATTGTCCCTAATTTTGGGAATATTTTGAACACTTTTCACAAATTAATTTACACTGTGTTTATTACACAACATTAATCTTCTGGCATTACAAGTTAATGAGTATTGTTTCTTTGGATGTTGTCAGGGTTTGTGAATGTCGATATTATTCAGGTAATGTAGCTGTCATGCAATATTCTATTTATAAGTTCACCAGGCTATATGGACGATCTGTAGTGCACTTGCTGTGGATGGTTGGATGACAGTTGGATAGTTCAATGAGTGACTGGAGCAAGTAACTAGGTAGCTTTTAACCAGCAGGGGGCCCTGTTAATATACACAGGGCATATCATAAAACAGAACAGGCGTATGTTGAAGTGAACATCTCCTTTTTAGCCCATGTCAGTTTTCCCCAGTTGCTGAACATTGATTAATGCACAGGATCCTTGTGCTTTACAGATGATTCAAGGTTATATCTTATTAGCAGACACCAGTGAGTCACATTATGCAACATCAGTTTTGACCAGGAAAAGGGGGTTATGTACCAGCAAGGAAGCTGAGAGTCGTGCTGCCTGTCACTATGATGGATGAGAGGAATATTATTCCACTGAGCGAATGGCCATCTGCTCTGACTTTGGCTCTCTTAACACAGTTCAGTAACTTACTTTCAGCAAAGAGCAAAAAAAAAAAAACCCTCACTATTTTTGTATGCTTTCTGAATGAAAAATTCTTCAAAATATAATATCTACAGATGATTGATTGTAACAGTTTATGTTGTATTTTTTATTTTATTATAATGCTTTGGAATAGTTAAAATATAGTTTTTTTTAATTTGGACAGGCCCAGGATTTTGGAGTGCACTTCACAGGTTTATGCCCAAAATTTCACAGAATGTTCCTATTTCTTTTTGTAGGGTCTTTACATTCAGTACATCTCTTTTATTGTTTCTATCTTAGCAGTGTGTGTGTGTTTGTGTATGTTTGTGTCTATGTGTGTGTCTAAGCCTTTATCTGTGAAGTTTTTAAAGTTACTTTGTCATCAAAAAGATATTGGGGCTGCCATTGCTGGACCTCTTTTTAACATGCTAGTTGCGTACCTGGTTAGTAGCCTAATCTAGCTTTAATACATTTGAGTCATATACCCAGAACAAAGATGCTATAAATAAATGTTAGAAGAGTGCCTGAGTTTCTATACTTGTACCAGGTAAAACACTCGGAAAGCATTACAGCCAGGGAACTAACACTTTCAAAGGAGCGGTCAATCCTGAGAACCCCCATACTTTTCTTATGACATGGATAGTAAGGAACTACTTGAATCAACGCTTCCCATTTAGATCCACTGATCAGATGGTCCAAAATATGCCGAATGAACGCAAGGTGCACTGTATATCACCAAATTTACAGTAACCCTAAATGAGGGAGATGAATACTAGAAAAAAAACATAATCACATACATTTCCACTCATTACCTTTTCCACCTTGTGAGGATTTGTGGTAAACAAAATCATAGGTCCTATCCACCCAAGCTAATTTTCTAAAACAGGGCCCTATTTTGATATAGTAAGACACTGGCGCATTGGTGTGTTTGGCAATAATATGGGGCCGCTGCTGTTCAGTATTGTCCCCACTATGGGGCAAGGTGATATTGAAATAGGGTGTGGACAGCGCCTGCTCCTCCTAAATGCTGATATTTTCTATAGCTATACTTGTATAGAAATCCTGTTAATATCTATAACCTTGGTTGATTGATATGACTATATAACAATATCAATAGTACATTACATGCATTTACTAAGTGAACCAAATACAAATGTGAATTAAAGCAATTGATAAATAATAAAGCGACAATGGTTTAAAGTACATATCGTGATATTTTGTGCGAAACAGAATCTTTCTTAGTGCAAAAAGTGCTGTAGTGCTCCTTGTAACCCTTGGTGTCAATGCATCCACCTCCCGGCGGTAGTGTAAATATCTACACTCACCAGATGAGTTGGACTCCTCTGCTTTATAGCTTAAAAAGAGTCTACCGTGCCTGTATGTCATTTAATGGGGACCAATCCCAATGTAATATCCTCTGGAGTCTCCTCTATAGTGGATGTCCTCCAATGTTGGCTCTGGGGGTCCAGGGATAAACAGTGTAAAGCGGGCAGTGTATGGAAAAATAAAACTCCTCATAGAATAATATCCTCAGTTTATTTAAAAACAGCTTACACAACAATTAGAAAGTGTCAGCATGACAGAACTGGCGTTACTTTAAGACCATTGACCCAGCTTTTGTGGAGACGTGGGAACTGTTCAGCACATATAATGTGTTTTCCACTATCCTGGCCGGAAGTGACGTTTGAGAGAGTCATCTTGATGCGTTTTGTCATAAAGATGCAACGTTATCAGAAGCAGGAAGCTTTCTTGCGTTCCAGTCCCTTTATTAGG
Organism: Lithobates sylvaticus; assembly: GCA_028564925.1. Taxonomy (NCBI): domain Eukaryota; kingdom Metazoa; phylum Chordata; class Amphibia; order Anura; family Ranidae; genus Lithobates; species Lithobates sylvaticus. The sequence goes on from CM053027.1 coordinate 74,405,901, forward strand.
CTTATCACATCATGTTACACTCCTCCCTCTCCAATCGCTTTCAACGGATATAGGGTAGAGCACCAGGGAGTACATCCCACTTGATGATTGTGCCTTTTGTTTTGTGTTACCTTAGCCTATATCAATTATTTGTCTCCTGACGGCCTGAGTGAGGACATCTTGTGTCTAAAATAGCTAATTGCACCTTTATTGGTTGTTAGTGCTGTTACATGTGATCTGTTTGAGTGATGATTGTTTATTTGTGAATAGTTATTGAACTAGACCTTATTTTCTTTTCATTTTTTTAAAGATATGTTTATTGATATTTTTTAAACAAAACCAGGCTTACAAAGAAAAGAAAAGGGGAAAAACAAAACAAAAACAATAAATAACACTGTCTCCTGTGTCTCATGAAATAGCGTAAACCAAGGGAGAACATCAGCACAGAGCGATAGATAGGGTAAACTTAAAATGATTGTAAAGTCTACATTTTTTTTCTATAAAAATATCAAACATGTTATACTTACCTGCTCTGTGCAGTGGATTTGCACAGAGCAGTCCAGATCCTCCTCTTTTTGGGTCCCTTTTCTGTACTCCTGGCCCCTCCCTCCTGTCGAGTGCCCCCACAGCAAGCAGCTGGCTATGGGGGCACCCGAGCCAAGTCACAGCTCCCTGTGTCAATTCAGACACGGGACCGGCCCCTCCCCTTCTCTCTCCTGATTGGCTGGCTGACTGACTGAGCCAATGTCTCAACTGACTGTGTCTCAGCCCCTCAGGAGGGAGAGTCTCAAACAGCTGAGACACTCGTGGACATCGCTGAAAAGAGATGGGGCTCAGGTAAGTTGAAGGGGGGGCTAAGGGGGCTGCTGCACACAGAAGCCTTTTTTATCTTAATGCATAATGCATTAAGATAAAAAACTCTCTGACTTTACAACCACTTTGACACCCTGGCTCCTAGAGGGGTTAGCGTAAGTGGACTGGAGATCCATTTGCTTCAAAGTTCATCAAAAAGACTCGTCCTGGGTTCAAAAGTTAGTCTATCCAAAGCAATGTATCATTAATTAGTTTTTAGCGAGGAGTTTAGCACATAGTGGGTTATCCCTTTCCAGGATAATACAGATTTTTTTTGTGAAGAAATATAAAATGTGTAACAATCTTTTAGCATATTTTGGAATCACCAGGTCACCAAAGATACCCAGCAGACAATTCTTTGGATGCAGGATATTAGGAAGACACAACATTAATGAGTTAAAGGAACTAACCTCTCTTCAAAATATTTGGACTACGGGGCAAGACCAAAAACAGTGTAAGAAATCATCAGTATTCCAACAGAATCTAAGAGGCTGTTTTTTTTTTGGTTAAAGTAACTGACTTAAAGGGGTTGTAAAGGTAAACGTTTTTTCACCTTAATGCATTCTATGTGTTTAACCTCTCGACCTCTGGAAGGTTTATCCCCCTTCATGACCAGGCCATTTTTTGCGATCCTGCACTGCTTTATTTTAACTGACAATTGCGCGGTTATGCAACGCTGTACCCAAATAAAATATATGCCTTTTTTTCCCACAAATAGAGCTTTCTTTTGTTTTTTTTAGCTCTATAAACAAAAAAAGACCATCAATTTTGAAAAATAAACAACCTTTTTTCCCAAAAATAGAGCTTTCTTTTGGTGGTATTTGATCACCTCTGTGGTTTTTTTTTTTTTTGCACGATAAACAAAAAAAGGCAGACAATTTAAAAAAAAAACATTTTTACTTTCTGCTATAATAACAAAATGTAAGAAATCTAATTTAATCATCAATTTAGGCCAATATGTATTCTGATAAATATGTTTGGTAAAAAAAATCACAATTGATTGATTGGTTTGCACAAAAGTTATAGTGTCTACAAACTATGGGATATATATATATATATATATATGTGTTTTTTTATTTTATTTTTTATTCATTTGTTTTACTAGTAATGGCGGCAATCAGCGACTTATAGCAGGACTGTGATGTTGCAGTGGACAAATCGGGCACTAACTGACGCTTTTGACACTTTTTTAGGACCTAAAAAACAAATAGACTGATCAGTGCTAACAAATATGCACTGGTGACGGTACTAATGACACTGGCTGGAAAGGGATTAACATCATGGGCAACCCTAGGGGGTGCTTTGGAATTGTGTGGGGGTGCTTTTAGAGAAAGGCATTGATCCAAGTTCATGCTTTACAAGAACATAGGATCAATGCCTTCCCTACTGACAGAACGGCGGCCTGCCTAATCATATGCGGGTGTCGGCGGACATCAAGTCCACGAGACCCACAGATCAGCTCCTGCTGTGTATACTCATGTGCATGCATGCCTCAAACCCAGAAGTGCAGGATCACATACATATACGGCCTTGCTGCCGTATATGTAAGTGTTACGGTCGCCAAGCGGTTAATACTCATAGCGTGTACCATGACTATTAAGTTGATCAAACTTGATCTCTCATTTAGTCGGCCTGTATACCTCTCTGTTTGTGAAAGAGTTAAGTTATGAAAATGCAAGAACAGAGAATTAAATCTGGATATACACTGTCCTTGATTAAACTGGTCACCTGTAGAGTATCACAGATGTAACAAAGATGGTTTGGTTTTCAAGAAAAAGAAGTTGCTTTGAACTGAATCCAAACAGATGTTTCAATCTGAAGGTAGACCTCACAATTTAATAACCCACATCATGCTCACAGTTTTTTTTTTTTTTTACATAATGTTTTAATTGAGCAGCAACGATTTAACAAGGGGCGCATCAGGACCCAAACAGTAACAGCATTTGGGGCTTGCAAAGTTCAAGTCCTGCTTCTCCTGGAGATTTTCAATTAGATTCTAATTATAATATGGCTCATTTGGAGCTGTGTGAGCGCTGACCTGCCAGCTCTGCTGGACCATGGCCTGTCTGTCTTAATTAAAGAGCATTAGTTGAGGATTGAGTCCCCTTTGAGGATTCTAACAAGAGCATTGATGGCTAGCCTGTCTGGCAGCTGCTGTCCTCAATGAACTCCATACATAATTCAGCCAGGTGATCATCATGTTCTGCCACCTTTCTGCACATCCTTAACAACTTGCATACTTCTCAACTCTTTAGTATAGTTTTAGTTAGCTGAGTTGGTTTTTCTAAGCTCAGCAACACATGTCAATTCCAACAATGAAGATTGTAGTGTATTCCAAAAAGTTAATATAGTTTTTAGTGGTCACTGTTCACTGAAAACCAGAGTATATTAAAGTGGTTGTAAACCCTTAAGGCCCATACACACGATCAGACTTTTTGACAACCAACATGCAAATTAGCTGTTTTGGACCAACATCCGACCGTGTGTACGCTCCATCGGACCAACTTTTTCCAGGTTTCATCAGACTTTTGTTGGCTGTGCGAACGGACCAACTTTCTGCCAACAAAAGTCCGATGGACCAAAGTCCGACCGTGTGTACACAAAACCAACGGACTTTTGTACAAACCAATGCAGAACAAATGCAAAAGATCAGACAACAATACAGAAGTTGACCAAAGGTGGCGGTAAAGAGCAGAAAAACCCAAGTGATTTGGTGAAAGTTGGCTGAAAAAGTTCTGCCGTGTGTATGCAATACCAACTTGGGGCCAACGCCCTTTGGACAAAAATCCACGGGAAAGTTGGTCCACGGTCCGATCATGTGTATGAGGCTTTACAATACACTTTTTCTACAGGGAAGCCTATAATAAGGCTTACCTGTAGCTACCCCGGATATCTCCTAAACCTGCACAGTTTAGGAGAGATCCCCTGTCTCTGCATGTGCCAACGTCATCGGCACATGCGCACTGAAGCAATGGCACGTACGTGCCGTCTGCTTCAGTGAGTGTGCCGCTAACGGCGGCTCCCGCGCGCATGTGCGGGAGTGACATCATCGCGGCTCCGGCCATTCTCAGCGCTGGAGCCGCGATACCCAGGTAGGTAAGTAACTCTGGGGAGAAATGTCATCGGCCGGTGTTTGTTACCCCAGCAATTTATATTCCTAATATGTGTCTAATTTAAAGGGGTGTTTCAGCAAAAAAAAATTTTTTTTTAAAAGTCAGCAGCTAAAAAAAAGGAGCTGCTGACTTTTAATAAGTACACTTACCCTCCCAGGGCTCCTGCGATGTCGGTCGTGGAGGCCGAGATGTCCCTCGGCTCTCCGGTCCCAGCGCCGCCATCCTCAGTAATGGAAACGAGCAGAGAAGGCTATGGCTTCACTGCCCGTTTCCTACTGCGCATGCGCGAGTCGTCGCTCAGCGCTTTGTGAATGGGGAATGCAATGTGTTGTGGGACACACAGTTCCCATGACACACCGCACCCTATTCACTAGCAGACAGCGAAGGAGCAGAAGACAGAACAGCACCGCGGAACAGGAAGTGGCAGATTAGGACGATCTGCCTAGCAACAGCCATTTCTGGTAAGTAAAACAAAATATTTTTTTTTTTTTTTTTCATTTTAAATTTTTATCAAGTTTTTTTTTTTCAGGGTGGCCCTCCACTTTAACATGTACTTGTATGGAAAAAAAACTTTCCTCCTTGTATTAGTTCCTCTGTGTTAAATATCTGGTGTTCCTGCCAATCTCTCTGCTTTCCTAATAAAAACTGACCACACTAAGCAGGTCAGTTCTCTAGCTGTGCTGGGAACTCAACCTGCTCTCCTCCAATGTCCCCCCCCCCCCCCCCCCCCCCGGACAACCTTTCACTGGGAAGCTCAGTGTGCTGAGGCTTCTCCTCCCCCAGCTCTTATGCAGCTGAGAGCAGAGTGAATGTGGTCACTTACTATATCAAAAATGGAAAATAAGGTATTTATATATACAGTATGGTTTAATCTATACACAAATGTTTTGCCTTTCATTTCAGTTTTAAACTGAATGGGTTGTTTTTCAAGGTGATCATTTTGAATCACTTTACCTATTTAGAATTCTTATGCTGCTAGCATTAGTAAATAGTTAGGAAGGTATATTTTATTTACTGAAATGGAAAAATTTCCCCATGGGGTTTTATTGCCAGCAAAACATTAATTCAAGAAATAGTTTCCCTCTATTGCAAAAAAGTATACATTTTTATTTAGTAAAAAATACCAAAAGGACATTAATGTATTAAAACATGAGCTCTGAACATATAGCTAAAACATGTGCATGATGAAACAACCATGAGTACATACAGAAGGACATAGTATGGTATAAACAATTATATAATCACACTATGCTCCCCAACCCCGACGCGTTTCGAACTTAGAAGTAGGGGTCTTCTTCTGGGGGAATACAGAGGGAAGAACTCTAAAAGAAAATGCATTGTAACAATGAGATCATTTAAAAAAACAATACTATCAAAGGCAGTGCATATCTAATATTTATACAAACAATTTTAATGATTAAAGTATGTTTATATTTACCACTGATGGCTGAACATAATACTCCTGATTGCTATGCCCAGAAACTGCCAAAGGATCCAACTAATGCGGCAAACACTATTTACACACTATTTACTTGTTTTAAATATATTTTTTTCCATGTTTTCAGTGTTCTGGCCTAGGCCAATATGATACCATACATCCCAGGAGTCTTCATGAGCATTTTTTTTATTTCATCTGGAGGAGGGGAGGAGGGGGCTTTCTAAGCTATATACATGCTCTTGTCTGTATGCCTGAGAAAGGTCAGATGGATTCCGGGACGTAAATGCTACATGAATCATATGCCCTTAATCGCTTCAGCCCCGGACCATTTGGCTGGCCAAAGACCAGAGCACTTTTTGCGATTTGGCACTGTGTCGCTTTAACTGTCAATTACACTGTCGTGCGACGTTGCTCCCAAACAAAATTAACGCCCTTTTTTTCCCCACAAATACAGCTTTCTTTTGGTGGTATTTGATCACCTCTGCGGTTTTTATTTTTTGCGCGATAACCAAAAAAAGAGCCAAAATTTTGAAAAAAACACATCATTTTTTTACTTTTTGCTATAATAAATATCCCCAAAAAATATATAACATTTTTTTTTTCCTTAGTTTAGGCCGATACGTATTCTTCTACATATTTTTGGTGAAAAAAAATCGCAATAAGCGTATATTGATTGGTTTGCGCAAAAGTAATAGCGTCTACAAAATAGGGGATAGTTTTATGGCAATTTTATTTATAATTGTCTTACTTTTTTACTAGTAATGGAGTCGATCAGCGATTTTTATCTTGACTGCGACATTATGGCGGACACATCAGACAATTTTGACACATTTTTGGGACCATTGGCATTAATACAGCGATTATTGCGATTAAAAATGCATTGATTATTGTAAAAATGTCGCTGGCAGTGAAGGGGTTAACACTAGGGGGCAGTGAAGGGGTTAATGTGTGTCCTAGTTTGTGTTCTAGCTGAAGGGGGAAGGGGACTGTGTAGGGAAACTAACAAATCGCTGTTCATACTCTGTATGAACAGACGATCTGTCAGTTCTCTGCTCAGAGAACACGGTTCCCGGGTTCTCCGTGTGCTGATCGAGACCGCCGGGCACTAGTATCGGCTCAGGGAGTGAGAGGGGGGCGCGTGCGCACGTGCCCCCTAGTGACCACAGGGCGAATCGACGTTACATAACTTTGTTTTGCCCAGCCGTGCCATTCTGCCGCAATCAAGATTAATCAAGATGGTCACAGCTATAAATGCTGGGGGGTGTTTTTCAAAGTAATTTATTAATAAAATAAAGCATGGGGACATGGAAGGATGGAGGAGTTTGCTTTGAATTATAAAAAATGAACTAAATAGTGTTTTCATTTTGTGGCGCTCAGATACAGTTAAGTTCTACTTTAAGTCTTGTTTTGAATTGTATTGTTGCTTTATTGCCTCCCTTTATATTGTAAAACGCTGTGCAAACTGTTGGCGCTATATACAGTAAATCCTGTACTGTATAATAATAATATAATAAGTCTATGGGATGTTAGTAAGAAAGTAAGAAAGCCACAAGTCTCCACTGCCTGTTTCCCTAAGTGAGGATGGCTGCGCTGGGACCGGAGTGTTGAGGGACATGTCGGCCTCGGCGGCCGACATCGCAGGCGCCCTGGAAAGGTAAGTGTACTTATTAAAAGTCAGCAGCTCCTTTTTTTTTAGCTGCTGACTTTAAAAAAAAAATTTTTACAGCTGAAACACCCCTTTAACTACCAAGTTTGAAGTTCGGGATCTATGGCTGCAAATGGGCACAGTCAGGCTGCAAATGGGCATTGTTGACCCTCTTTTCCACTTACAGTAGCTGCGTATTTCTCACCCTAGGCTTATACTCGATTCAATAAGTTTTCCCAGTTTTTGTGGTAAAATTAGGTGCCTCGGCTTATATTCGGGTTGGCTTATACTCGAGTATATACGGTAATGTATTGAGGGTCCTAGGAATGGGGCTGGGTGGATTTTTTTTTTTAAATGTGAACTTGTCTTTAAATGAAAACTGTACAGTAGATTTAAAATTATTGGAAGTTATTTTTAAGATTAGCATTATAAAGCTTACATCAAATTTTAGTAATTGGTTTTGCCTCTACTTTAGGCGGAGGATCTCTAGATATCCATTGAGGAAAACAGAAAAAGGAGCCATTTCAAGTAACTAATAATAAAAAAACTATTCACATGATTGACTAAATACTGCTTCATACATACAGTAGATCAATATTTCATCTATGCACTTTTTCTGTATGAGAATTGAATGAGAAAATTGTTATGGTAAAAACAAGCAGCGCAGTCTAAATAACTCCTACAGCTTTGTGAATTGGCCCTATGGTGAGCTCAAAGCCTGGCTGCCTCTACCTTACTGGAAATGTTATCTGATGTTCAGCCCTATAATGTATTATTTAGTGACAGTTAAGAGATAATTGCTATTCTTGGGAAGTGGGGCAGGGGGAATCACATGGTTTACAGATCTCGGAGCAAAAAACACTGGCAGGAAAAAACTATTTACCATTTTTATAAAAAAAGCCCCTAACGGAAAATAACGATTTTTTTAAAGACAGAACCTGTAACAAAACAGAAAACAGACCAAATCGATAAATGGGTAGTGAATTTATATCACATTTATCACTGCAGCTATACAGTGGAGTTATACTTTTCAGCAGAAATTCTACTTTGGAAATATATTTTCTATTAGTCAGATTATGCAAAAGATGAAATCTTCTAAAATACTTTTCTGTAAACAAAATGGCTTTTTTCAGGACTATCTTTTTCGAAAGAATCAGACTTAAAGAGGGGTTCCCACTTAAAAAAAAAAAAAAATAGAAGTCAGCAGCTACAAATACTGCAGCTGCTGACTTTTAATAATCGGACACTTACCTGTCCCAGGGTCCAGTGATGCAGGGGATCGAAGCCCCGCTCGCCCCCCCTCCGCTCAGCGGCGCCGGCATTTTAACTGTGGGCGCCCGGCTGTGGCTTCACAGTCGGGCACCCACTGCGCATGTGCGAGCCGCACTGCGCGCCGTCACTGTCCGGTCACATGTCCCAGATGATTGACTAGAGGGAGGGGGGAGAGGCGATCTCCCTTCCTGCACTGAGGGAAGTGACATCAAGAGCCCAGGCGCTGAAGGAGGCAGACTACGAGGGACTCTCTAGCAACAGGCATTTAGAGGTGAGCAAAAAAAAAAATTTCTGCAAATGTTTTTTTTACATTTTTTTAAGAACAATAATACATTTTTTTGGGGTGGAACTCCACTTTAAAGTGTTACTAAACCCACAAGAGTAAAATCAGTCTGTATATGCAGTAAAGCATGCTGATTATACTGACTGTGGAACCTAAGGGGTAATCCTCTGCATTGTGTATAAAGGCTGTGTGACCCTGTCTCTCTGATCCTCCCCTTTTCCACTGACTCCAAATCCTCTCCTGATAGATCAGAGCATTAGGGCACATGCTGCACATGCTCAGTTTGGGGTGTATTGCTAGAGAGTTTTTTTTTTTTCTTGGGAGGGTGCATGTGAGCAGCACAGGGCCAATCAGCACTATCCAGACAGATGGTCAGGGATAATGCAGCCTGATAGGACAATCAGGGGAAAAGGAAAACTCCTCCTACAAGCTTTAACCAGACACTGATAGAAGTCACACAACTGCTATATACTACTGCTGGGGAAAAGGTATTTAGCGGTTTATATTTACTAAAATAATTGCATTTCCATGTTCTGTGTACTGTTACAGAGCAGATATAGTGAATGCAGGGTCCTTGGTTTAGTAACACTTTAAATATGGTACTCTTTTTAGGACATTTCATCCTATACATATACTGTATCTCTATAGTACATAAATGTTTCCATCTAATCTGCCTTATGCCTCCTAGCACAGCCACCCTCAAACTGCTACAAACCTTGTATTTCGACAAATAAATTCTAATTGAAAATGTCACAATTTGCATCAGACTGATAAAAAAAATAATGTGTCAGAAAGATCCTGCTTAATACATCAATTCTATCAGATAGGCAGTCCAATAGCCAGCCAAGAAGCTTACACAGCAGGCTGACAATTTTGCGACTAATTGCGAGGCAGGGGCTTAGTGTTGTCAGCCAACAATAGAAAGTGCTGTTCCTGGCAGAATCTCCAGGTAAGACACTTTTCAACATAGTGGCAAAAAAATTGCTTAAAGCAGAACTAAATTGTATCTGAGCACAACAAACTGAAAGCTGTATTTAATTCATTTTTAAAATTCAAAGCAAACTCACCCATCCATCCATGTCTCCATGCTTTATTTTGTTGAGAAATAACTTTGAAAACACCCCAGCATTACTCCGAGTCATCTTGAGTAAGGGAAGATGATTCACGTGGCATTTTATTTAATTGAATCCATCTGCCCTTATCTCAAGCATACAGGCAGGAGGGTGTGCTTAGTTGAGAAAGCCCCTCCTCCCCTCCTCTAGATGAAAGAAAAGAATGGCTCAAAAAGACTCTTGGGATGTATGACATAATTTTGGCCTAGACCAGAAACCAGGAAGGAACTGAAGAAATGAAAAAAAAAAAAAACAAGTAAATATAGTATATTTACCTATCTATTTATTAAGGCTAGTAGCATAAGGAATAGGCTCCATGCACACTGAAGCTCATAAACGGACGTTTTTGGGAGTTTGGGCATTTTTTTTAACAGCCCATATCCCACTGTCTATGTTATCCTATGTGTCCATGCACACATGGAAAGTTTTTGGATGTTTATCAGCAGTGGAGTTTATTGGCTTCTAAACGCCATAAAATCGCGTTCAAGAGTTGTTTTTCTGACCACAAAAAATACCAAACACTCATAAACGCTGATAAATGCTGATAAACATTGATAAACGCTCAAAAACCTAGCTCACCGGTGTTTAATGTTTTTGATCCATTGAAAAAAAAAAATGTTAAGAAACGCTAACGCGGAAAAACGCTAATAAACGCTATTGCCAAAACGTTAAAAATGTTGACTCACTGCAAAGCTACTGCTATTTTTATAAAGTTATTTTAATGTCCAGTGTGCATGGAGTCTTAAAACTAAAGTTTTAATATGCTTTGATTTTTGCTTTCCCCTGTTTCTCTATTCTTACATTATCAATATGCTATTGATAAAACTTTCCCATTTTTTAAAAATAATTATTGCAGGCCCAAAGATCACTGGGTATCTGTTCTTCTCTATGCAGTGTAGAAAAATGATGGATGGTGGGAGGAGCTGGAAGATACTGTACATCACAGCACCCTGCCTCCTTACTCCTCTCAAGAGCCTTCAGCCCTGATGCTGAGTAGTGGGCTAGCTCTTGGGAGAAGTTATCCAAATATAAAAATGCCTTGATCGGTGTATGCCAGCCTGCAGGAGTGGGCATTTTTTAGGTAGACTGTATTTACATGCAGACCACCCTTGCAGTTCCACACCTCCAAGTTTGAACTGAAATCAATAAATGAAAGGGATAGGCCAAGGAGAGATTAGTGATTGTAGAGCCAATCGTATTGTTACTACAATCCGCTCAGTTAGATAACAATATGTGCCCCACATTTTCCCCTATATTTAAAAAAAGCCAACATCAACCTTATTTCAGAGTGCCTCCCAACGCTCACGTGACCAGCCACCTCTCTCCTCTCCCTGTCTGACAGTTCCAGGAGGGGCCAAAACTCCTGCTGAAGTCAGCCAGGAGGAGAGGAGGAGAGAGGCAGCCGGTCATGTAAGGCGCTCTGAAATAAGGTAGATATTGGCTTTTTTAAAATAAAGAACATACTGTGGGGCACATATTGCTACCTAACAGAGCAGATTGTGGTAACATTAAACTTTTATGAAAGAAGTAGGAGGGGAGGGGAGGGGAGTAGACAGAGCTGACAGGCAGGGAGGGGAGGGGGAAAGGACAGAGGAGAGGTCACAGGAGAGCTGCGGGTGATGGAGGTATGTAAACTGACCACAGTGTTAGGGATCAGCAGCCATGATAAACCATGGTCATTTTACAGGGGGGAGGGCAGAACCAGGCAGGATCAGCCAGGCATTTCATGTGATACAGGGGACCAAATTACACAGCACCTGTATAACATGTTTTAAAGGAACAGGATCCATTTATTTATTTTTTTGGGTAGCTAACACTTTAAGTCTGGAGAGGAATAGGTGGGATAATGCTGGATATCTTCAAGCAAGGAAATGCGTCAAGCTATATTTGACTTGCTGAAGCTTCTAATGCACAGTGTGAGAAGCTCGCAGTGTGCAATAAAATAAAAGTAAGCAATTTCAGTACAGGAGACGAGACTGCACAGCTGTGCAAGACTAAAGAAAAGGCTGGAGACCAACTATAATACAACAGTATACAATGATGCATGAAGGCAAATATTCATATATACTGTATAGATTTAAAGTTTGCTTATACAGTACTTGCTAGTACCATTTACAATAACCAATTACTGAAATGTAAACATAATAAAAGCATATAACAACAAAATATCCTCATTTCTTAGACGTTAGAATTTACAGTTCTTAAATTCATGTAAAAATCGATTCTTCTCTCTTTTAATTACTTACAAAACACATATTTCATGACATTTCATGGCCAGCCAGGGACTTTATTTAGCAGAAGAAGATGGTTTCTGGGTATTTTATATTCAGAAATGCATGCATGAAAAATTGATGAAAAGTAACAAAGGTTGCGTTAATCAACAACCAAGTTACGCACCTCTATAAAATATTCTGAAAGCGGGCAGCCGTGAATATGGATAGCTCACAATTTATCATATATTAAGCAGGCTTGCAGATAGACTATCCTCCTCTGTTGTTGTGCATTCTAATCTGTGTTCTGCCATCTAATAATGACATGATGTCAGCACAGTAGACTTTTCCACAGTGGGTCGATAAGCAGTAAACATGTTTGCCAACTTGTACGTGCTGAATATTGAGCAAGTCGCCATCAGTTTAATTACAGCCTCATTGCCAACTGTGCAAGTTCTTTAAGAGAGAGATACCACCTGGATATAAATTACTTCTAAACCTACTAAATATCAGATTGAGTAAACAATGTTTTTTTGTTATTTATTTTTGTACAAATCACTTCCCAGCAGCTGGCCACGGAACTAAATGAAGAGAATGGTTTGGAGGGGGTCACTGCTAGATAGAATTGCATTGAAAGCTATAGTTTGCTCTGCTCCCATTTACAGGACTTATTGCCCTGTTCCATTCTCTGTAATCTAAATTAAAGCTAAGCTTTGGGGAACTTTGGGGAAACTGTGGCCTGCACCCTGATTTCAATGGTTAAATGCTAATTTAGGTCTAGGGAGCGATAAAAAGAACTTTAACACGATTATGCCAAAGGACAGTCCACTGCTGGAGCATAGGGGAGATGCCAGCTGCCGGAGGAGTAGAGAATCAGGTAAGTACAGCTGCTTTTTTGTGCCCCCAGACCTCAATCAGCCCCACTGAAAAGGAGAATTTTTTTTCTCCTTGGAGAAGGGCTTTAAATGAAAAATCCAACATTAAAGCAGAACTAAACCAATCAATTTAACTGTTTCCCAACTCAGTTTCATTTACGGCAGGCCATGAATGATAGCTGTCACAGTTGCTTGCACTATTAATCAAAGTGTCAAGCCAACAAATGGCTGGTGTTCAGAAGTCAGAACTGATCGCATGTGGAGCACCCTGGCAACTGCAAATCAAACACAGGATAAGATGGTCGCTTCCCTGGCTGTAAAGCAAAATTTTGGATTGAGAATGGAAGCCTTACATATTGTCTCTAACAGGTGGAGTAAGTGGAAACTCTAGTGTCGATATCCTAACAGTAGAGTTAACTTGTTATTAAACCTTGATCCAGTAAAAGTATAAATAATGATTTTGGCTGTACTGTCACTTTAGAAAAGAGGGCATAGTTTTAACCCCTTAGCGCCTACTCCTCCTGACCCTTTAAGAGGTTTCAGATGCTGGGAGGCAGGGCGTGGTTTATGACAATGTGACCACTGTGATTGGCTCTCACGGCGATCACATAATCAGAAAGCTCCTGATCACAAGAAGAGATCGGGAGCTTTGCGTTTTGCCACTGGTAACTGCATTGAAAGGCCCGCGCTCTCGGTACAGTTGTGTCGGCTAATTGGTATGCAAATATGCGGCCACTCAGCGCCAAGGCCCACTCGCCAATAGACTGCATATTTGCATACTCTCAGCACCTAGGGGTTAAAGACACCAGGCAAATGAGCAGGTCACAGATGTCACTTGCTTGTCACAAATGTGCTTTCTAATGTTAGTTCTGTAGACAAATGTTTCTTAACTCCAGTCCTCAAGTACCTCCAACAGGTCATGTTTTCAGTATTTCCCACAGATGAAACGGCTGTGGTAATTACTAAGGCATTGAAACTGATCAAACCACCTGTGCAAATAATGGAATGCCAGAAAACATGACCTGTTGGGGGTACTTGAGGACTGGAGTTGAGAAACATTGTTGTAAACATTACAGTGTACTCCATACTAACAGTATGATCTTCAGTGAATGGAGCTCAATCAACTTCAGTAAGCTTGCTTATGGGTCCTCCAGAAAAAAAGGGCCAGGTCACAATTATGACCCCTCTTCTATGTCATTGCTACATATACTCCATATGATTGTTTATTGAAATATTACATTTTTAACTGTCCAACACAAAATCACCATTAATTAATGAATTAACAATAGGAGGAAGGAGGGAGATTCACTGCAAGTATAAATTGCAGGCAATTAGTGATGCTAATCATGCTTGTACATATCTGCAGAAGCCTCCCCCCTGAACCTTCACCTTTCATCCCTTTCAGGTGCGTTCTCACTGGAGGCACCATGTAAATCCAAAATATCAAAAATAACCAGCAGACCAGAAGTAATAGATCTCAAATCTTTATTTTGATCTTAGTTGACATAACAAGATAGATTGTGCAGCAAAAATATGTGCAACCACTGAAATTTCAAAGACACTATGGTCCCCTTTCCCAAGGTGACACCTTTTATATGGACCTAGTGAGTAGAGGACCATGGTGTCTCCCAAATCTTCCAGTAATGGCTGAATCTTAGGCCTTTCTTGGGTAGTGTTGGAAGTTGCAGTTAGGTTCCACCCTTCATATTCCTAGTGGCCTATTATTATAATAGGTAGCCTACTGCAAAAGAATGTGCAGGAGGTGGGTAGGTGCAGGCAGGCTTTGTCATAAACAGGAAGTTCAAGGCTTTGGCTGTCAGAGTGGCATGAGATTTGGCCATGTCAGGAAGATTTCATGTGTGCAGGTACCTTAATTTCATACCTTTAGCAATTATGTTAGACTAGAACAAAGTCCATCCATGTGATAGGAGGTGAGGTTGTAAAACAAATAAATAAAGAAACTGTGTTGAACACATCCTATCAATATGCCCCAGAATCTGTTGGGCAGATAGACACATGAAGTTTTAGAAGGACATAGAGCAGAGAAGGCTATGATTGTAGAATCAGCTCTAGTCCATGCAAACCATAAACCTTAAATATAGCACGAGATAAGGCACTAGATAAAAGGACTGGTTACACAAATATATAGAAGATTGTAAAGGTCATTACTGGCCATTATGATTGCTTAAAAAACTTTTTTTTCATTTTTTACTGCTTAAAAAACTTTTTTTTCATTTTTCTATAAAGAAAATCTCTTTTGAGAGACCCAGCAGGAGATCGGAGTTATTTTTCAGACATATTGCTTCAAGAAAGTAGAGAAGGGATAGAGATAGAAGCATATATTTCCTCTGTCACTGGTGCATTGAAATGAAAATCAAGCCACATACTCAACTATGTTTGCACAAAGTTATAAGCTGCTGACCTTACTAACCCGGCCAGTCAGCCTGTCATCAGCTTGCATATATGTGACATTCATATGCCAGGGTTTAAAACACCCACATGGTCTGGATCTTATTTCTTTTATCCTTGTTTTGTAGATAGTTTTGAGAAGAAAAAATGTATGTGCTGCCACCAGCAATAGATATATAGTATTTTATTTTTATGGATTTCATTTAATCAGGGTAGCAGGCCATCCCTTTTATAATTCAAATACAGTAATTACCTGCAGATTATATCTGGATTCTGTCACTGTTGTTTATTAGCACTAATGTACATCCAAAAATTTTAATAATATTATGAATATTGTAGATTCTAGATTGTAAGCTCTAACGAGCAGGTCCCTCTGATCCCTCCTGTATTGAATTGTATTGTAATTGTACTGTCTTCCCTGATGTTGTAAAGTGCTGCGCAAACTGCTGGTGCTATATAAATCCTGTATAATTATAATACTAATAATAATATTTGCTAATATAATAAAACAAAATATAAATATATACAGTATATATATATATATATATATATATATATATATATATATATATATATATATATATATATACATACAGTATATATATATATATATATATATATATATATATATATATATATATATATATGTATGTATATGTATATATATATATATATATATATATATATATATATATATATATATATATATATATATATATATATATATATATATATATATATATATATATATATATATATATGTATGTATCTCTATATATATATATATATATATATATATATATATATATATAAATAAAATATAATATACTAATGTAAATGGATAGGTAGTGTGGATAAATGTCCTCGTTATGGGTGACCGCTTGAAATATTGAAGCCAATCAGCCTACAACTATATTTTTGGAGAAAGGAGAGAGAGGAAAATCATACAAATTCAAGAAAGACATACAAACTAAATAGTATCCCTGGTCAGAGCTAAACCTAAGCCCCCGTACACACGGTCGAAAATTCCGACCACAAAATCCGTCGGATTTTTTCCAACAGATTTTGTCCGATGCTGGTGTTGCATACACACGGTTTGGACAAAGTTGTCAGAAAAAACGATCATTAGAAAATGTGGTGACGTTCATTGCATACGACGGAACTACGTAGAGGCTATTAGCCAATAGCTTTGGTCTCGTAATTTTATCTAAGCCTGCGTGGCACTTTGTCGGTCGGAATTCTCTACACACGATTGGAAAATGTCCGATCGGATTTTGTTGTCAGAAAATTTGAGAGCAGGATCTCAAATTTTTTCCGTCGGAAATTCCGAGTCCGATGGAGCCCACACACAGGCGGATTTTCCAACAACATGGTCCGATCTGACATTTTCCGTTGGAATTTCCGACCGTGTGTACGGGGCATAAGACATCTGTGCTGCATGACTATAATGATAATGACCACCAGGTTACTATGTTGGAAGCCAAATAATAAATTATGACTTCTGGTCTCTGCAAAACAAGGCGAATTATGTGTTACAACAGGGTAAGAACAGAAATAGGGGTAACATTTCTCATTATCCTGGAAATCCCTTTCAAATCGCAATTCATTTTCCGAGTGATAACCCTACACAAAAGTAAACCAATGGCTTTTATATAATGTTTGGAAAAGAAAAGATTTTCGGATCTTTTTTTATACATTCATGTTGATTAGTTATTTCAACAGATACACATTATTCGGATTTAAACATGACTTCCTTAGTAGTGTGTTAGGTGTGAGTCTCTAGCATACATTATGATTTTCCTTTTTTCTAGTAATGAGCGTATGGTAAAGCACTACAATCTTGAAGTAATTGAACCTGCGCTGTATGACTAATACATCAATACGGATTCAGAAAGTTAAGCCTGATAAGATATGCATGCCTACATTGCATTGCTAATCTGGCACTTCTGTGGTAATCCTATTCCCAGTGTACTTACATTAAACCTATCTTGCTTCGGGGAAAATTATCACTTTCTTGCCATGTTTCTGAAAAGTGTTTTTTGTGAAATATGATCTATCAGAATTCTGGAAGTCATTTAGAGGGCAGAAGAAGAAACATTAATGACCCTATTTCTTAAACTGACCATATACCATGCAATTTTCTCTAGTGATGCCACCAATTTGAACATTGCAAAGAGTAATTGTATAGTGCAGCACTTGAAAGACAAGCCATCTACTTCAATTAAAATTCACAGTATCAGGTGTAAAAAAAACTTCAAAGCATTCTTAAAGTTATCTGTACAGTCTGTTTTGCTAAATAGCTTTTGAACAGAAAACAGTTATAGCTAGTTCTAACTGTACAGGTATATATATATATATATATATATATATATATATATATATATATATATATATATATACACACTATATTACCAAAAGTATTAGGATGCCTGCCTTTACACGCACATGAACTATAATCGCATCCCAGTCTTAGTCCGTAGGGTTCAATACTGAGTTGGCCCACCCTTTGCAGCTGTAACAGCACTAACTCTTCTGGAAATGCTGTCCACAAGGTTTAGTAGTGTGTCTATGGGAATGTTTGACCATTCTTCCAGAAGCGCATTTGTGAGGTCAGTCACTGATGTGGACTAGAAGGCCTGGCACGCAGTCTCCACTCAAATTCATCCCAAAGGTGTTCTATCGGCTTGAGGTCAGGATTCTGTGTAGGCCAGTCAAGTTCCTCCACCCAAACTCGCTCATCTATGTCTTTATGGACCTTTCTTTTTGCACTGGTCCAAATCATTTGGTGGAGGGGGGATTATGGTGTGGGGTTGTTTTTCAAGGGTTGGCCTTGGCCCCTTAGTTCCAGTAAAGGGAACCCTTAAGGTGTCAGCATACGGCAGCACAGTGGTGTAGTGGTTAGCACTTTCACCTAGCAGCAAAAAGGGTCACTGGTTTGAATCCCGACCACGTCACCATCTGCCTGGAGTTTGCATGTTCTCCATGTGCCTGCGTGGGTTTCCTCCGGGTACTCAGGTTTCCTCCTACACTCTAAAGACATGCTGGTAGGTTTATCCAATCCTGTCTAAATTGGCCCTAGTATGTATGAATGTGTGTTAGGGCCCTTAGGCTGTAAACTCCTTGAGGGCAGGTACTAATGTGAATGTACAATGTATATGTAATGCCCTGCGTAAATTGACAACGCTATACAGGTACCTAAAATAATAATACCAAGACAATGTCATGCTCCCAATTTTGTGGGAACAGTTTTGCGATGGCCCCTTCCTGTTCCAACATGACTGTGCACAAGTGCACAAACACCCTCCTAAACCTTGTGAACAGCCTTCACAGAAGAGTTGAAGCTGTTATAGCTGCAAAGGGTGGGCTAATTCAATATTGAACCCTACAGACTAAGACTGGGATGCCATTAAAGTTCATGTGCGTATATACAGTATCTCACAAAAGTGAGTACACCCCCTCACATTTTTGTAAATATTTTATTATATCTTTTCATGTGACTGAACACTGAAGAAATGACACGTAAAGTAGTGAGTGTACAGCTTGTATAACAGTGTAAATTTGCTGTCCCCTCAAAATAATTCAACACACAGCCATTAATGTCTAAACTGCTGGCAACAAAAGTGAGTACACAACTAAGTGAAAATGTCCAAATTGGGCCCAAAGTGTAAAAATTTTGTGTGGCCTCCATTATTTTCCAGCACTTCCTTAACCCTGTTGGGCATGGAGTTAACCAGAGCTTCACAGGTTGCCACTGGAGTCCTCTTCCACTCCTCTATGATGACATCACGGATCTGGTGGATGTTAGAGACCTTGCGCTCCTCCACCTTCCGTTTGAGGATTCCCCACAGATGCTCAATAGGGTTTAGGACACTCCCACCACCATTCTTGACTGTAGGCAAGACACACTTGATTTTGTACTCCTCACCCAGTTGCTGTCACACACGCTTGACACCATCTGAACCAAATACGTTTATCTTGGTCTCATCAGACCACAGGACATGGTTCCAGTAATCCATGTCCTTAGTCTGCTTGTCTTCAGCAAACTGTTTGCAGTATTTCTTGTGTATTATCTTTAGAAGAGGCTTCTTTCTGGGATGACAGCCATGCAGACCAATTTGATGCAGTGTGTGGCGTATGGTCTGAGCACTGACAGGCTGACCCCCCCACCCCTTCAACCTCTGCAGCAATGCTGGCAGCCCTTATATGTCTATTTCCCAAAGACAACCTCTGCATATGACGCTGAGCACGTGCACTCAACTTCTTTGGTCGACCATGGCGAGGCCTGTTCTGAGTGGAACCTGTCCTGTTAAACCACTGTATGGTCTTGGCCACCATGCTGCAGCTCAATTTCAGGGTCTTGGCAATCTTCTTATAGCCTAGGCCATCTTTATGTAGAGCAAGAATTCTTTTTTTCAGATCCTCAGAGAGTTCTTTGCCATTAGGTGCAATGTTGAACTTCCAGTGGCCAGTATGAGTATGAGTGAGAGCGATAACACCAAATTTAACCCACCTGCTCCCCATTCACAACTGAGACCTTGTAACACTAACGAGTCATATAACACCAGAGAGGGAAAATGGCAAATTGGGCCCAATTTGGAGATTTTCACTTAAGGGGTGTACTCACTTTTGTTGCCAGCAGTTTAGACATGAATGGCTGTGGGTTTATTTTTTCTTGAGGGGACAGCAAATTTAGACTGTTAGTGCTGGCTCACACAGGGGCGACTTGTCAGGCGCCTGTTCTGTACTATGGAACCGTTCTAATAGGAATGACTCAAGTCGCTCCGACTTAGAGAAAGGTTCCTGTACTACTTTGGGATGACTTCAGGGTGACTTACATTGACTTCTAGACAGAAGTCATTTTGCAAGCTGACACTGAAGTCGTGTGTAGATCGCCTTGCAAAGTCACACTGCAAGTCGTAAATAAATAAAATATTTACAAAAATGTGAGGGGTGTACTCACTTTTTTCTGAGATACTGTGTATATATATATATATATATATGTATATATATATATATATATATATATATATATATATATATATATATATATGCAAATTTTAGTTTACCTGCATATTTGCACTCTTTACTCACTCCTATAGCGAGCTCTGAAGTATCAGCTCATACTTAAGACCCGGAATGGGCAAATCTGCTCAGTTTGAACCGCAAACTCAGATCCGATCCCTATTGAAATTTTTGGCAGGCGTACAACCTTTTTTTTCCTGGCCTTTTCAACAAGTCATGGGGAGCTGGGCACTTCAATGGGGAAATACAAACATCAATAGATAAATAAATACATAAAAAAACTATTTAGAGAGTATTTGGAGGTCATCCCATGTGGCTCAGAGGGAAACAATGAAGTTTCACAAATCCTTTGGGTGGATGCCCTACAGTTTAGGGATGCCTTAAAGGTGCATGTGGTGTTCTAAAAAAAAGTATAATGCCGTCCTTTAAAAGGAGTCCTTAAAACAGAAAAAAATAATTGATGTGATGTTTCCCCTAGAATTCCAAACAGACTTAATACTGCAGTCTTGCAGTCTAGGTTGCTAGAAAAGGGCAGCAAGTACTGTATGTGCTCCTCCTTTCTGAGTTAGACTAGACCACATGACCTTCAACATGGGGGGGGGGGGTCCTTGCAAGGATGGGGGGCAAAGCAAGACACCTTGACTCAATGTTGACAATGTCAATGTCCCCAAATCTGGTCCCTGAAAAGAGGATGTAGGTGTTATTGAGGGGACTTACAATGGAATCTAGAGGACCCCTTTATAATAAGGGGCTGCCAAATATCCACCCCTCTCTGGGAATTGAGTACAGGGGTACATTAAACCACACACTTTGAAAAGCCCTCTCATAACAGTATAGTGAAAATACAATAATAAAAATAGCTTGAAGGCAAATCCCCATCAATCATGATGTCCAGTAATGCAAATCCACAACAATCACCCATCACACTCTTGTCACTAAAAGCAGTAATGTAAACACAGCTCTGGGGATCCTTGGTGACATCATCGATCAAATTTGGACAAATCTTTAACCGTGATCCCAAGCTGTTTGTTTACATTACAGCAGCTCAGACTTTGGACAGGCAAACTAGCCATCTTGGGTCAAATAGTTTTCTAGGTCCATGAACATCAAACAGAATGGGTTCACCCTCAACCCAGGTCCGACATGAACCTGAATCTTATTCCTACTCCTGACTAAGACTCCATAGGAATGAAAGTACATGCCTGAACTGAGTGTGCATGCATGAGCTCTGCTAGTAAGTTTTTCACAAATGGCTGTGCGATCTAATCAGGGATTTCCCACTGGACTGGGGATAAGTGGACTTAGTACGCACTGGCTGAATTTTGGGGCGGCATCCACCAGTTCAATAGAAACTGGCCAACATTCGGCCTTTGTGTACTGCAGCCATTCAGCAAGCTTCTGTCAATGGGGCATGACCTAAAAAGGTCTGCCTATTGGCGCTGTTGGCTAGGTATCCCCCTGTCAGAACACAGTAGCACAGCAGGGGAGATTGCTGTACTAACATCAGGATTTTAACCACTACAATACTGTGCACTTTCGCCCCCTTCCTTCCCAGACCAATTTTCAGCTTTCAGCGCTCTCACACTTTCAGTGACAATTGCGCGGTCATGCAATGCTTTAACCAAATGAATTTTTTATCATTTTGTTCGCACAAATAGAGCTTTAGTTTGGTGGTATTCGCGACTCCTTTTTTTTATTTTTTGCGATATAAGCGAAAACATAGCGAAAATTTTGAAAAAAAACAATATTTTCTCCTTTCTTTTTTAAAAGAAATCCAATAAAATCAAATTTTGTCATAAATTTAAGCCAAAATGTATTCTGCTACATGTTTTTTGTAAAAAAAATTCCGTTAAGTGTATAATAATTGGTTCGCGTGATCACGGACATATGTACGCAAATAATCATGTACATATGTGTGCAGGTGATCACGGACATATGTGTGCAGATAATCATTGGCACATGTTATTTTACTGGGACATATGTGAGGGACATGTTTTTTTATTATTTGGGGACATGTGTGTTTTGGGGACATGTGTGGGGACATGTGTGTTTTACTGTGGGGACACTACACTGGTGATCAGTGAGTAAAAAGGTGTAAAAAAAACAGCTAATACTTACTGATCACCAGCCAGCTGCAGCGATCCGCTCTCCTCTCCTCACCGACGACTTCCGTGTGAGGAGAGGAGAGCCGATTGCCTAGCAACCGGCTGTTTGCTTACATCACATGACGGCTGTGATTCGATACGGCCGTCATGTGATCAGGAGGGCCAATCACAGAGCCCTCCTGCCGATCCGAGATGCGCCGTGTCCGGGTGACACGAGCACATCGGGATCGCGCCGCTGCGCGGGCACGCGCGATCCCGCTACTTCTGAAGGACGTTCTGGAACGTCCTATCAGAAGTAGACGGCTCCCACCCGGCTGTATATGTACAGTGGCCGGGTGGGAAGTAGTTAATACAGTGGCTCCGACCTGAGCTGTGCTGAACGATAAAAAAAAAAAAATAGTACTGTGTACGAGGCTTAAGACTAGAAGGGGGGTTGCTGGTGGTGGGAATGACTACCATATAATTGTAACTTTACTAAAAGCCTTTAATTACTCTTCCTGGGAGGTTACTGACAAGAGCTGGGAAAAATCAGCCTGGAAACAGTGTGAAAGGGAAAGAAGGGAGTAGTACAGCAGTTAACACAAGCTGCTGAGATGGTCTGTTGAAATTAGTAGAAATGTTAAATAAACAGTAAAGTATAGGAGGATGATAAGCAATGACACTGAACAGAAAGAACCAATTTGTGTCTAGGGAGAATGTTCCGATAAAAATATGACTAATATTTGGACGTTTTTAAGGAAGTCCAGTCAATTAAAGAGAAAAGCATAGAAACCAGATGTCAGACTAAAGAGCCTTGAGAAGATTTAAGATTACAGCTACGAGTAGCAGTGTGTAGTGTGGCCACTGGTGGGATAGTGGAACTTTCAGCAGCTGTCATGTCAAGATTTTGGACATGTGATCCAAAAACTGAATATCTATGTGATGATAAATAAAATGTCTTATGCACAGTGTAATATTTCAGCCCGTACAATGCTGGCATTTGCTACAATTAATTTAGAAGAGTGAAAAGTTGAAGTAGGAATATTTTACAAGAAGGTATAATGGGGTTGGTTTACTAAAGGCAAATCCACTTTGCACTACAAGTTCACTGCAAGTGCATTTGGAAGTGCACTTGGAAGTGCAGTTGCTGTAGATCCGAGGGGAAGCTCAGAAATGAGGGGAAGCTCTGCTGATTTTTATCATCTAATCATGTATAAGCAAAAATGCTGTTTTTTTTATTTTCCTTGCATGTCCCCCTCAGATCTACAGCGACTGCACTTCCAAGTGCACTTCCAAATGCACTTGCAGTGCACTTGTAGTGCAAAGTTCATTTTCCTTTAGTAAATAAACCCCATAGTGTCCAAAAAAAAGGATACATGGAGGAGCTCAGCTAGGAGGAAAGAATATAGGAATTTAATTTATTCACTCTTGAAAAGAGAAGATTGAGGGGGGATATGATCACCATATATAAATATATATGGGTCCATATAGTGAACTTGGTGTTGAGTGATTCACTTTATGGTCAACACAGAGGACACGGGGGCACTCTTTACGTCTAGTGGAAAAGAGATTTCATCTCCAAATGTGGAAAAGGTTTCTTCACAGTAAGAGCTGTGAAAATGTGGAATAGACTCCCTCCAGAGGTGGTTCTGGCCAGCTCAGTAGATTGCTTTAAGAAAGGCCTGGATTCTTTCCTAAATGTACATAATATAACTGGGTACTGACATTGATAGGTAAAGTTGATCCAGGGAAAATCTGATTGCCTCTCTGGGATCAGGAAGGAATTTTTCCCCTGTTGTAGCAAATTGGATCCTGATTTTCTGGGGGGGTTCGCCTTCCTCTGGATCAACTGTAGGTATAGGATTGGGTATATGGGATTGTGTGATATTTTTTGTTTTATTTATTTATTTTTTATGGTTAAACTAGATGGACTTGTGTCTTTTTTTAACCTGACTAACTATGTAACTATGTAACTATGATACACTTTACTAAGATTGTCCAACCAATTACTGTAAAAAGATTGGATCAACGCTGGTTGTTCAGGGATAATGCACTGATAACACAAAAGAAACATAGAAGATTGTTGTAAAAAAATTGCCAAGTGGTCCTTAAAGTATATATTTTTTTCTAACATCTTTCTCTGAGTATTGATCTATGTTTGTCCCATGCATGTGTAAATTCCCTTCTGTTGGCAGTCTCATTACCTCTAATGTATCCATAGTCCTATTTCAAGCACCTGATGAACAGGGCAGAAAAATTGGGGGTTTTGGTGGTGGACGGTGTTGCCACAAGACTGTAGCCCTCATAGTTACTCTTGGTGGGCGCAGGAATGGGCCCTGCTGTGAGTTATTAGATCATATGTTTGTCCCTCATGGTGGGCGCAGGAATGGGCCCTGCTGTGAACTATTAGATCAAGATTTGTAATTACCTGAAAAATTGTGCCTTAGGCACTGGTGCTGGTGCCACAACACTGCAACCCCTCACAGAGACTGTACTTGGAGCACAGCAGTCACACGTGTTGCGAAGCATTTTTTTAAAAAATTGTAAGTACACGCCCCTGTTAAACAGGGGCTGAAAAATTGTGCCTTAGGCACTGGTGCTGGTGCCACAACACTGCAACACGGCCCTCACAGAGACTGTACTTGGAGCACAGCAGTCACACGTGTTGCGAAGCATTTTTTAAAAAATTGTAAGTACACCGCCCTGTTAAACAGGGGCTGAAAAAATTGTGCCTTAGGCACTGGTGCTGGTGCCACAACACTGCAACACGGCCCTCACAGAGACTGTACTTGGAGCACAGCAGTCACACGTGTTGCGAAGCATTTTTTTAAAAAAATTGTAAGTACACGCCCCTGTTAAACAGGGGCTGAAAAATTGTGCCTTAGGCACTGGTGCTGGTGCCACAACACTGCAACACGGCCCTCACAGAGACTGTACTTGGAGCACAGCAGTCACACGTTTGCGAAGCATTTTTTTAAAAAATTGTAAGTACACGCCCCTGTTAAACAGGGGCTGAAAAAATTGTGCCTTAGGCACTGGTGCTGGTGCCACAACACTGCAACACGGCCCTCACAGAGACTGTACTTGGAGCACAGCAGTCACACGTGTTGCGAAGCATTTTTTTAAAAAATTGTAAGTACACGCCCCTGTTAAACAGGGGCTGAAAAATTGTGCCTTAGGCACTGGTGCTGTGGCATGGATCATTGAGGAGGAGGAAGAGGATAGTCAGTGAACATAAGAGGACAGTCACTCAGCATCAGCATAGGCAGTCTTGAAGGGATGTGACATTAAAAATTATTCGGTTATATCCGCCTCAGGTGCCTGGTAGCTGGTGGTGATCCAAGACTGATTCATTTTGATGAATGTCAGTCGATCAACCGAGGCGGTGGACAGGCGCACCCTATGATCAGTCACAAATCCTCCAGCAGCACTGAATGTGCGTTCGGAAAGAACGCTGGAGGCAGGACAGGCCAGTAGCTCAATTGCATACTGTGCAAGCTCTGGCCAGTGATCCATCCTCAGGACCCAGTAAGCCAGAGGATTTTCGGTGGGAAAGGTGTCCAAGTCTGACCTTGCCCCAAGGTATTCCTGCACCATGTATATCAGACGCTGGCGATGGTTGCTGGAACCGATCATACCTTGGGGCTGCGGACTAAAAAATTGTCTGAACGCATCGGTCAGACGTCCACCTTCCCCACCGCTCCTTCTGCCACTGACCGAAGCCTCAGCAACTCGTCGCCCAGGACCAGGAGTTTGTAGCCTCCCAGTTTCTGGGAACGCGTTGCACAGACCTTTCTGCAAGGCCTCCCTGAGATGTCTCATCCTCTGCTCCCTCTGCGACGGCAAGATAAGGTCCGCAACCTTACCC
Source organism: Lithobates sylvaticus (assembly GCA_028564925.1). Lineage (NCBI taxonomy): Eukaryota > Metazoa > Chordata > Amphibia > Anura > Ranidae > Lithobates > Lithobates sylvaticus. The sequence goes on from CM053027.1 coordinate 74,432,063, forward strand.
TTGTACCGCGGATCAAGGAGAGTGGCCAGCCAGTAATGGTCCCTCTCCTTGATCCGAAGAACACGAGGATCCTTCCGCAGGCTTTGCAGGATCAGGGAGGCCATGCAGCGTAGGTTAGCTGAGGCATTCGGTCCGGAGTCTTCTGGGTCACTGAGGATGACATGATCGCCAGCCACCTCCTCCCAGCCACGTACAAGTCCACTGGCTTGTTGGGACTGTACATCATCCCTAAAAGACTGCTGCTGCTGATGCTGAGTGCCAGGCTCCACCTCCATGCTCACACAATCCTCCTCCTCCTCCTCCTCCTCCTCCTCCTCCTCATCCTCTTCCTGTGTGATGGGTGGGACAGAAGGAACACTGTCCGGATAAAGGGGGCCTTGAGAGGCAAGGAAGTCCTCCTCTTCCTGCCTCTGTTCTGCCTCAAGTGCCCTGTCCATTATCCCACGCAGCGTATGCTCCAACAGGTGGACAAGAGGGACAGTGTCACTGATGCATGCACTGTCACTGCTCACCATCCTCGTGGCCTCCTCAAATGGTGAGAGGACAGTGCATGCATCCCTGATCATGCTCCACTGACGTGGGGAAAAAACCCAAGCTCCCCTGACCCTGTCCTGGTGCCGTAGTCGCAAAGGTACTCATTGATGGCCCTCTGCTGCGTGTGCAGTCGCTGCAGCATGGCCAACGTTGAGTTCCACCTGGTGGGCATGTCAGATATTAGGCGGTTCTTGGGCAGGTTCAGCTCCTTTTGCAGCTCAGTCAGCCGAGCACTGGCATTATAAGATCGGCGGAAATGCACACAGACTTTCCTGGCCTGCTCAGGACATCCTGTAAGCCTGGGAACCTGCCCAAGAACCGCTGCACCACCAGGTTGAGGACGTGAGCCATGCAGGGCACATGGGTGAGCTGCCCCTGTCGCAGGGCGGAGAGGAGGTTGGTGCCATTGTCAGAAACGACCATTCCTGGCTTAAGCTGACGTGGCGTCAACCACCTCTCGGCCTGCCCTGCAGAGCTGCCAGAACCTCTGGCCCAGTGTGGCTCCTGTCCCCCAAACACACCAGCGCAAGCACGGCATGGCATCTTTTTGCCTGCGTACTTGCGTAGCCCCTTGTACGCCTACGGAGCACCGCTGGTTCCAAGGACAGAGCACTGGAGGAAGAAGAAGAGGAGGGGGTGGAGGAGAGAGGTGTGTCACAACCAGTAGCAGTAGTCGCGTTTTGGAGGCGTGGTGGCGGAACAACCTCCAACACTACTGCACCTTGTCCTGCATCCCTCCCAGCTGCCAATAGAGTGACCCAATGGGCCGTGAAAGAAAGGTACCGTCCCTGTCCATGCCTGCTGGACCATGAGTCAGCGGTAATATGCACCTTACGCTGACCGCCCTGTCCAGCGAGGCATGGACATTGCCCTCCACATGCCGGTAGAGAGACGGAATCGCCTTCCGCGAGAAAAAGTGGCGTTTGGGAACCTGCCACTGAGGAAAAACCGCACATTGAACAAACTCACGGAAGGGGGCCGAGTCTACCAACTGAAAAGGCAGCAGTTGAAGTGCTAGCAATTTAGCAAGGCTAGCATTCAACCGCTGGGCATGTGGATGGCTGGGAGTGTACTTCTTTCTACGGTCCAGCAGCTGGGGCAGGGAAATTTGCCTGCTGCATTCGGACGTCGGTGTACTGCAAGTACTTGGTTGTGACACACCGAATTCTACACCTTCAGTCCTCTCAGAGCAGCTTTCAGAGAGGACTGAAGGTGTAGTGGGGATGGAGATCCCAGCTGAGGAGGAGCAAGGAGAGGTCCGCTTAGTTCTTTGGTGTGGGTTCTTTTATGTGTGCCTGCCAACGAGCTGCATGGCAGGTCGCCATATGTCTGGTCATGCTTGTCGTGCCCAAGCGGCTGATGTTTTGGCCACGCGAGATACGCTTGAGACAAATATTGCAAATAGCAGTGGTGCGATCTGCTGCACTCGTCTCAAAAAAGGCCCACACCAAAGAACTTTTCTGATAACGTGCAGAGGCAGCGCCCTGCACAGGCGGAGCTCTGCGGTGTTGTACAGTTGCTGTGCTGGCCTCTACTGGCCTCCAGGGGGCATCCTGCCTCGTTGGACATGTGACGCCGCATCCTCCTCCTCCTCGTCCTCCTCCTCATCCTCTCTCCCTTGAGGCACCCACGTGGAGTCAGTGACCTCATCATCCCCTCCCTCTTCACCACTAGAGCAAACCTGGCAGTAAGCTGCAGCTGGTGGAACTGTACTGCCAGATTCCTCAAGCTGGGTATCGTCATCCGAGCCTTCGAATCGTTGGGCATCCTCCTGGAGCATGTACCCAACACTGTGCTCAAAGAGTTCGGGGGACTCCTCAGGAGGACATGGTGGGTCTAGGGAAGGGGTGGCTGATGATGCTCTGTCAGTACCCTGAGCCTGGGTGAGAGAGGATGAGGAGGATGAGGAGGGCTTGGTCATCCATTCTACCAAGCCTTCAGCATGATGCGGCTCCACATGTCCAGCTGCCGAAAACAAAGACGCGCGTGTCCCATGGCCACGTGCTGATGACGATGCACGACCACGTCCACGTCCACGGCCACGTCCACTAGAAACAGAGCCTGCCTGCCCTGTGTTCTTGGCTCTGCACGCTCTGCCTCCCCTTGGCGGTCTTCCAGCCATTGTAGTCGGTAGTCCATTACCACTCTCCTATAGGTGCTTCTGGGAAGAAAATATTGCTCTGTGTGTGTAATGGACTAACACACTTCAAGTCCTATAGGTGCTTCTGGGAAGAAAATATAGCTCTGTGTGTGTGATGGGACTAACACACTTCAAGTCCTATAGGTGCTTCTGGGAACAAAATATAGCTCTGTGTGTAATGGGACTAACACACTTCAAGTCCTATAGGTGCTTCTGGGAACAAAATATAGCTCTGTGTGTGTGATGGGGACTAACACACTTCAAGTCCTATAGGTGCTTCTGGGAAGAAAAATATAGCTCTGTGTGTGTAATGGGACTAACACACTTCAAGTCCTATAGGTGCTTCTGGGAAGAAAATATAGCTCTGTGTGTGTAATGGGACTAACACACTTCAAGTCCTATAGGTGCTTCTGGGAAGAAAATATAGCTCTGTGTGTGTAATGGGACTAACACACTTCAAGTCCTATAGGTGCTCTGGGAAGAAAATATAGCTCTGTGTGTGTGATGGGACTAACACACTTCAAGTCCTATAGGTGCTTCTGGGAAGAAAATATAGCTCTGTGTGTGTAATGGACTAACACACTTCAAGTCCTATAGGTGCTTCTGGGAACAAAGTATAGCTCTGTGTGTGTAATGGGACTAACACACTTCAAGTCCTATAGGTGCTTCTGGGAAGAAAATATAGCTCTGTGTGTGTGATGGGACTAACACACTTCAAGTCCTATAGGTGCTTCTGGGAACAAAATATAGCTCTGTGTGTGTAATGGGACTAACACACTTCAAGTCCTATAGGTGCTTCTGGGAACAAAATATAGCTCTGTGTGTGTGATGGGACTAACACACTTCAAGTACTATAGGTGCTTCTGGGAACAAAATATAGCTCTGTGTGTGTAATGGACTAACACACTTCAAGTCCTATAGGTGCTTCTGGGAACAAAATATAGCTCTGTGTGTGTGATGTCACTAACACACTTCAAGTCCTTAGGTGCTTCTGGGAAGAAAATATAGCTCTGTGTGTGTAATGGGACTAACACACTTCAAGTCCTATAGGTGCTTCTGGGAAGAAAATATAGCTCTGTGTGTGTAATGGGACTAACACACTTCAAGTCCTATAGGTGCTTCTGGGAAGAAAATATAGCTCTGTGTGTGTAATGGGACTAACACACTTCAAGTCCTATAGGTGCTTCTGGGAACAAAGTATAGCTCTTTGTGTGTAATGGGGACTAACACACTTCAAGTCCTATAGGTGCTTCTGGGAAGAAAATATAGCTCTGTGTGTGTGATGGGACTAACACACTTCAATGTATCCTGGTAAGTCCCTGCTCAATCTGCGCCGGAACAGCATAGACGGCGTGGCGGCGTTTTTATAGGGGGGGGCGTGTACTACAGCCCCTGAGCTGTAATTGGCTACAGGCGTCCTGCCTGTATTGTTTGTGTTATTCATTCCTAAAGGGACCCTGCTGCTTTATTTTATGTAGCAGGCAAGGCACGTCATTTGTAGGAATTCTATACATATTCATATTGTAATATTAGCATTGTAATAGCAAAAGAAACAATAGCTTTTTTTTTGACAACCCAATATAAGCTTGAATGCAAAATCAAAGAACTACATATGGAATGGTTGCTACCTGCAGGCAGTGACCATGTGTTCCTGTACCGACTCTGCCCCCCGAAATTTCTTCTCTCAGCATCTCTGTAGTTCAGATTGCAGCCTCTGAGAAATGTGTGACACAAGCAGTGCCTATTCACAGTGCATAGTGAATATGTGTCACTTCATTTAAAGAAGTAAATATGTTGGATTCTTCAAGTTTACAAACTTCAAGAACATTCAGATTAAAAGTAGTAGGCTAGAAATAGTTGCAATTCCATCTGGAAATGAATATAGGAGTTTAAGTCTTGAAGAGAGATGTATTTTAACCCCTTCAGCCCTGGAAGGTTTCACCCCCTTAATGACCAGGCCATTTTTTGTGATACGGCACTGCGTCGCTTTAACTGACAATTTCGCGGTCGTGCGGCGCTGTATCTAAACAAAATTGATGCCCTTTTTTTCCCACAAATAGAGCTTTCTTTTGGTAGTATTTGGTCACCTCTGCGGTTTTTATTTTTTGCGCTATAAACAAAAAAAGACCAACAATTTTGAAAAAAATAAAAAATAATAATATTTTTTACTTTCTGCTATAATTCATATCCCCCCAAAAAAATATAAAAAAAAACAAAAAACAAATGTATTCATCAGTTTAGGTCAATATATATTCTTCTACATATCTTTGGTAAAATAAAATTGCAATACATGTACATTGATTGATTTGCGCAAAAGTCTACAAACTATGGCAAAGATTTATAAACTGCGATTTTTAGTGGGACTGCGACATTGCGGCGGACAAATCTGACACTTTTTGGGGAACAGTGACATTATTACATTGATCAGTGCTAAAATAATGCACTGATCAATGTATAAATGACACTGGCAGGGAATGGGGTGATCACTAGGGGGTGATCAAGGGGTTAACTGTGCTCTCCATGGTGTCTCCTGTCAGAACGGGGATCCGCCTTATTTACATAGTATTTATTATACTGCCGTTTACAAATGCTTAGATGTGATGGCTGCCTCAGTTTTCTTTTTTAGGCTTTCTTTCTTTCATTTTTTTTTACCTGCTGATCTGCCCAGTAAATCTGTTATTTTCCAACAGAACAAGCTGTTCTGCAGATGTAGCAGTTACAGGGCTGAGACAAACCATTTACCACTGACAGGGGTACTTCAAATGATCAGCTTGTATTCATTTGTGTAAAACCTTTATCCCAAACGGAAAACATATGTTTGCTGTAACTGACTGAAGTGTTATCTGGAGATCAGCTTCTATTTGTTAGTGTATCTAAACTTGCTAGTGCATCTAAGGCAGGCCATAGATGGTGCAAATTTCCTGAGTGGTTGCAGGAAAAAAATGTGCGCAATTCCCCTATCGACAGGGGAATCCCTCCTGCTGATCAAATGTCTTCTCCCGGCGAGGGGGCGGCCATGGGAAGCCACCCCTGGGAGAAGACAGTGATTATCACTAGCAGCTATAGAAGCCACTTGCAATAATCGCAAGCGAATCCAGAAGCCTAGTTGTACCAAAGTTGAGCAATCAATTAACTTGGCATATTCAACCTGACCATTAATGGTTCAAATCTCGGATGGTTCCTGCAGAACCAGCCAAGATTTGAACTGTCTATTGCCGGCCTAATGCCACATACACACGGCCCAGACTTTTCAACAGCAAAGGTCCGACAGAACGAATCCATCGGACAATTCAATTGTGTGTGTCTTCATCAGACCTTTGCTGTTGAAAAATCAGATGGACTTTAAATTTAGAACATGTTTCAAATCTTTCAGACGGACGCGAGTCTGGACGAAAAATACATTTGTCTGTATGCTAGTCTGACGGACGAAAACCGACGCTAGGGCAGCTATTGGCTACTGGCTATTAACTTCCTTATTCTAGTCCAGTCGTACGTTATTTGGTGTGAACGGCCTCTCAGCTAATCAGGTGCTAGGGTCTGTTACCTGTCACCTGATTCGCTGAAACATCAGCCGCTGTGATTGGACGTCTGATAGAGAGGACAGAAGACGTCATCGAGGAGTGTGCAGAACACCGCCGCTGACCCGCTGTGAGACAGGTAAGTGCCGGGCAATGCACACTGGCAGCATTTGATGGGGCACAGTAGCGGCAATTGATGGGCACACTGGCAGTATTTGATGGAGCACAGTAGCGGCAATTGATGGGCTGCGTTTGATGGCACAGTGGTTGCGTTTGATGGGCACATTGGCTGCGTTTGATGGGCACAGTGGCTGTGCTTAATGGCACAGTGGCATAAAATTGATGGGCACAGTGGCTGCGCTTGATGGGCACAGTGGCAGCAAATTGATTGGCCCAGTGTCTGAGTTTGATGGCACAGTGGCTGCACTTGATGGGCACAGTGGCTGCATTTGATGGGCACACTGGATGTGTTTGATGGGCGCAGTGGCTGCACTTGATGAGCACAATGGCTGCGTTTGATGGGCACAGTGGCTGCATTTGATGGGCACAGTGGCTGCGTTTGATGGGCACAGTGGCTGCACTTGATGGGCACAGTGGCTGCATTTGCTGGCACAGTGGTTGCGTTTGATGGGCACATTGGCTGTGTTTTATGGGCACAGTGGCTGCGCTTGATGGGCACAGTGACAGAAAATTGATGGGCACAGTGGCTGCGTTTGATGGCACAGTAGCTGTAATTTATGTTTTTTTTTTTCAGTTTGTTTGCGCCCCCCCCCAAAAAAATGTGAGCACCAGCCACCACTGACTACAAGTGCATTGCAAGTACACTTGAAAGTGCACTGAAAGTACACTTGGAAGTGCAGTCGCTGTAGATTTGAGGGGAAGATCTAAAATTAAGGAGATCTCTGCTGATTTTATCATCCAATCATTTGCAAGCGAAAATGCTGTTTTTTATTTCCCTTGCATGTCCCCCTCAGATCTACAGTGACTTCACTTCCAACTGCATTTGCAGCGCACTTGTAGTGCAAAGTGGAATTGCCTTTCATAAATAACCCCCGTCCCCCCGTCTTTGGTTTACTGCAGGAGCATTAAGGTTGTAGCTTCCACCAGTCCCTGCCAAGGTTGCCTTTCAGATTTACATCTTTAATTCCAGGCCGCATTGCCTGAAACACGCCTGAGACACATTATTATTATTATTATTTTTATTATTGTATTTACTTATTATTGATTTATGATTACAGGCATACCCCACTTTTAGGTACACAATGGGGTTTATTTACTAAAGCTGGAAAGTGCAAAATCAGGCTCACGTCTGCATAGAAACCAATGAGCTTCTAACCTCAGCTTGTTCAATTAAGCTTTGGTAATAAAACCTGGAAGCTGATTGCTTTCTATGCAGAAGTGAGCCTGATATTGTACTTTCCAGCTTTAGTAAATAAACCCCATTGCGTACTTAAAAGTGGGGTATGCCTGTATTTTTATTTATTTGTGCATTCATTTTACATCTATTTATTAATTTATTATAATGATTATTATTAGTAGTAGTAGTAATAGTATTAACACCCTAACCCTAAAAATAATAATACATAATAAATAAGTAATAATAAGACAATAGATACAATATTTATTGATTATTTACATTATTATTTAATATCTTTACCATGGCGGTGGATGATGGACTCTTAACTCTAACTCTTTTTGAGCCGATACCATATGTAGTAATATCAATATAGCACATCAAAACCGTAGGTGTGTTTATATATTTACTTATTGTATGTTTTCCTTTTCTCTTTTTTTATTCCTAGAAAATATAGAAAGCTCCTGAAGAAGTGTTACATGACGCGTAACATGTAGGGCAACCAAATACAAGCTATTTTATGACAATACTGCTTTCATATGGTTCATAACTGTCTGTTTACTGCCATGTCTATATGATGAAATTTGAATTATATATTTGAATGTTAGTGGCTAATTGACCCATATTGTCGCTATTTAGCAAAAGTCTCTATTAGCTTGTAGTAATTTCTATATTGTTTTTAGATTGTCAAGATCTATTTAGGGTTTTGAATAAACTGTATACTTATGTTTTTAATAAAAAAACTTTTATTAATTTAGATTGTACGCCTAAAAAGTCCATCATTCTTTCAACACAAACTAGTTGATTCTCCTTATAAAATACAATATTAACCCCCTAACCTTACCTCCAACTCTTTACCCTAACAAAAAAATAAATAATGAAATAATAATAAGTGAATAATAATAATAATAATAATAATAATAATAATAATAAAAACAGAAATGAAAGCTGATGGAAAAGCTAAATCAAAAATAATAAAAACGGAAAAACACTCAGATGTGAATGCACTCTTAATGACAATAACTTTTTTTTTTGTTGTTGTTATTATTATTATTTTTAATTCTATTCACATTGCCATGTAACCTATGCCAAAAGTACCAAGCCTCCTGCATTTTTCCTTTTTCAAGCTTTATTCAGAAACAAACTGAGCACAGTGAACTTACTCTTGTGTCAACTGTGACAAGAGGATAATGCATAGGAAATCCTGTTAAATACACAGATAGCTTCTACTATTTGTGGGATTTATCCAATCCATGATCTGTGATACATTAAAAATAATACCACAATCTGGGTCTGTGCTGTTTAAATATAATATACTGCTAATGCATATTTTAAAATCTTCAAACACTGTAAATGGAGGGATTATTGTTGCATTATATCATAAATCTTAACAGCAGGAGTTTAGAGTGCTTCCTGAAATATCATTCACAGCATCTTAATAACAGAGGAGAATACTACAAATGGAATATGAATATGTACAACTTGTAATTATATAACATTTCAACATTCTATTGGTTGAGCAGTAATGTGTACACATACTTAATCACAAGTGCTTAGTATAACATCCTTTTGCTGTTGAAGTTTTTTGGCATTTGGGAAATCATCGCCTTAATTTGCTTAAAATATGTATTTGCATAAGTAGAGAGAAGTGAGGGCTAATGAACCAGCAGGAGATCTTCTATGTCTCTTGGTCTATTGAAGAGCATCTAAACACAGACATCTAATCTGTGCAGTGCAAAATATTACTAAACTCTTATCTGTCTCCAATTCTTGCAAGTTCTGTTTGTAGTAGGGATACATTTTAGAACTTTTTATTTTCCAATAGGGATGGGCAAACGGTTAAGCTCAAGCATCAGTTCGGGCCGAACATTTGCCCATTCGGCAGTTTGCCAAACACCCAAATTTGCAGGATGTTCGCTGGGTGTTCGCCCTGATGAACACCCTGCAATGCACTGAGCGCTGCACAGTAAATTCTGCGCCGTGACTGGGCAAAGCTTTGTCCAATCAGGTCGCAGTGTATGCTGGTTGTAAAGGAGCGGGACCAGGAAGCCGGCCGCAACGTCCTTAACAACTGATGAGTCATGAGCTGTCAATGGATTTCCCCACTGACAGCTGAACAATAAAAAACAAAAAAGTGGCGTGGCCCCTCCCCCAGTCCATACAAGTCCATACCAGGCCCCTGGATTTGGAGGTGAACCCCAGGCCAAAATGTAAAAAAAAAAAATCCATACCAGACCTTTATCACGGCATGCAAGAAAGGGGGGGCAAGCGGGCACTCCCCCTCCTGAACCATAGCAGGCCACATGCCCTCTAAATGGGAGGAAGGGTGCTTTGGGGCAGGCCCCAAAGAACTTTGTCCCCATGTTAATGGGGACAAGAGCCTCTTCCCGACATTTCCCGACATTTGCGCAACAAATAAAAAAAGACAGAAAATTTTGAAAAAAAAACAAGTTTTTCTTTGTTTCTGTTTTTTCTAAATAAGTACATTTTCTTCTTCAATTGCAGGCACTGATATGGCTGCACTGACGGACACTGATAAGGCGGCACTGATGGGCACCGATGAGGTGGCACCAATGAGGTGGTACTGATGAGGTGGCACTGATGGCCACTGATGATGGGCACTGATAGGCGGCACTGATGGGCACTGATATGTGGCACTGATGGGCACTGATAGGTGGCACTGGTATGCAGCACTAATGGGCACTCATAGGTAGCACTGATGGACACTGATAGGCGGCACTGATGGGCACTGATAGACGGCACTGATGGGCACTTATGGGTGGCACTGATGGGTACTTATGGGTGGCACGGGTAGGTGCCATGGATGGGCACTGATGAACACTGATAGGTGGGCACTGATGGGCAGGAATGGGCACTGATATGTGGCACTGCTGGACACTGATGGGTGGCACTGATGACACTGATGGGTGGCATTGCTGGGCATTATTGGCACAGATTGGGCATCATTTGCACATGGGGATGGCCATGGGGTGCATACCTGGCCATCCACATGTTAGCCACTTCCCTGGTGGTCCAGTGCGGGCAACTGAGGGGGGCTGCGCTGATAACCAATCAGCACAGAACCCCCTGTCAGGAGAGCCACTGATCGGCTCTCCTCTACTCGCGTCTGTCAGACGCGAGTGAGGAAAAGCCGATCAGTGGCTTTTCCTGTTGACATCGTGATCAGCCGTGATTGAACACGGCTGATCACGTGGTAAAGAGACTCCGCCGGAGGCTCTTTACCTAGATCAGTGTAGTGGTGTGTCAGACTGACACACTGCTCCACCGATAGCCGCGATCCGCGCCCCCACGGGCGCGCAGCGGCATGTTATCCTGAAGGACGTCATATGACGCCCAGTCAGGATAACAGAACCACTGCCCGGCCGTCATTCTGCTATAATCCGGGGGGGAAGTGGTTAAACGCGCCCTGTCCTGCCGAGTTTGCATGCAGAAGCGAACGCATACGAGCCACATATGAAAACGGTGTTCAAACCACACATGTGAGGTATTGCCGCGATTGGTAGAGCAAGAGCAATAATTCTAGCCCTAGACCTCCTCTGTAATGCAAAATATGCAAACGGTAGAATTTTTTAAATGTCGCCTATGGAGATTTTTAAGGATAAAAATTTGACGCCATTCGACGAGCGGGCGCAATTTTGAAGCGTGATATGTTGGGTATCAATTTTCTCGGCGTAACATTATCATTCACAATATAAAGAAAATTGGGCTAACTTAACTGTTGTCTTATTTTTTAATTCAAAAAAGTGTATTTTTTTAAAGAAAGTGCGCTTGTAAGACCGCTGCGCAAATACGGTGTGACAGAAAGTATTGCAACGACCGCCATTTTATTCTCTAGGGTGTTAGAAAAAAATGTATAATGTATGGGGGTTCTAAGTAATTTTCTAGCAAAAAAAAAATGTTTTTAACTTGTAAACACCACATCTAAAAAAGAGGCCCGGTCTTAAAGTGGTTAAAAGAATTGATAATTTCTGAAAATCAAAACAGGTCTGCCAATAGAGGATCTAAAAAATGTGCTTAGAAAGGAGTTCTTCTTTAAACTCGCTTCTTTGAACATTTTAGCGTGGTTTTTATTTGAAATCCTCAAATGCAGTGTGGCGGCATAAATCAGTACACTGAAGGCCAATGGTAGCCTGATAGCAATAAATACTTTATTTGGCAGTGGAATGAGGATCTATATAATATTTTCCAGTTGACATAGCATAAATCAGTGTTAACTACCACTTCTGAAGTAGTGGGTGAGCCATCAATCTTCCTGAGGAAAAATTACTCAAGGTTGGTCTGTTTTTTTCTGCACTAATCTCCACTTAGGAGTTAGTTGGACTTTAATCAGTAGGATATATGGTCATGCAGCCTATATTTATGCCTATGGCAATTAGCATAGCTTAATTTGTGCTGCATTTGCTTTACATTTTTTTTTCTACATGTTCTTACTATTGCATGATTCATTTTCACATAATTTCGACAAGTAATTGTATCTAGTCTGAATTGTATAATATTGTTTATATTCAAAAATGAAACTGAAAAATATTATTTATATTCAAAAATGAAAACTGCACTTTAGGTAATATGCAGCATGATCAGATATATAATATAAACCCACAATTACTGTATTTATTGGCAAAAATCAGGTGCAAAAAGTGTGTGCGTGTTATACGTCAATACTTCAAATTTAGCTGCCTCGGAGGGAACGGAGAGGCGGGGTGAGCGCTGTCAGATTACATACAGTGAGGATCTCCTGTTTACTTGGCGGCCTCTGTAATAGGAGGTCCCGTTTTCTGGGCCGCCATTGGAACAGTGTTTTGTCTATCATAGGAGATTCTCACTGTATGTAATCTGTCGGCGCTTGTCCCCCTCCCTGTCCCCTCTAGGCTGCAGATGGGCATCAATCAGGCTGCACTGATGGCAATGGTGAGGCTGCTGCATTGATGGCAGTGGTGAGGCTGCAGCATTGATGGCAATGGTGAGGCTGCTGCATTGATGGCAATGGTGAGGCTGCTGCATTGATGGAAATGGTGAGGCTGCAGATGGGCATTGATCAGGCTGCATTGATGGCAATGGTGAGGCTGCAGATGGGCACTGCCCCTTTTTTTGCTTTAAAGTTCCTTATTTAAAAAAAAAATTTTTCCCCTGAAACTTCCCTCTTAAAACAAATGTGCGTGTTATACGGCTGTGCGTGTTTTACGCCGATAAATACGGTATATATGGAGTGATTTTTTCTCAGAAAATAGTTGCAGGTCCTACTCCTTCATCCTTGTCTCTGCCCCCCTACCCACCTCTGGGCACCATCCCTTGTCTCTCTGCCACTTACCCACCTCCCAGTCCTGCCTCTTTTAGAGAATACAGAGCCAAGTATCATTTTGTGGTGCTAAATAATTTGTTTTAAACCCCCGCTTTGTTATTTTTACCTACAGGTAGGCCTATAATAAGGCTTACCTGTAGGTAGGATTAATATCTCCTAAACCTGCACGGTTAGGAGATATTCACCCTGCATGCAGTCACTGACATCGGTTCTGTTCTGACAGGGGGAAAGTGATGGATTGTGTGTCCCTGCAAAACAGGGAATAAAATCTGTCACTTTCCTTAGTAAAAGCAGCACATATAGTGAACACAAACACGGGTTAGGCACACAGTTTAACCCTTTCATCAACCTAGATGTTGAACCGCTTCCCAGTGACAGGGCATATTGTTAGCACTGATCACTGTATTAGGGCTAGTTTACACTTGCTTCAAAACATGGCTTCGGACATGCTTTGTTAAAGCTCTCTGAACTCCAGTCAAAGCTCCTGTCATTAAATAAAATGGTTAGCTAACAGTCCTGTTTACATCTTGCTTTTGCTTGGTGCTTTAATGAGGCTTTGGTGGGGCTTCAGTGGGGCTTCGATGAGGCTTTGGTGGAGCTTCAATGAGCATTTGGTGGGGCTTTGTGAGGCTTTGTAGGGCTCCGATGAGGCTTTGGTGGGGCTTCAAGCGAGATTTGCCATAGACTTCTATGGAGGCTTTGAAGATGCTTTGAAGCACCACTAAAGCTACATGGTGTATAATTTTTGAAGCAAAGCCGAAGCAAAGCAAAAGAAAGGTTTTAACAGTACTCTAAGCTAACCATTTTATTTAGTGACAGGGGCTTTAGCAAAGCCTGTCCGAAGCCTTGTTTTGAAGCAAGTGTAAACTAGCCGTTAATGTGTGTTGAAGCAGAAGCAAGTGTAAATGAGCCCTTAGTGTCACTGGTTCCAACAAAGTGTCAGTTAATTTCAGTTAGTGTCAGACTGTTTGTCGCAATATTGCAGTCCTGATATAAGTTGCTGATCATCGCCATTACTAGTATATAACATTTTTTTATAAATAAAAATTCCATTATATTTATCATAGTTTGTAGATGCTATAACTTTTGCACAAACCAATCAAAAAATCTAACCAATGTACTGCTTCTTCTTCATTGTACCTCAATGAGGGAATTTTTCTTACTTGCAATTACCAATAAAGTTGCTATAGTTTTATGCTTTGGCCTGCCCCCTCCTTTTTCTTGCGCTTTTCTATTGGTCTATCATTGTGATAAGCAATCTTACTAATTAATAGAAATTGGAAAATGGATAAAGAGGATGAACCTGTGACTGACCATATTAGGTTTTCCACTCTTTCCATAACACTCATAATAGAGTATTCTGGGTTTAAAGTCTTTCTGCTATGACACTATTGGTGGGTGGAATTGGGATAGATGGGGGAGGGCTATGGCAGATGATATAAAGGTTCCTATGTTACAATGAACCATTGGAAATGGTACTATTTGTACTAATCAAAAAATATGTAACATACGTTTGCAAAATGTGACAATTAATTAAAGTGTTTGTTCACCAATGCCAGAAGTCTGCCAAGCAAAATAGGTGAGGTGGAAGCTCCGGTGAATGAGGAGAACTATGATCTAATTGGTATTGCTGAATCTTGGCTTCATTCTTCTCATGACTGGGCTAATAATATTCCTGGCTATGCTCTCTTTCGGAAAGACAGGGTAAAATAGAAGGGTGGTGGTATCTGTCTCTATGTGAGAAGTGATCTCAAAGCGAGTATGAAAGAGGATCTAGTTGATGGAGAGTGTGATGAGTCTGAAGCATTATGGATGGAACTGTACATGGGTGTGCGTACTTCAAAGGTTGTCATTGGAGTTTGTTGTAGACCACCCAGTGTTAGTGAGGAGATGGATACTCCTTGCACAGATGGAAAGGGCTGCAAGGGCTGGGACAGTGATAATAATGGGAGATTTTAACTACCCGGAAATTGACTGGAGTAATGGCATTGCTGGGGCAGTCAAAGGGCAAACATTTATAAACCTATTACAAGACAATTTTATTGAGGCCCCGACTAGGAATGACGCTCTGCTGGACCTGGTAATCTCAAACCATGCAGACCTTAGTACCCATATACATATAAAAGAGCATCTTGGTAGCAGTGACCATAACATGATTTAATTTATTGTTAGCTGTAAGTAACAAATACATAAGATAAAAACACTTAACTTTAAGAGAGCAAATTTTCCAAGGATGAGGGCTGCTCTCCAGGACTTAGACTGGGAGGGAATATTGGCATCAATGGACACAGAACAGAAATGAGAATTCTTCAAAGTGACTGTATGTACTCACTTCAAAATATATTCCCATGGGCAATAAGTTTAAAAGGCTAAAAATAAAACCTATGCGGCTCACGGTCAAAGTTAAAATGGCTATAAATAATACAAAAATAGCTTTTTTAAAAATATAAAAATTAAGGAATAATATCATCGTTTAAATTTTACAAAGAATATAACAGAATATGTTAAAAGGAAATCAAGGACGCAAAAATTCAAAATGAACAGATTGCAAAAGATAGTAGGACAAACTCCCAAATTTTTTTCAAATATATTAATAGTAAAAAGGTCAGGTCTGAGCATGTAGGCCCTTTACAAAATAATCTAGAGTGGGTGAGTGGGGACAAAGAGAAGGCAAATGTATTAAATACTTTCTTCAATTCTGTGTATTCAAAGGAGCATAGGGGAGCTCATGTCCATAATAGGGTTGGTATAGCACCTGGACCGGATGGCATTCACCCACGAATCCTAAAAGAATTGAGCTCTGTCATCTCAAGGCCATTGTTTCTAATTTTTAGGGACTTGTTAATAACTGGAATGGTACCACTGGATTGGCACAGGGCCAATGTGGTGCCCATATTTAAAAAGGGATCAAAGTCTTTACCAAGTACTGGAGAGGTTAATAAAAGACCACATAGTTGAGTTTTTGTTGGAAAAAAATATTTTAAGCAACAGACAGCATGGATTCATGAAAGACAGAAGTTGTCAAACAAACCTGATTTCTTTTTAGGAGGAGGTAAGTAAAACCTTGGACAGAGGGGTGGTGGTGGACGTGGTATACCTGGACTTTGCAAAAGCGTTTGACACAGTTCCCCACACACGGCTCATGTGTAAGGTAAAGTCTACAGGCTTGGAAAGATCAATTTGTAAATGGATAGAAAACTGGCTAAATTACAGAATTCAGAGAGTAGCAATTAATGATTCTTACTCTGAATGGTCTAAGGTTATCAGTGGTATACCCCAAGGTTCAGTGCTGGAACCCTTACTTTTTAATAACTTTATAAATGATATAGGGTCTAGGATCAAAAGTAAAATTTCTGTCTTTGCAGATGGCACTAAGCTATGCAGTGGAATAATGTCCTTAAAGGATGTCTCCAATTTACAAACCAACCTCAATGCTCTGTCTAATTGGGCAACTAAGAGGCAAATGAGGCTTAATGTTGATAAATGTTAAGTTATGCACTTGGGGGCTAAGAATATGCATGCATCATACATACTAGGGGGAGTACAATTGGGGAAATTAATGGTGGAGGATCTGGGGTTTTTGGTAGATCATAAGCTCTATAATGCTGCGGTTTCCAAAGTGAGCAAAGTCCTTTCATGTATTAAGAGAGGAATTGACTCCAGAGAGAGAGATATAATTTTGCCTCTGTATAAATCATTAGTAAGACCTCATCTGGAATATGCAGTTCAGTTTTGGGCACCAGTTCACAAAAAGGATATTGGGAAACTGGAGAAAGTGCAGAGAAGGGCAACCAAACTGATAAGAGGCATGGAGGAGCTCAGCTATGAGGAAAGATTAGAGGAACTGAATCTATTCTGTCTTCAAAAGAGGAGATTAAGGGGGATATGATCAACATTTACAAATACATAAGTGGTCCATATTGTGAACTTGGTGTTGAATTATTCACTTTAAGGTCATCACAGAGGACTAGGGGGCATTCTTTACATCTAGAGGAAAAAATATTTAATCTCCAAATACAGAAAGGTTTCTTCACAGTAAGAGCTGTGAAAATGTGGAATAGACTCCCTCCAGAGGTGGTCCTGGCCAGCTCAGTCAATTGCTTTAAGAAAGGCCTGGATACTTTCCTAAATGTACATAATATAACTGGGTACTAACATTTATAGGTAAAGTAGATCCAGGGAAAATCTGATTGCATCTTGGGGGATCATGAAGGAATTTTTTCCCCTGCTGTAGCAAATTGGATCATGCTTTGCTGTTTTTTTTTGCCTTCCTCTGGATCAACTGTGGGTGAAGGTTTGTGTATATGGGATTGTATTTTTTTGGTTGAACTTGATGGACATATGTCTTTTTTCAACCTGATTAACTATGTAACTATGACACATACTGTAAGTACTTCCATTCTGCTTTTTGCACACTTTTTTTAAAAATAAATAGTTAAAACAAGCATTTATTTGAATCTGGTATAGTTTATGCATGTGCTATTTAAATCCAAAAAAGTGTCAACAACAACAAACTACTTTTGCTGATTCTGGAACTAACTAGTAATTACATGCAATATCCCTGTTCTGTTCTGACAGGAGTGACAGATTGTGTGTTCCTATTAGCTAGGAACCACGATCTGTCACTTCCTCTAGTTAATCCCCTTCCCCTTCAGTTAGAATCACCTCCCAGGGAACACAGTTAACCCCTAGATCGCCCCCTAGTGTTAACCCCTTCACTGCCAGTGAAATTTTTACCATAATCAATACATTTTTAATCGCACTGATCGCTATATTAATGCCAATGGTTCCAAAAATGTATCAAAATTGTCCGAAGTGTCCGCCATAATGTCACAGTCACGATAAAAATTACAGATCGCCGCCATTACTAGTAAAAAAAATAATAAAAATGCTATAAATCTATCCCCTATTTTGTAGACGCTTTCACGCAAACCAATCAATATACGCTTATTGCAATTTTTTTTACCAAACATATGTAAAAGAATACATATCCGCCTAAACTGAGGAAACATTTTTTTTTTATATATATATATATATTTTTTTGGGGGGGGGGATATTTATTATAGCAAAAAGTAAAAAATAATGTGTTATTTTGAAAATTGTTGCTCTTTTTTTGTTTATAGCGCAAAAAATTAAAACCGCAGAGGCAACCAAAAGAAAGCTCTATTTGTGGGAAAAAATGACGTAAATTTTGTTTGTGTACAATGTCGCACGACCGTGCAATTGTCAGTTAAAGTGATGCAGTGCCGAATCGCAAAAAGTGCTCTGGTCAGGAAGAGGGTAAATTCTTCCGGGGCTGAAGTGGTTAAGAAAAAAAAAAACAACAGTGCTTGGTATTGAATAAGTCTACTGGTTGTTCCTTTTTATCCAAACTAGAGCTAGAGTTCTCGCTTCATTCTGTACCAGTGCGTTTAAAGAACAAAGTGGTCTAGAAAGTGCTTGTTTCAATTACCTAAAATCTCTATTGATGAGATGCATGGTAACTTTCCCATGGATGTCATCAATGAACCATATGTTGGGTAAAGCCAGTAACCTGGCATGCTTAATTACACGTGAAACATCTTTCATGGGGTCAAGAACACAGGCGATTAAACACATCTGGAAGGAAACAGATCCCTTTACAAACAGCCAACCCTAACAGAAGAAATATAAATCTTATCAGTTATCACTAAATTTAGGAAATGTACATCTTTATATTTGTATTACATTAACAATTTTAACTAGGTAATGTGCTGCAAAAACTACTAAAGAAAGAACATTGAGAACACATGCACACTCAAGTATCAAAAAACTTTATTATCAAAAACATGGCTACTCATCCATCTAAACAAACCCCCCGTCCATTATGATTAAAACAGACAATTGTCTAAAATATCTCCCAGGAGACTAATAATGCCATGGGGCATGTCTCCAGGAGGGAATACGTATGTATTTCAATACTTCATTCCCTGGATTCATGGTAAACTGGACACCCTTATTGTACAGAACAAATTGACAGATATGTGGACTAATCTGCACCACAAGGCAATTGAACATTCCCCTGCTATGAGGGCTAAAGTTCAATAAATGCATGGGTCCATGTGACAACCCATAGTAGAAAGTCTGGCACACTTTCCCTTGTCGTTACAAAGAAGATAGTTTAACTAGATGCATCTTGTACGTCAACCTTTGAACTGGATATAATTGCAAGTGTAATGTTTACTGTCTTTACTCACTCCAAACACTCCACACAGTTACTCTGCCCACTCCATAAAGTTACTCTGCCCAGTCCAACCTTTCCACAGTTACTCCAGCCACTCCAACCAGTTACTCAAGCCACTCCTCCCAGTTACTCCGTCCACTCCAGTTGTAGACTACTGGTGGAGGCAAGAACAATTCACACAATTTCCCCAGAAATTGTAGCTTTTCTAGTTTTAATATGCAGTTGTGCTTGTACTGCAATTGTTCACCAGCAAAGTCATTTAGGAGGACAAGCATCTCAAGACTTCATGAAGACTTCTACATAACATTTATTTTCAACCAAACTCAAAACTGGTGGGATGTATTGTCCATTTACTTTTGTGTTTCTCTTACAAGGAACCTCCAAAAGAAGGTTTCTTTTTTTTTTTACACAATCAAGGATTTTATTAAAGCTAATGTAGTTTACATTGACATTATGAGTTAGTAAAGCAATATTAAAAAAAAAAAAAAGGAAAATTTAATGTCGGTTAACATTACAACATTTGGCTGTTAACATTCAGATACTACAATATACTTATTGGAATTGCCAAGGGGTCATGCAATTGCGGCGGAAGTGATGGCCACGGCGGGACACTTTGTCTTCCTGAATGCCGGGGAGCCACACGTGGAGTTTCGCCATTGCGGCACTATCCCTACTGGAGGAGGGGAGGTGGGGGCGGCCCGCATGCACCTGCAGCTCAATTAGGCAACCAACCAGCGGCCAGCCTTCCATATTTAATGATGGAACAGTTTGGGGATCCTTATTCGATCCCTATTGTTCCATCAGGATGGCCATAAACTGACAAGCAGTCTGGAGACAGGTAATAAGGTACTTTCATACCTTGACGAGTTAGACCTGATATACTCTGCACCGTAGGCCCCCTCCATGTCATTTTATTACACACTCTCTGATGTCATACAATTTTGGACATTTTTAGATCTCACCCTATCTGCCCACAACACCTATCCCACCATCGTGGAATCCCCAACATTGTGATCCCCTTCCCATTGTTGGTACATTGCTCTCCCCTTTTCGAATATATAAGGTAAACTTATACCAATTTTTGGTTGTTAATGTTAGCACACCATTACTTTTGTATCTTACACTTTCCCATTACTCACTCCCCCACGTTTCTGTTTGTCTTCCTATGTTTTTTGATGCATTGTTTGGCCCCGTTTTGGCCCTGTTCACTGCATTCACATCACTTCACAGATTTTTCATATTGGTCCCAACCTTTGGGCTCCCTCCCAACCAACACACTCACCCCCTCACTCGCACCTTTTCACTCTTCACTGCTTTTTCACCTTTAATCATTCATTTATTTTTTCAACATCCCTCCTCTGGGTTTCTCCCCTTTCTCCATTCTTTCCTCCCTCCCTTTACCCATCCCTCATCCCTCTCTGCCCTCTTTTCTTCTTTTCCCCCTCTTCTTTGTCCGTCCATCCTCACCTTCGTCTTTCCCTCCTATCCTTCACTTGTCTGGGTCCTCTCCTTCCTCCCCCTCCATATCCCTCAATTTCTTCAATTCTTCTTCTTTTTCTATGACTTTATATTCTTATTCTTGTTCCATTTTATTATGCTATTCTCCCCATTTCAATTCCACAATACAATATACTTACCACCATTTATTTATTCCTCAGTTCTTGACATACTGATATTTATATCTATTCATAGTTATTATTTTTATCCTACCTTTACACAAGTATGTGAATACCTACACGATGCTGGCCTTAGAAATACAGATAACAGTAAAATTAAAAATAGACTAATTATTTCCAATATTCAACGATTGGAGTTATGTATATATTCCTATCCGTGCCAACAAAATGCACTGATAACACTGTTACTTGATGCTCCGACTGCAGGTGCTGCTTGTTCGCCCTCATGCCCCTCCCTGGCATTTGGGAATTTATCCACTTCTGTGACTCCTCGCAAGCCACGCATGAGCGGTTGGCTCCCTCTGTTGGTGTGCCAGCCGGTGGGGGACCCATTCTGGGTTCGAGTGGGGGAGGTTTTGGAGAATTTCAGGCTTTAGGAGAAATCGCTCAACACAATGTGATTGGTAACTATACTGTTAAATGTATACCATTACTATATTTTATTTTAATTTGTGGTCATATGCATGAATCTCAATAAATGCAAATTCTTTTACAGTGCCCAAATCCTCAGAAGACCCGGTGGGGTCAAAATGCATCAGGTTTTAACTTAATATCCTATTTTAGCGCTTGAACATTGTATACTATTGTGTTCAGTTTTACTTGTGTTGTTGCTTTCATATCTCCTGTACCACAGCTCAAATTTTAACTGTCATTGTCATTCTTTGAGATCATGCTAATAATAAAGTCTAAATAATTTTAAACCACATGTTATCATCTTTTTACCCATCTGCTGCCTATAAAACCCAACATGGGGGACATTTCCCTTTTTTAGTTATCAGTATTTTTCCCCAAATACTCAATTTATATCTGTTCACATTCCTATTGTTCTCTTTGTAGCACTTCATGACTTCTGGTCATTTCAACAGAACCACAGCCAATCACTGCCTAATTGGGGGGAGCTGGAAAGTGGCTTCAAAAAAAGGGTTTCAATTCTGCCTCTGTATTGCTGCCCATGGAGCGTCAGCATACCAGCCTACAGTGCCAGCAATACGAGCGTACATGAGGGATGCTATGCTTGAGCTCCAAGGAGACCCTGCAAGGCAGTGTGGCTACTCTATAGTCTGGAATAACTAAGAAACACATTTTGACGCCAGTCAGTGCTGCAAAAGAGAATCTGGAAAACAAAGGGGGACAAAGGGGGAAGTAACAAGAAATATATAACTGCATATACTCTATATCAAGAAAATACAGCATTATGGACACTAGATGGAGCTGACGATCATAAGTAATAAACATTTTAGAAAAAAAATGGGGCTTATTCTTGATAACTGTGCAAATGCTTGTGACATTGGCACAACTATTTTTCCCCAATAGAACTATTTAAGTCAGTATGGTAAGGACAAGAACAGATTTTATTAAAATAGAAATGGAGGTATGACAGTGTGTTTTTTTTCTTTATATTTACTTTTTGAGATTGTTCCTAATTTGGGTTATAACATCTCTTAATGATCATTGTACTATGATAGTTGTCTGAAAGTGTCAGAAGAAAGTTCATTTTCTTGTTCTCTCTGTCTGTCATCCATGTGTCTATCTATCTATCTATCTGCCGCTCTCTTTGAAAAGTCAGATTTTGAGTATAATCTTTATATAATAATATATATAATATAATTCTTTCTTTCAGACTAATGCCCAGCTACTGCTTACAGCACAGTCTATAGAGCCGACTGTTTAAAGGAAACTCGTGTTTGAAATGTTTATCCAGGTGGTGATTTTTTTGACTTGCTTGGTATGGAGCCATCGCTTACAAATCCTTTCAACAGTAAAACACTGGACTTGCTGAACTATTAAACAGCCCTTAGAAATATGCCACATAGGCTGTAAAAACCTTCACCAAACGACAAATACAAAAACAGAATATAAAGTGTTACCAACTTACTCTAAGTAGGTTATAAAAGTAAAATAACAGCTTGTAGCCTCATTTCTACACTTATAAACATTTTTTTTTCCACTTTAAGAAAGGAAATCTATAATTGAAACGAATAAAACCAATAAAATGGAAAACAAACAGTGTCTGTATAGTTTGTAAGTGTTCCATTGAAGGCATGATTTTACAACTGTGTGTTGCATTTAATAATAGTAATAATAATAATACGATAATAATAATAATTAAGCACTGAATATTTTATATATTATCCCCTCTGTTCCTGAGTATGGCTTGCCAGAGAACCCTGTGGCAGATATACAAACACATATGGTTAGATTTGGAACCTTATTTTCTATTTTCTGTCCAAAGGAAAGCCATTTCATAAATTGCCCTTCTATATAGTCTTTCTTATCAACTTTTAAGAGGAAACTAATAAGACCAAACAGTTGTACCAACACTGAAATGTAAATGGGGAGGGGGGGCTATTGAACTGAGACAATCTTTGCCTGATTTGGCCACTGTGAGTCAAATCTTTGCCTGATTTGGCCACTTTGAGTTGAATAAAACAACAGATCATGTCTTAATATTTCCATAATTACCTCCAGATATGAAATCTTGTAATTAAATGTAGATGAGATAGTTTAGATAAAATGGTACTAGGGGTATCTGTATGTGCTATTCTTAACCCCCAATGCCCCTTCTAGTATAAACAGGACCACTCTGGCATTTATGTTTATTCATAAAATGGATCAAAATACACTGTATTTATCAGACTGGCCTCTGATATCTATGGTCACGTTTACTGAGTTTTAGTTCCTTTGCATGTTCACTGTTCTATTTCAGTGCCTTAGAACATGTATGACCTGGGGAAAATGCTGGTGTGATCTGGGAGGTTTATGTAAGTACTTTATGTGGTTACACCCTGTTTCAATGCCATATACACCATCAGTCCGGCTGAGGGAGGTGGACAGGACTGGGAGCCGATCATGTGTGCTGCATGCAAATGTGTTGGCAAGAAACGTGTAGATAGAGAGCAGAGGGGTGACCTCATGAGTCTGATACTGTTATTTAACTGTCCAATCAGAAGGCTGTGGATGAAAAGCGGACACTGTTGTATTGTTCTAATGCCGCGTACACACGATCGGAATTCTCGCCTGAAAAGCCTTGGATGGTTTTTCCGATGGAATTCCAACGGAATTCCGCTCAAGCTTGTGTTGCCTACACGCGGTCACACCAAATTCCAACCGTCAAGAACGCGGTGACGTACAACACTACAACGAGCCTCGAAAATAAAGTTCAATGCTTCCGAGCATGTGTCAAATTGTTTCCGAGCATGCGTCGGAATTTCACTATTCGGAATTGCCACAGACGATCGGAATTTCAGATAGAAACTTTTTCCGTCTGAAAAAGTTTCTAACATTTCCGATGGAGCCTACACACAGTCGCATTTTCCGATCAAAAGCTCACATCGGTCTTTTGCTGTCGGAATTTCTAATCGTGTGTACGCGGCATAACCGTAAGTTGTGGTTGTACTGTGTGACTGAGCTGTGTAAATCGCAGGACTGGATGAAAAGAAATACAAATCCGTTGGCAGGCATATCATCTCTTGTATATATTTAACTAATCTGTGTATTTAGATCTTTGCATGGAATTCAGCTTTAATAAGAGTAAAAATAAAGTCAGTACCCTCAAGTTTACCCTTTTGACAATCTATTTGTGAACAGTCAACATGAATAAATGGAAGGTGTCACTGAAAAAAATGAGGTAAAAATTGTATTTGTTTTTTGTAATGATTTTGATGACTTCTTGCTTTAAAATTGTGCACATTTTTCATTTAGCCATGGTTCCCAACTTTCCTTCTGCGACAACAGCATGTTCTTGTCTTCCCTGTGGAGCTTTTTTTAATTAAAGATAATCTATAGGTTTTTTTTCAAAATATATGTTCTGTATTATTTATGTTTGGTTCTAATATATGTATGGTAAACATGTATGTTTTCCAAATTCACAGAATTTGCATATTGATATTTACCATTTGCACCCAATAGATGGCGTTCAAAGCAAGAACAAAGCTTAGCTAAAGTCACAGCAACTGTTGTACTAAACATATACATAAACAAAGAGGGAGTGACACCCTCTTCCCCCTGCTGAGCTAAGAGCCTGTGTTAAAGGCTTTTATTTGTTCTAAGCGGGTTCTGCGTTCTTATATATTTTCCGCCTCAACCTCCGCAACATCTCCAAGATACGCCCCTTCCTAAATAATGTCACCACAAAGCTTCTAATCCACTCCCTGGTCATCTCCCGCCTCGACTATGGCTACTCCCTCCTCATTGGCTTACCTCTAAATAGGCTATCCCCACTTCAGTCCATCATGAACGCTGCTGTCAGACTCATCCACCTCACAAACCGCTCAGCGTCTGCTATACCCCTCTGCCAATCCCTCCATTGGCTGCCACTCAGTCACTGAATTAAATTCAAGATACTAACTATAACTTACAAAGCCATCCACAACCTGGCCCCCGAGCTACATCACTAACCTGGTCTCAAAATACCAACATAATCATTCTTTGCTCCTCCCAAGACCTCCTGCTCTCAAACTCCCTTGTCACCTCATCCCATGCTCGCCTTCAGGACTTCTCCAGAGCCTCTCCCATCCTCTGGAATGCTCTACCCAAATCCGATTTTCTCCTACTTTATCCACTTTCAGACGATCCTTGAAAACTCATCTCTTCAGAGAAGCCTATCTGGCCCCCAACTAACAACTGTACATTTATCTTCTCAATCAGCACATCACCCACAGTTATTACCTCTTGTATCTCTTGACCTTCCCTCTTAGATTGTAAGCACTAATGAGCAAGGCCCTCTGATTCCTACTGTATTAAAGTGTATTGTATTTGTACTGTCTACCCTCAAGTTGTAAAGCACTGCGTAAACTGTTGGCGCTATATAAATCCTGTATAATATATAAGTCTATGAGGATGTAAACCTATTTGAATCAGGTCAAATGCAGGTAAGAAGAAGGTTAAATGAAGGTCAAATGCATCTGCCAATGAATCCTGAATGACCTCATACTAATGTCAAAGTTATGCCTGTCAACACAGACAGTAACACACTGTCAGAAAGTCACACAGCTATTGCTGGCCTTTTTAATTAGAAAAAACAGCATGCACTGCATGCAGAGTGTCATGGATTTTCCCTACAATGCATTTTTTTTATACTTAAATTTTTTACCCAGATAACAATTACCGTATATACTCGAGTATAAGCCGAGTTTTTCAGCACATTTTTTTGTGAAAGTGCCCCCCTCGGCTTATACCGAGTCAAGCACTTTTCTGCAGCAAAAAAAAAAATTTCCGACCCGACTTTGGGGACCCGTATCTCGGGGCCATTTGGGTCTAGGAGTCCCAAATTTGGTGTGCCAACCAGTGGACCTAGCACTATAACATATCCAAATATGGGGTTCCTAGCACTAAGTGGCCCA
Source organism: Lithobates sylvaticus (assembly GCA_028564925.1). Classification (NCBI taxonomy): domain Eukaryota; kingdom Metazoa; phylum Chordata; class Amphibia; order Anura; family Ranidae; genus Lithobates; species Lithobates sylvaticus. The sequence continues at coordinate 74,458,149 of CM053027.1, forward strand.
GAGATACGGGGCCCCAAAGTCGGTTCGGAAAATGTCATGCTGCAGAAAAGTGCTTGACATTTTCTGACCCGAATTTGGGGCCCCAGATCTCGGGGACACTTGGAGCTAGGAACCCCAAATTTGGCAAACAAAAAAAACATAAAAAGATGGGGTTCCTAGCACTAAGTGGCCCCGAGATACAGGGCCCCAAAGTCGGTTCAGAAAATGTCATTCTCTGCTGCAGAAAAGTGCTGAGATTTTCTGACCCGAATTTGGGGCCCCGAATCGGTCAACTGTGTCCATCTGCATGAGGCTGCAAATGGGCATCGTTGACCCTCTTTTCCACTTACAGTGACCCTCTTTTCCACTTACAGCTGCGCATTTCTCACCCTAGGCTTATACTCGAGTCAATAAGTTTTCCCAGTTGTTTGTGGTAAAATTAGGTGCCCCGGCTTATATTCGGGTCGGCCTATACTCGAGTATATACGGTATGTAAATCTGTTTAGAAATAGATAGCTAAACAAAAAAAATAAAAAATCAACCAAAAATTATTGTAGTTGGTTGAAATTGGCCCGAAATCTTGTCATGTATATGACTGCTTAGATGAAATCTGCAAAACCCCCCAAAAAAATTAAAAAGCAGATTATGACATGGTAGAAAAAAAAAGAAAGAAATCAAAGATTCCAGTGTTATTCCAAAAGTAGAACAATTCACAAGCCTGTGATAATGTACAAAATATTAAAGGGAAACTACAATAATTGTGGGTCTTTTTTGTCTCTTTGTATCCTGACCTGGAGCATACAACAACTATCTTTTTAATTTGAGGATCAAAGTGATTGAATGTAAAGCTGGGCAACTTTTTGTAATAAATACAAAGGCAAATAATGCACCCACTTAAAATAACCTTAGCAATGTATATTCATTTAAAAAAAAACAAAAAAAAAACACTGGCTCTGTGCATAGTTTGTAATTATATCCTTTCACAAACACAGCCACATTTGCTCATTATATACAAGCTTCGCTTTTAGCTCTGTAGAGATACATGACGGTTGTGTCTTGCAGTTTTTCACTCTTGATGCATATTTACCAGTCTGCCTGAAAACACTCCTTTCTCTACCTTTGGAGGACTGAGCAATGTTTGCTGATCTGGATTGGATTATTCAGTAGAAAAAACAGGCTACAGTAATATTTGATGTAAAGAATCCAGTTTTACATACATAACCATTGCTGTTTTCTTTATTAAAATCCACCACACTTACTTGTCTGACTTTACAATTGCCACACTGCAAAAAAAAAAAAAAAAAGTAAAAACCCACTGTTGTAAATGTATATAACTCCTGTAAAAGGTAAAGGTGAATGTGGTTGTATTTGGGCACAGATTTCAGAGCCCAGGTGTAAGTAACTTACAGCGTACATGAGTTAGGAGTGCATAAAGCACAGAGTCCAGGGCTCAGGAGTATGTACATCACAGAGTCCAGGGCTCGGGAGTATGTACAGCACAGAGTCCAGGGCTCGGGAGTATGTAAAGCACAGAACCCAGGGGTCAGGAGTATGTAAAGCATAGAGTCCAGGGGTCAGGAGTACGTAAAGCACAGAGTTCAGGGGCCACAAGTAAGTAACTTCTGTTTTCTTAGTTTAGGGTAAAAAAGTGAAGACCAGCATAAAATTACTCAGTGACCATGTGCTTTTAACACTGAAGAACCCGTGCTAGGGCTCTAATAAATGGTAAAGCAAATAGCAGCTAGCACAATACCATAATACATAGTATAACACATATCATGAAGCACAAGTGCAGAGTTAAAATACAATGAAAAAAAATTGTGCAATTATTAAAAAATACACAAATCAATGTGCATCACCCTAAGTTGCATTACAACTCTTCAATTATATTTTACTTTTGTTTTATTATTTCAATGTAGGGTGATGCATAGACATATGCATGACAAAAAAAATGTGTTTCGTTTTGAATAGTTAATCTAGTTATTTTGTTTAGTTACATTCGGTTGATTCGTTCAATTTGTTTTCGGAATTCGTTTTCGGGAATTCGTATTCGGAATTTTAGAATTTTCTTTGAATGTACAGATTTTTTCGATTCGAAACTATCAAATCAATAAATTTTCGAATCGGTTGAAACTAATATGTTGTACTGTTTTCGATTTTAATGCGAAAGTGAACAAAAGAAAGAAAAATCTTCATCAAACGATTACAATGACTCTTTAAATCACCTTTGGCTTAACAAAAACAGCATTATTTCAAAATCATTTCAAAATAACGCACACAGTCTTTGATTCCAGCAATATGTGTAGTGAGAACTCGACTGGAGTTCAATATAAAATTCGATTCGAATTTCGTTACGTTATTCGGAGCATTCGGTAAAATTTGTTTATATTATGCATAACGAAGAATTAATCCGATTATTAATTTGGAACGAAAAGAACCGCACATGTCTAGTGATGCACATTGATTTGTGTATTTTTGAAGAACCATATGTTTTTGTTCACTTTTCCACATTAATAAAGAAAACAAAAAAGCTGTAAATTGATTGGTTACTACAGACAACTCCAGAAGCTTTTCTCTTCAGAAAAAAAAAATATATATTTTGTGTGCTGAGTAAGACCTTAATTAGCAATCAGATCTGTACTGTGAATAAAGCGATATTAAAGTTTTGACTTTTTCTTTTTTTAAATAAAAAACATGTTATACTTACCTGTTCTGTGCAGTGGTTTTGTACAGAGCAGCCCAGATCCTCCTCTTCTCGGGTCCCACGCTGGCATTCCTGGCCCCTCCTTCCTGCCAGGTACCCCTACAGCAACCAGCTTACTGTGGGGGCACCCAAGCAGGTGCACCCCGACCAGCGGCTCTGTGTGTCCATTCACACACGGAGCCGCGGCTCGGCCCCACCCCCTCCAGCTCATTGCTGCCAATGGCTCCCACTGCTGCCAAAAAACAATCAGGAGTGTGAGTCACCAGAGAGGCAAGACTCTTGTGGACATTGCTGGATCGAGCGGAAGCTCAAGTAAGTATTATGGGGGCTGGGGGGGGCTTGCTGCACACAGAGTTTTTTATACCTTTACAACCACTTTAATATAACCAGTTCATTTACCCACCACAATTACTGGTGGACGATGGCTTGCTTCTCATCACTATCAGGGATTTCGTACAGCAAATACTCATTCTCATGCAGAAAGTGCTCATTCCCATTCCTGTGCAGCATACGTGCATGCGCAATCCCACAGGTCTTGGCGCCCAGTGGCCTATTTAAAATCAGAGTCTGCCTGGCCTCGGTGCTAGATTGTCTTCAGCGTTTCCTGTATTCCTAGTTCCTGAAAGTCTGCTTACCTTTTTCCTGACCAGGCTTCACCTGACTAGGCTTCACCTGATCTCTCTCTTGGATCGCCCCTGCAAGTTATGTCTGCTGCTTGCTTGTGTTACCTGCCTAGACTTGGACTTCTGACCACGATTCCACTTTTTGACCTGGTACCTCACTGTCAGCATGTTACTGACTCCTGCCTGTTCCTCGCCTCGAACTTGATCCTGGCCCTGTAGCTATTTGCCTGATTGCTGCTGAACATAGCCTATGACCAGACACCTTACTGCCACTGGAAGGATTCCTGTGCACTCCAGCTTCCTGGCACCTGTGCCCTTCCACTGCCCTAGCAGTGCTTGTCTCAACTACTAGGGGTGCTTGGATGGGAATTGCCCGACGCAGGAGCTTCAGCTACTTGAATATGGAGTTCCTGGACTCTGTAGCCAATTGCACATGTGTTTTAGCTTTCCCTCATTAGCTTTTGAATTTTGAAAGTTGTAAAAAGGAAAGCCAACCTGTCACCTAAGCAAACGTTACACTGCATGGCTGGGTGGTCGGGGAGCGAGGCCCCCTTCTAAATGGGGACTTTTAGCCGAAAATTGGGTTGTATGGTAGCAAGACCCTATGTACTCCATGCAACTCAGCTTTTATTTCAACCCTGTAAACCTGAAGTCAGCACACACAGGTACCCAAAAGATACAGAGAGCACTATTAGGCTAATAGAGTCAAAATCTCGCTTGGCTGCACTGTTGCTCACTCCCTGGTGCTCCACTCAGCACCCTATTTTCCTTTTTAAGTGATCAGTCCCCTTTTGGGGTATTATGGAGCTGAGAAGAGCAATAAAAGGCAGGCCTTCATGAAACAATTGGCACCCCACGAGGGGTCTGGAGGCAGTTTGTTTACCACATCTCATCCAATCTTCAATGTACTGGGGCATTTTTTTTTTTTAAATAACCAAGGGCTTGTAATATAATCCCACTGCCAGTTTCTGTTGTTTATCCAGAGCAGTGGTTTGCTTTAGGTCTACTAAGTAAATACAGTTTTCTTTCTTTCCTTAAAACCTTTTGACTGTATTTTATTTTTTTAAGTTAGCAAAGTCTAATTAATGTCACTAACTGCTGTGAATTGTAGAAGTAATTTATGCGGCTTTAAAACCTGAACATTTCAGAAGATGTGTAATTTGCACCAACTGCAAAATGACAGTTCATTTATGTAACTCAACGGAATAGAAAATGTATTATATGCTTTAATTTGCATGACTTCAAGCATTGGGAATGTATCAGATTTGTCACCTACAATTGTAACTTCTGTAACAACCAAGATAAAGTTTAATGTTTGACATGTTACACCAAGGAAAACTAAAGTTCTATGTAGGCTTAGTTATAGGCCTTTTCCTGACTTATTTTTGCCTTCATTTCTACAAAGAAAAAATAGATAGGCTTCTCTTTCAAACAAGGATTTAGAAATGTATAAAAAGGTTTTTCATCACCTATATTGTTCTGCCATCTGTAGGCCAACATGAACATTGTGCCCTTACAAAGCAGCAGAGAAGTTATGTCAGATCTATGGCATTATATTTCCGAGATATCGAACAAAACAGCCTGGTTAATATATTTTTCTTCTATTTTGGCAGGGAAGAATACAGCAAATTTGAACGTTTTAGTTAACCTCAAAATCTACAAGATGTAATTTATTAAGGGAATGAAAATTACCTATAAAGTACAAATGGCCCATGGAAAGTATATTTCCAAACATTCAGTTTCCTGATTTATAACTTGAAATGTTGTAAGTTTTAGTAAGAATTTAAAATTACCCTCCATTCAACCTAAAACGCTTTGACTTTAACTGGCTTAGAATGGCTCAGAAGAAAATGCAAGCCGGGGGGGGTTCTAAGGCTGCATTCACACCTGAGCGTTTTGCCGCCTGAAGCCTGAAGCTACAAAACGCTAGAGGGAAAAAATACATTATTCTCTATGGAGATGGTTCACATCTCCACTCCAAAATGCCTGAAGCCCTACCCCTGAAGCTCAAACAAGTTCCGGACCCTTTCTTGTCACTCGAATCGGGCAGATTTGGACTTTTTTCTTTTTTACTTGGTGACCTTTTGCTCTGCACAAAATCGCGGCAAAACATGGTAAAAAACGCCTCAACATCACAGTAAAATAAAAGCCGCAAAAAACGCCACAAAATACGCTGTAATTTGCGCGATTTTGTGCCTGAAAACGCTACGCTCAGGTGTGAATGCAGCCTAAGTGCCACTCTTTAAAGCTCTAAACCCCCACTATGTATACATGCAGCATACCTAAAATATTTATTTTTAGATATTTCTTACCTTTTTAGACATTTCTTTGGAGCAGAAGTATACATATGACCACCCTATGGGCAACTTCTATTGCTTAATATAACAAAGTTGTGATACTTACCTGCTCTGCGCAATTGTTTTGCGCGGAGCAGCCCCAATCCTCCTCTTTTTTGGATCCTCCACCGATGTTCCTGGCCCCTTCCCCCTGCTGAGTGCACCCATAGCAAACCGATGACTATGGGGCAAACCTTAAGACTTTAGAACTGCTTTAACATACAGTGCCTTAAGTTATTTAACCATTTGTTAAGACAGAGAGTCCTTTACATATAGTTAACAACCAATTATAACATCTGCCTGCACAGTTCAGGCAGGGTTAATTATGGCTAACTTCTCAATCTTTATAATCCACCCAAGAACATTACGTAGCAAGGGAAAACTAGGTAGGGTTTCAGGCATGGAGTTTTCAGAAAAGAGCATATTAAAAGGTAAAGGCAAAGCTTGATTTTATTTAAAATGTCAATGGTCCCAAAAAGTGTCAAAAGTTATCCAATCTGTCTGCTGCAATGTCGCAGTCCTGCTAAAAAAAAAGAAATAAATAATAAAAATGCCATAAATATATTCCCTATTTTGTAGATGCTATAACTTTTGTGCAAGCCAATTAATATACGCTTATTGCGATTTTTTTTTGGCGAATATTTATTATGCATAAAAAATATTGTTTTTTTTTTTCAAATATTGTATTTTTTTGTTTATAGCGCAAAAAATTTAAACCGTAGAGGTGATCAAATACCACCAAAAGAAAGCTCTATTTGTGGGAAAAAAAGGACAGGATTTTGTTTGCGTAAAGTGTCGCATGACCGTGCAATTGTCAGTTAAAGCGATGCAGTTCCGTATCGCAAAAAATGCCTGGTCATTAAGCGGACAAATCTTTCGGTCCTTAAGTGGTTAAGTAAAGCATATAATGTTGAATTAAGTTTAGGAATTACCAGTATTGCAATAATTTGCAGGGTCCGGACAGTAAGCAGTGTGGGGCTCTCCTCTCTCCTTGCAGCTTGCTGAGCTGCATTCACAACGGCTAATTTTTCACTGTTGGCTATACAGAAAAAGCAGCATGGACATAAAAATCAAACCCGCTTCCTACTTTGTTTCATATATCTTTATAGCACTATGACGTAACAGCATGTGTGATTAAATCACATTTACCATTACCATTTACTATTTAAAAAAAAATATTTGTCTTGGGGTCTGTAGGAAAGAGTAGTAATCAATGTCCAGTGTTACTTATTCTATTAGTACAACTCCTTTAAAAATAACAGAATTCTTGACAACACAAAACAGACAGCCTTACGCCATCAAATATAACAGCAAAATCAAATAATTTGTTGTAACTGGAAAGTCACTGTGCACATTCAGTCTGGATAAAGGTGTTAAAAGTAACACTGCTATTACAATTTGTGGAGCGAGCAATATGATCCGTTCCTGTAATTTTCTCTGGCTCCATACGTGACAGTCTCTGACATGTTCAGATTCACGACAGGTCCAGCTGTTAAATCAGTGTAAACATTATTTCAGAGTTTTCAAACAGGACAGATCCAGTATCGTGTGAAGTGGAGCATTGGATGTTTTATGGGTACCACTTCTCCCTGTGTGTAACATATGAAGCATAAGTAAGAATCATGGCTGAAATATTATTTTATACTGATGATGGAAAAAGCCATGTTAGTATGGGATTTGTCCGCTGTAATGGGGGCAGACTTAACTGGTATTGGCAGTGATAAAACATGCACTAGACGGGGACACCCAGGAGCAGTCCCAGCAGGTTTCTCCTTCACTTTTTTTTCAACAAGGCAGCAAACAAACACACATTTCAGTGCAGGAGGGCTTTATACAGTAATCCACAGCATAAAAACAAAACTAAAACACTTTGCCCAACTATTTGACTTGCATACTGGAAACGCCAAACCGGTCTCCCAAACATTGGACCAATACGAGCTTCCATGACAGCACTTCCAGTTCATCCATCAAGCTGTCCAACATGTCTCTAGACTTTGCCCGAACAAAACCCAACACTTTCAAACTTCTATTCTGGATACTCTACTGGAACGACAACAATTCAAAATCTCTGACATCTACAAACCTCTGAACACACATCTCAGCAAACCATTACTGGCAACATCGGTCGCATCTTGGAACTCTGACCTTAATTCTCCAGAAGCAGTGAATCGCATCATAAGTGGATACAACTCTACCTGCTCCTATGTCACCAATGAATTCTGGAGAGAGCAACAGTTCAAAATAATGCACCGTGCCTACATCCCGGATTTGCCACCTACTCAACAATCTCACAAACACCTATGCCCCTTGTGCAGCCAGGAGAAACCTTCTCTACTACATAGACTCTGGCTCTGCCCTTATATCTCCTCCTTCTGGAAACAGGTGGAATATCTTGCATTACAAGTCACGGGATACCCCCCCCCATGAAGGACATCTTTGCCTTGCTTTTTGGTTACCTGACAGCCCCTTTAACATAAGGCCCTGATACTCGGCAAGTAACCGGTCAGCACAATATAGCTTGGTTATCGACATGTTTCATGATGTCAGCCAGACGTGCGATACTCAAAAAATGGTCCTCCCCAGCCCCCCATCAATCCAGGATGTAATAAATGATCTCACATTATTGCTGGATAAAGAAAACCTTGATGCACGCCTATTCTGATCTAATTCTTCACCCCGCCTCAAACGCAAATGGTCATCTTTCATTGCTACAACACTACCAACGTTGCACACTCCTGGTTCCCTATCCCCCTCCTCAACTATTACTTGAACCCTCCTTCTTACTGCTGGTTTACATGCTCCTTAAGACCTGGATATGAAATGCATAAACTTTTACCTGAATCGTTCATCACCCACACTCTCTATATCTTCACCCTCCCAGCTACTAATTTCTGCAGGGTCTGAATGTTGCCACCTCCCCTCCGTATTTGCACTAGAGACTTCTGCTCTTCTGTTACTTCACCCTTTATATGAATATAGTTATAAGTATTATATGTTTTGACACTGGTTAAACTTCTTCAGTACCCCACCTGCATGCAGAATTTAAGTCTACCTATAATTGGTCCTACCTGATTCTTCAGGTCATACCTAAACATGTTCATTTTGTCTGCTACATTGTCCATTTTTTTGTTTGAAAAAAACAATAAAGTAATTTCCAAAAAACTAAAAAAAACAAAACTAAATATCAGCTCATCTGAGCCACCATCTAAACACAGGTCAGTTCCTGGCTAACAGGTTGTCCCTTAATGGGTTCCTCAAAACAAGCAAATAATATTTGTGCTTTTTAGTGTTCCGCCAGCACTCAGACTTTTCACCCAGCAGCATGTTCCCACAGCAAAGACAATAGAAGTGCTGAGCATCAGTCAGCTCATAAATATACAGAACTGTGGACAACTGAGACTAATTATACCTGATTTCCAGGCAAGGTGTGGCCCTAGGAGTAGTAGCTTTATCACAACAAATGTCTGCAAAGCCTCTGGACCTCAAGAACCAGAATAGGACAGAAAAAACAATCCATAATCAGTCATAAAGCCAAGAGCTCTTTACCCTGTGCAGGTGAGGAAACTAGGAGACACATACACACTAGCCAAAGCTCATTATTCTGATAGATGATAGGATATTAAACAAATATATTCAATTTTGAGATACCGTATATACTCGAATATAAGCCGAGATTTTCAGACCCTTTTTTAGGTCTGAAAGTCTACCCCTCGGCTTATATTCGAGTCACCGCCGTCTGCCTACATGAACAGCTTGTCATGCAGACAGACGGCGGTGTTTAAAAGCCGCGCCGCCTCCTCCCGCCCATCTGTGATAGGCGGACATTAATTTTCCCAGCAGCACAGTGTTCCGCCTATCACGGATGGCCTGTCATTCTCATCTCATGGACGAGGATGAGAGACGGTCCGTGATAGGCGGAACACTGCGCACTGACTGCTGGGAAAAAAGTGTTCCTCCTATCACGGACGAGGAGGAGGAAGAGGCGCGGCTTTTAAATTGTAATGGCGCCGTGCGCCGTACACGCTGTGGAGGGGGACACAGCGGGACACAGCGGAACCACAGCGGAACCACAGCGGAACCACAGCGGAACCACAGCGGGACACAGCGGGACACAGCGGGACACAGCGGGACCACAGCGGGACCACATCGGCTGCACAGACCCCGGACACAGGACCCCGGACCCACGGATCGGCACAGGTAGGCTGAAATGGGGACATGGGCTGCAATGGGGACAGGGGGGTCTGTACAGGGGACAAGCATTGCTGACCCGTTTTCCACTTACAGTAGCTGCTGCATTTTTGCCCCTCGGCCTATACACGGGTCAATACGTTTCCCCATTTTTTTGTGGTGATTTAGGGGCCTCGGCTTATACTCGGGACGGCCTATACTCGAGTATATATGGTAGCTATACCGGTAGAATTTAGAGTCAGTTGTCACAGCAAAGGATTCCAGCACAGTAGAGGAAAGTATATAAACAAGTGGCTAATTCAAATTAGGAAGGGTTAAAGTGGAAGTAAACCCCCCTATCGTTTTCAGCCAAGGAAGCTGCCATCTTTGCCTCTGTTTAATCTTCAACTGCCACGGTGCTGCACATGTGATCCGTTATGACACCAGCCATTGGATGGTTTGACTGTTTGGTTGAGAGCACAGCCAATGTGCAGTTAGCATTCCCGGCATGCCTTTTTTTTTTAAACTGTTAAATCGATGGGTTTACTTCCGCTCTAAGACTGGGGTTACAAGGAGGGCTAGTGTGAGAATTAGTGTAAATGTTACAGGAAGGGCGGGTGCTAAATTATTAGGGAGGGTTCATGTTACAGGCAGGATTGGGGCTCCAGGGAGAGTTAATGTTATTGTTACAGATAGGGTTCGGTAGAGTTACAGAGAGGGTTAGGAATGCGGTTACAGGTAGGGCTAGTGTGAGAATTAGTGTAAAGGTTATAGGGAGTGTTAGTGTTATAGGTAGGGTTTGAGTTACAGGAAGAGTTAGGGCTGAGGTTACAGGGAGGCCAATTGTGAGAAATAGTGTAATCATTGTAAGGAGGATTAGTGCTAAATTACAGGGAGGGTTCATTTTGCAGGCAGTGTGGGGGGAGCAGGGAGCTTTAGTGTTACAAGAAGAGGTTAAAATTAAAGAGAGGGTTAACATTAGGTTGAAGGTAAAGTTACATTTTTGGGGTTTCAGGGATGATTAGTTTCAGGGAATTTAATTTAGTTTCAGGAAATAAAATTTTGGGTTTACAGAAAGAGTTTGCGTGAAAGTTTGTGATAGGGTTACTGGGAGGGTTAGCTACAGGGAGGAATATATATATATATATATATATATATATATATATATATATATATATATATATATATATATATATATATATATATATATATATAAAAATATATATATGTACAGTATATATACAAATTTGTAAGGATGTATTATCTGTTGGTGGTAAATTCCCCCTTCCTACCCAAGCCAATTTTCAGCTTTCAACGCAGTTGTTTTTTTAATAAAAATTGCGCGGTCATGCTACACTGTACCCAAACAAAATTTTATCATTTTGTTCCCACAAATAGAGCTTTCTTTTGATCACCTCTGCTGTTTTTATTTTTTGCTAAACAAATAAAAAAAATAGCGAAACTTTTGAAAAAAAAAAGTTTTTCTTTGTTTCTGTTTTAACATTTTGTAAATAAGCATGTTTTCTCCTTCACTGATGGGCACTGATGAGGCTTCACTGATGGGCACTATTAAGGTGGCACAGATGAGGTGGCACTGATGGGCACTAATAGGTGGCACTGATATGCAGCATTGATGGGCATTGATAGGCGGCACTGATGGGCACTCATAGGTGGCACTGGTGGGCATTGATGGGCACTGAAAGGCTGTACTGATGGGTACTTCTTTACTAAGGATGGGCCCGGTGCTCGATGCGAACCCACGTTCGCATCGAGCACCGGGCGTTCGCTCGCGCGGCGAGCCCAGAACTATTTTGGCCGCTCGCATCACGTTCGTGTGATGCGAGCGGCCCCGCAATGCATTGCGGCGGCGCGGCCGACGCAGTGCATTGCTGGCTGATGATTGGCCAAGCATGCACTGTGACCCCGCATGCTTGGCCAATCACAGCCCCGGAAACTCGAAGAGCCATAATTGGCTACAGGCAGGACGCCTGTAGCCAATTACAGCTCAGGGGCTGTAGTACACGCCCCCCCCCCCCCCCTATAAAACGCCGCCACGCCGTCTGCGCCGGTCACATGCTGTTCCGGCGCAGATTGAGCAGGCTGTTCCTGTGACACTCTGCTGCATTTAGATAGATAGAGAGAGAGATTCACTTGCAGAGATTGAGTTAGATAGATTCAGTTACAAAGATTGATTGACAAAGAGGGGCTTGTAGTGTGCTCGTGGCAGGCAGGCAGAGCTCCTATATTTTGTTACCAGAAGCACCTATAGGACTTGTAGTGTGTTCGTGGCAGGCAGGCAGAGCTCCTATATTTTGTTACCAGAAGCACCTATAGGACTTGTAGTGTGTTAGTGGCAGGCAGGCAGAGCTCCTATATTTTGTTACCAGAAGCACCTATAGGACTTGTAGTGTGTTAGTGACAGGCAGGCAGAGCTCCTATATTTTGTTACCAGAAGCACCTATAGGACTTGTAGTGTGTTAGTGGCAGGCAGGCAGAGCTCCTATATTTTGTTACCAGAAGCACCTATAGGACTTGTAGTGTGTTAGTGACAGGCAGGCAGAGCTCCTATATTTTGTTACCAGAAGCACCTATAGGACTTGTAGTGTGTTAGTGACAGGCAGGCAGAGCTCCTATATTTTGTTACCAGAAGCACCTATAGGACTTGTAGTGTGTTAGTGGCAGGCAGGCAGAGCTCCTATATTTTGTTACCAGAAGCACCTATAGGACTTGTAGTGTGTTAGTGACAGGCAGGCAGAGCTCCTATATTTTGTTACCAGAAGCACCTATAGGACTTGTAGTGTGTTAGTGGCAGGCAGGCAGAGCTCCTATATTTTGTTACCAGAAGCACCTATAGGACTTGTAGTGTGTTCGTGGCAGGCAGGCAGAGCTCCTATATTTTGTTCCCAGAAGCACCTATAGGACTTGAAGTGTGTTAGTCCCATCACACACACAGAGCTATATTTTTTTCCCAGAAGCACCTATAGGACTTGAAGTGTGTTAGTCCCATCACACACACAGAGCTATATTTTCTTCCCAGAAGCACCTATAGGACTTGAAGTGTGTTAGTCCCATTACACACAAAGAGCTATACTTTGTTCCCAGAAGCACCTATAGGACTTGAAGTGTGTTAGTCCCATTACACACACAGAGCTATATTTTCTTCCAGAAGCACCTATAGGACTTGAAGTGTGTTAGTCCCATTACACACACAGAGCTATATTTTCTTCCCAGAAGCACCTATAGGACTTGAAGTGTGTTAGTCCCATTACACACACAGAGCTATATTTTCTTCCCAGAAGCACCTATAGGACTTGAAGTGTGTTAGTCCCATTACACACACAGAGCTATATTTTTTCCCAGAAGCACCTATAGGACTTGAAGTGTGTTAGTCCCATCACACACACAGAGCTATATTTTGTTCCCAGAAGCACCTATAGGACTTGAAGTGTGTTAGTCCCATTACACACACAGAGCTATATTTTGTTCCCAGAAGCACCTATAGGACTTGAAGTGTGTTAGTCCCATTACACACACAGAGCTATATTTTCTTCCCAGAAGCACCTATAGGACTTGAAGTGTGTTAGTCCCATTACACACACAGAGCTATATTTTCTTCCCAGAAGCACCTATAGGACTTGAAGTGTGTTAGTCCCATTACACACACAGAGCTATATTTTCTTCCCAGAAGCACCTATAGGACTTGAAGTGTGTTAGTCCCATCACACACACAGAGCTATATTTTGTTCCCAGAAGCACCTATAGGACTTGAAGTGTGTTAGTCCCATTACACACACAGAGCTATATTTTCTTCCAGAAGCACCTATAGGACTTGTAGTGTGTTCGTGGCAGGCAGGCAGAGCTCCTATATTTTGTTCCCAGAAGCACCTATAGGACTTGAAGTGTGTTAGTCCCATTACACACACAGAGCTATATTTTCTTCCCAGAAGCACCTATAGGACTTGAAGTGTGTTAGTCCCATTACACACACAGAGCTATATTTTTTCCCAGAAGCACCTATAGGACTTGAAGTGTGTTAGTCCCATTACACACACAGAGCTATATTTTCTTCCCAGAAGCACTATAGGACTTGAAGTGTGTTAGTCCCATCACACACACAGAGCTATATTTTGTTCCAGAAGCACCTATAGGACTTGAAGTGTGTTAGTCCCATTACACACACAGAGCTATATTTTCTTCCCAGAAGCACCTATAGGACTTGTAGTGTGTTCGTGGCAGGCAGGCAGAGCTCCTATATTTTGTTCCCAGAAGCACCTATAGGACTTGAAGTGTGTTAGTCCCATTACACACACAGAGCTATATTTTCTTCCCAGAAGCACCTATAGGACTTGAAGTGTGTTAGTCCCATTACACACACAGAGCTATATTTTCTTCCCAGAAGCACCTATAGGACTTGAAGTGTGTTAGTCCCATTACACACACAGAGCTATATTTTCTTCCCAGAAGCACCTATAGGACTTGAAGTGTGTTAGTCCCATCACACACACAGAGCTATATTTTGTTCCCAGAAGCACTATAGGACTTGAAGTGTGTTAGTCCCATTACACACACAGAGCTATATTTTGTTCCCAGAAGCACCTATAGGACTTGAAGTGTGTTAGTCCCATCACACACACAGAGCTATATTTTGTTCCCAGAAGCACCTATAGGACTGAAGTGTGTTAGTCCCATTACACACACAGAGCTATATTTTGTTCCCAGAAGCACCTATAGGACTTGAAGTGTGTTAGTCCCATCACACACACAGAGCTATATTTTCTTCCCAGAAGCACCTATAGGACTTGAAGTGTGTTAGTCCCATTACACACAAAGAGCTATACTTTGTTCCCAGAAGCACCTATAGGACTTGAAGTGTGTTAGTCCCATTACACACACAGAGCTATATTTTCTTCCCAGAAGCACCTATAGGACTTGAAGTGTGTTAGTCCCATCACACACACAGAGCTATATTTTCTTCCCAGAAGCACCTATAGGACTTGAAGTGTGTTAGTCCCATTACACACAAAGAGCTATACTTTGTTCCAGAAGCACCTATAGGACTTGAAGTGTGTTAGTCCCATTACACACACAGAGCTATATTTTTCTTCCCAGAAGCACCTATAGGACTTGTAGTGTGTTCGTGGCAGGCAGGCAGAGCTCCTATATTTTGTTCCCAGAAGCACCTATAGGACTTGAAGTGTGTTAGTCCCATTACACACACAGAGCTATATTTTCTTCCCAGAAGCACCTATAGGACTTGAAGTGTGTTAGTCCCATTACACACACAGAGCTATATTTTGTTCCCAGAAGCACCTATAGGACTTGAAGTGTGTTAGTCCCATCACACACACAGAGCTATATTTTCTTCCCAGAAGCACCTATAGGACTTGAAGTGTGTTAGTCCCATTACACACACAGAGCTATATTTTCTTCCCAGAAGCACCTATAGGACTTGAAGTGTGTTAGTCCCATTACACACACAGAGCTATATTTTTCTTCCCAGAAGCACCTATAGGACTTGAAGTGTGTTAGTCCATTACACACACAGAGCTATATTTTCTTCCCAGAAGCACCTATAGGACTTGAAGTGTGTTAGTCCCATCACACACACAGAGCTATATTTTGTTCCCAGAAGCACCTATAGGACTTGAAGTGTGTTAGTCCCATTACACACAGAGCTATATTTTGTTCCCCAGAAGCACCTATAGGACTTGAAGTGTGTTAGTCCCATCACACACACAGAGCTATATTTTCTTCCCAGAAGCACTATAGGACTTGAAGTGTGTTAGTCCCATTACACACAAAGAGCTATACTTTGTTCCCAGAAGCACCTATAGGACTTGAAGTGTGTTAGTCCCATTACACACACAGAGCTATATTTTCTTCCCAGAAGCACCTATAGGACTTGAAGTGTGTTAGTCCCATCACACACACAGAGCTACATTTTGTTCCCAGAAGCACCTATAGGACTTGAAGTGTGTTAGTCCCATTACACACAGAGCTATATTTTGTTCCCAGAAGCACCTATAGGACTTGAAGTGTGTTAGTCCCATCACACACACAGAGCTATATTTTCTTCCCAGAAGCACCTATAGGACTTGAAGTGTGTTAGTCCCATTACACACAAAGAGCTATACTTTGTTCCCAGAAGCACCTATAGGACTTGAAGTGTGTTAGTCCCATTACACACACAGAGCTATATTTTCTTCCCAGAAGCACCTATAGGACTTGAAGTGTGTTAGTCCCATTACACACACAGAGCTATATTTTGTTCCCAGAAGCACCTATAGGACTTGAAGTGTGTTAGTCCCATTACACACACAGAGCTATATATTTTCTTCCCAGAAGCACCTATAGGACTTGAAGTGTGTTAGTCCCATTACACACACAGAGCTATATTTTCTTCCCAGAGCACCTATAGGACTTGTAGTGTGTTCGTGGCAGGCAGGCAGAGCTCCTATATTTTGTTCCAGAAGCACTTATAGGACTTGAAGTGTGTTAGTCCCATTACACACACAGAGCTATATTTTCTTCCCAGAAGCACCTATAGGACTTGTAGTGTGTTAGTGGCAGGCAGGCAGAGCTCCTATATTTTGTTACCAGAAGCACCTATAGGACTTGTAGTGTGTTCGTGGCAGGCAGGCAGAGCTCCTATATTTTGTTCCCAGAGGCACCTATAGGACTTGAAGTGTGTTAGTCCCATTACACACACAGAGCTATATTTTCTTCCCAGAAGCACCTATAGGACTTGAAGTGTGTTAGTCCCATTACACACACAGAGCAATATTTTCTTCCAGAAGCACCTATAGGACTTGAAGTGTGTTAGTCCCATCACACAGAGCTCCTCTATTTTCTTTGCATAAGCACCCACAGGACTTCTAGTGTGTTAGTGGCATCACACAGAGCTCCTATATATTCTTCTCAGCAGCACCCACAGGACTTCTAGTGTGTTAGTGGCATCACACAGAGCTCCTCTATTTTCTTTGCAGAAGCACCCACAGGACTTCTAGTGTGTTAGTGGCATCACACAGAGCTCCTCTATTTTCTTTGCAGAAGCACCCACAGGACTTCTAGTGTGTTAGTGGCATCACACAGAGCTCCTCTATTTTTCTTTGCAGAAGCACCCACAGGACTTCTAGTGTGTTAGTGGCATCACACAGAGCTCCTCTATTTTCTTTGCAGAAGCACCCATAGGACTTCTAGTGTGTTAGTGGCATCACACAGAGCTCCTATATATTCTTCTCAGCAGCACCCACAGGACTTCTAGTGTGTTAGTGGCATCACACAGAGCTCCTAGATATTCTTCTCAGCAGCACCCACAGGACTTCTAGTGTGTTAGTGGCATCACACAGAGCTCCTATATTTTCTTTGCAGAAGCACCTATAGGACTTCTAGTGTGTTAGTGGCATCACACAGAGCTCCTCTATTTTCTTTGCAGAAGCACCCACAGGACTTCTAGTGTGTTAGTGGCATCACACAGAGCTCCTCTATTTTCTTTGCAGAAGCACCCATAGGACTTCTAGTGTGTTAGTGGCATCACACAGAGCTCCTCTATTTTCTTTGCAGAAGCACCCATAGGACTTCTAGTGTGTTAGTGGCATCACACAGAGCTCCTATATATTCTTCTCAGCAGCACCCATAGGACTTCTAGTGTGTTAGTGGCATCACACAGAGCTCCTATATTTTCTTTGCAGAAGCACCTATAGGACTTCTAGTGTGTTAGTGGCATCACACAGAGCTCCTCTATTTTCTTTGCAGAAGCACCCACAGGACTTCTAGTGTGTTAGTGGCATCACACAGAGCTCCTATATTTTCTTTGCAGAAGCACCTATAGGACTTCTAGTGTGTTAGTGGCATCAACAGAGCTCCTCTATTTTCTTTGCAGAAGCACCCACAGGACTTCTAGTGTGTTAGTGGCATCACACAGAGCTCCTCTATTTTCTTTGCAGAAGCACCCATAGGACTTCTAGTGTGTTAGTGGCATCACACAGAGCTCCTCTATTTTCTTTGCAGAAGCACCCACAGGACTTTCTAGTGTGTTAGTGGCATCACACAGAGCTCCTCTATTTTCTTTGCAGAAGCACCCACAGGACTTCTAGTGTGTTAGTGGCATCACACAGAGCTCCTCTATTTTCTTTGCAGAAGCACCCATAGGACTTCTAGTGTGTTAGTGGCATCACACAGAGCTCCTATATATTCTTCTCAGCAGCACCCACAGGACTTCTAGTGTGTTAGTGGCATCACACAGAGCTCCTCTATTTTCTTTGCAGAAGCACCCACAGGACTTCTAGTGTGTTAGTGGCATCACACAGAGCTCCTCTATTTTCTTTGCAGAAGCACCCATAGGACTTCTAGTGTGTTAGTGGCATCACACAGAGCTCCTATATATTCTTCTCAGCAGCACCCACAGGACTTCTAGTGTGTTAGTGGCATCACACAGAGCTCCTATATTTTCTTTGCAGAAGCACCTATAGGACTTCTAGTGTGTTAGTGGCATCACACAGAGCTCCTCTATTTTCTTTGCAGAAGCACCCACAGGACTTCTAGTGTGTTAGTGGCATCACACAGAGCTCCTCTATTTTCTTTGCAGAAGCACCCATAGGACTTCTAGTGTGTTAGTGGCATCACACAGAGCTCCTATATTTTCTTCTCAGCAGCACCCACAGGACTACCGACTACAATGGCTGGAAGACCGCCAAGGGGAGGCAGAGCGTGCAGAGCCAAGAACACAGGGCAGCAGGCTCTGTTTCTAGTGGACGTGGCCGTGGACGTGGACGTGGTCGTGCATCGTCATCAGCACGTGGCCATGGGACACGCGCGTCTTTGTTTTCGGCAGCTGGACATGTGGAGCCGCATCATGCTGAAGGCTTGGTAGAATGGATGACCAAGCCCTCCTCATCCTCTCTCATCCTCTCTCACCCAGGCTCAGGGTACTGACAGAGCATCATCAGCCACCCCTTCCCTAGACCCACCATGTCCTCCTGAGGTGTCCCCCGAACTCTTTGAGCACAGTGTTGGGTACATGCTCCAGGAGGATGCCAACGATTCGAAGGCTCGGATGACGATACCCAGCTTGAGGAATCTGGCAGTACAGTTCCACCAGCTGCAGCTTACTGCCAGGTTTGCTCTAGTGGTGAAGAGGGAGGGGATGATGAGGTCACTGACTCCACGTGGGTGCCTCAAGGGAGAGAGGATGAGGAGGAGGACGAGGAGGAGGAGGATGCGGCGTCACATGTCCAACGAGGCAGGATGCCCCCTGGAGGCCAGGTAGAGGCCAGCACAGCAACTGTACAACACCGCAGAGCTCCGCCTGTGCAGGGCGCTGCCTCTGCACGTTATCAGAAAAGTTCTTTGGTGTGGGCCTTTTTTGAGACGAGTGCAGCAGATCGCACCACTGCTATTTGCAATATTTGTCTCAAGCGTATCTCGCGTGGCCAAAACATCAGCCGCTTGGGCACGACAAGCATGACCAGACATATGGCGACCTGCCATGCAGCTCGTTGGCAGGCACACATAAAAGACCCACACCAAAGAACTAAGCGGACCTCTCCTTGCTCCTCCTCAGCTGGGATCTCCATCCCACTACACCTTCAGTCCTCTCTGAAAGCTGCTCTGAGAGGACTGAAGGTGTAGAATTCGGTGTGTCACAACCAAGTACTTGCAGTACACCGACGTCCGAATGCAGCAGGCAAATTTCCCTGCCCCAGCTGCTGGACCGTAGAAAGAAGTACACTCCCAGCCATCCACATGCCCAGCGGTTGAATGCTAGCCTTGCTAAATTGCTAGCACTTCAACTGCTGCCTTTTCAGTTGGTAGACTCGGCCCCCTTCCGTGAGTTTGTTCAATGTGCGGTTCCTCAGTGGCAGGTTCCCAAACGCCACTTTTTCTCGCGGAAGGCGATTCCGTCTCTCTACCGGCATGTGGAGGGCAATGTCCATGCCTCGCTGGACAGGGCGGTCAGCGGTAAGGTGCATATTACCGCTGACTCATGGTCCAGCAGGCATGGACAGGGACGGTACCTTTCTTTCACGGCCCATTGGGTCACTCTATTGGCAGCTGGGAGGGATGCAGGACAAGGTGCAGTAGTGTTGGAGGTTGTTCCGCCACCACGCCTCCAAAACGCGACTACTGCTACTGGTTGTGACACACCTCTCTCCTCCACCCCCTCCTCTTCTTCTTCCTCCAGTGCTCTGTCCTTGGAACCAGCGGTGCTCCGTAGGCGTACAAGGGGCTACGCAAGTACGCAGGCAAAAAGATGCCATGCCGTGCTTGCGCTGGTGTGTTTGGGGGACAGGAGCCACACTGGGCCAGAGGTTCTGGCAGCTCTGCAGGGCAGGCCGAGAGGTGGTTGACGCCACGTCAGCTTAAGCCAGGAATGGTCGTTTCTGACAATGGCACCAACCTCCTCTCCGCCCTGCGACAGGGGCAGCTCACCCATGTGCCCTGCATGGCTCACGTCCTCAACCTGGTGGTGCAGCGGTTCTTGGGCAGGTTCCCAGGCTTACAGGATGTCCTGAGGCAGGCCAGGAAAGTCTGTGTGCATTTCCGCCGATCTTATAATGCCAGTGCTCGGCTGACTGAGCTGCAAAGGAGCTGAACCTGCCCAAGAACCGCCTAATATCTGACATGCCCACCAGGTGGAACTCAACGTTGGCCATGCTGCAGCGACTGCACACGCAGCAGAGGGCCATCAATGAGTACCTTTGCGACTACGGCACCAGGACAGGGTCAGGGGAGCTTGGGTTTTTTTCCCCACGTCAGTGGAGCATGATCAGGGATGCATGCACTGTCCTCTCACCATTTGAGGAGGCCACGAGGATGGTGAGCAGTGACAGTGCATGCATCAGTGACACTGTCCCTCTTGTCCACCTGTTGGAGCATACGCTGCGTGGGATAATGGACAGGGCACTTGAGGCAGAACAGAGGCAGGAAGAGGAGGACTTCCTTGCCTCTCAAGGCCCCCCTTTATCCGGACAGTGTTCCTTCTGTCCCACCATCACACAGGAAGAGGATGAGGAGGGAGGAGGGAGGAGGAGGAGGAGGAGGGGGATTGTGTGAGCATGGAGGTGGAGCCTGGCACTCAGCATCAGCAGCAGCAGTCTTTTAGGGATGATGTACAGTCCCAACAAGCCAGTGGACTTGTACGTGGCTGGGAGGAGGTGGCTGGCGATCATGTCATCCTCAGTGACCCAGAAGACTCCGGACCGAATGCCTCAGCTAACCTACGCTGCATGGCCTCCCTGATCCTGCAAAAGCCTGCGGAAGGATCCTCGTGTTCTTCGGATCAAGGAGAGGGACCATTACTGGCTGGCCACTCTCTTGATCCGCGGTACAAGGGTAAGGTTGCGGACCTTATCTTGCCGTCGCAGAGGGAGCAGAGGATGAGACATCTCAGGGAGGCCTTGCAGAAAGGTCTGTGCAACGCGTTCCAGAAACTGGGAGGCTACAAACTCCTGGTCCTGGGCGACGAGTTGCTGAGGCTTCGGTCAGTGGCAGAAGGAGCGGTGGGGAAGGTGGTCGTCTGACCGATGCGTTCAGACAATTTTTTAGTCCGCAGCCCCAAGGTATGATCGGTTCCAGCAACCATCGCCAGCGTCTGATATACATGGTGCAGGAATACCTTGGGGCAAGGTCAGACTTGGACACCTTTCCCACCGAAAATCCTCTGGCTTACTGGGTCCTGAGGATGGATCACTGGCCAGAGCTTGCACAGTATGCAATTGAGCTACTGGCCTGTCCTGCCTCCAGCGTTCTTTCCGAACGCACATTCAGTGCTGCTGGAGGATTTGTGACTGATCATAGGGTGCGCCTGTCCACCGCCTCGGTTGATCGACTGACATTCATCAAAATGAATCAGTCTTGGATCACCACCAGCTACAGGCACCTGAGGCGGATATAACCGAATAATTTTTAATGTCACATCCCTTCAAGACTGCCTATGCTGATGCTGAGTGACTGTCCTCTTATGTTCACTGACTATCCTCTTCCTCCTCCTCAATGATCCATGCCACAGCACCAGTGCCTAAGGCACAATTTTTCAGCCCCTGTTTAACAGGGGCGTGTACTTACAATTTTTTAAAAAAAATGCTTCGCAACACGTGTGACTGCTGTGCTCCAAGTACAGTCTCTGTGAGGGCCGTGTTGCAGTGTTGTGGCACCAGCACCAGTGCCTAAGGCACAATTTTTCAGCCCCTGTTAACAGGGGCGTGTACTTACAATTTTTTAAAAAAATGCTTCGCAACACGTGTGACTGCTGTGCTCCAAGTACAGTCTCTGTGAGGGCCGTGTTGCAGTGTTGTGGCACCAGCACCATGCCTAAGGCACAATTTTTCAGCCCCTGTTTAACAGGGGCGTGTACTTACAATTTTTTAAAAAAATGCTTCGCAACACGTGTGACTGCTGTGCTCCAAGTACAGTCTCTGTGAGGGCCGTGTTGCAGTGTTGTGGCACCAGCACCAGTGCCTAAGGCACAATTTTTCAGCCCCTGTTTAACAGGGGCGTGTACTTACATTTTTTAAAAAAATGCTTCGCAACACGTGTGACTGCTGTGCTCCAAGTACAGTCTCTGTGAGGGGTTGCAGTGTTGTGGCACCAGCACCAGTGCCTAAGGCACAATTTTTCAGCCCTGTTTAACAGGGGCGGGTAATTACAAATCTTGATCTAATAGTTCACAGCAGGGCCCATTCCTGCGCCACCAAGAGTAACTATGAGGGCCTACAGTCTTGTGGCAACACCGTCCACCACCACCGCCAAATGGCCCAATTTTTCTGCCCTGTTCATCAGGTGTTTGCAATTACAAATCTTGATCTAATAACTCACAGCAGGGCCCATTCCTGCGCCCACCAAGAGTAACTGTGAGAGCTTACAGTCTTGTGGCAAAACCGTCCACCACCACCACCACCACCACCACCCCCAATTTTTCTGCACTGTTCAACAGGTGCATGCAATTACAAATCTTGATCTATTAAATCACAGCAGGGCCCATTCCTGTGCCCACCAGTCTTGTGGCTACACCAACATCTAATAGGCAAATTTCTGCAGAGTATATACGCCAGGCCCCTACTTTCAAACATCAACTTACAAACGACTCCTACTTGCAAATGGAAAGAGAAAACAGGAAGTGAGAGGAAATCTACCCCTAGGAAGGGAAATTCTATCCTGTTAGATTTAATTGGGAAAAAGGTATCTCCTCTCTACTGATACTTTATCACCAATCCTTGTTTCAATTAAAAACCCACTTTTCCAAAAACATTTATCATTGGGACGGAAAGTGAGGTGACATGTTCTGAACAGATGTGCAAAGACAGCAAATGTTACAGGGGTGATAACCCTCCCTATGTTCTCCAAAAAGCTTAAAAATAGATTTTTTTGGATGGAGCTACACTTCATAATGTACCTGTTCAGATTCTACTTAAGATCAAACCTAAAGCCGCAAGTGGTTTTAAATGGCTTCTTTTTTTCCTTAACAAATGTCATTTTGTGCAAGGACAGTTCTAAACACGGGAAACACATGCCACTTCACAGGCATACTTTGGACACCCCCCAGGTACCATATTTAAAGGAAAATGTATAGGGTTCGAAAATTCTTTCGGTCCGTTCGAAGGTTCTGGTTCGACCGAACCCGGGGGTGTTCGGCTCATCGGTGTTTTGCGTTGTGTCAGACTGACACACCACACCACCAATTGCCACGCTGCACGCCCCCCGGGAGCGTGATCACGGCTTATCCTGATGGACATCATATAACACCCAGTCAGGATAACTGAACCACCGCCCAGCCGTCATTTTGCTATAGGCAGGGCAGAAAGTGGTTAAGCAGTCATATACATGACAATATTTTAGGCCAATTTTAACCAACTACTATGATTTTTGATTAATTATTTTTTTTTTTTAACTATATATTTCTAAACACATGTTGCATACCAATTAAGTCTTTAAAATGTTAAAACTAAACAGATAATGAAATCTAATTTTTGGCAATTTTAAACAGTAAAAAGTAAACTTTCTTTCTAGACAGAAAAGCCTCCAATGTATGCCTATCTGATTTCTTGATTTATGGCCTAAGCCATGCCCAACTGCTATAATCTAATTGTAGCAATATGGACTACAATCGTAAAGCATCGTACACCCAGTATTTCAAAGCATCGCCTGTCCCTCCAGTGATCAGTGTATCAGATGACATCCTATTTGTGTGCCAAACAAATAGGATTGTGGGATGAGTAGTTCACCCATCAGATATTTGCTTTGCATGATTATGTGCCTGGACTACACATCCCAGGGATCTTTGCTACCATTAGGAAGATTGCTGGGAGTAGCTATAAAGGAAGCAAAAGCCTGCGCAGAGCTCTCTTCCTCTTGGGCCTCAGGCAAGACAGACCTCTCCATGCATGGGTAGAAGGGTCTACCACGCGGAGTACCACCTTCCAACCTATACTTGAGGGGCCTAGCGCTGCCGTTTGCCATCGGATACCCATCAAGCACCACTCTGGTCGCCTGAGAGTCGGTGTACCAAGCTTCACATCGGGAGATCGAGACAATGGATCCGCTGCACGAGAGTCGCTACACGAGTTACTGTTCGGAAGACATGGTATCAGTTTGGTCGTTGGTGAGAGGGCAGTCACTCAACCCTTACCCATCCTTTGTCACATTTTCACTGGGACACTTTGCACAGACATCTTTACTTTAGGAATAATCTACTGAATCTATTTGAACACCATACTTAGACATCTTTAGCCTTCCTCACTACAAGAAACATATTTCTTCCCACTACACCTAATCGGGTTACAGTTAACAAGCTCCTACACACCGGTGAAGACCATTAGATCTGCAATGGGGACATTGATGCTATTGCTGATACAAGGGCCATTATAATATCACTCATAGACCTGCTCTCTCTCCTTAGGATAGCAGTATAGGCTGGCCAGGTTCAATGTTCTGCATAGTGTCAGTATAATCTGTTAACAAAAACATCCCTTTACGGGGTAGCATTATTTCTTCAAGGAAGTGTGTATATCATATTGTCATTTGTTATATTATTTGTTAATATTTTGCCTCTTTTGGAGGGATTCCTTTGCTGAATTGGCGCTGTTGCCTAAAACTCAGCAGATCTATTATTTCCTTTTTAGGACAACATCTACTTTAATTGGTTCAAGTAAATATTTTCAGAACATAAACACACAGAGTTGTCTGATTTATTACTCTAAAGTGATATAAGAATGTCTGCACCCAGAGTGTCAGGTGGGTTAGAATGTTCACCAGGTCATGGCCATGAAGATGAGCAGGTAATTCCAAGCAGTCCCTTAGGGGCCATTCTACATAATTATAGGCAAGGCGCAGGCAGATGGGTGGGGCTTGACCCATAAAATTAAGCAATGAAATGAAATGAGTTATTATAAAGGCTAGTAAAGGTAATATTAACATTAATAATAATAAACAAAAATCTATATATATCTATATACATTACCCAATTAAGTAAACAGAGTCCACAATATCAAATTATGCTCACATCTACATATATAACCGTTTGCTGTTAAACCGGCATAGATGATATTTTTGTTACACAGCCAACAGCTTTTGACATTGAGCTAATTGTACTTATTCGCATATTATCTGACAATAAAAGTATTGTTCAATGCTATGTTTATAAAACACATTAATGAATGAAGTAAGTATGAGCTCACCTTGGCCTTGGGCTAGAGAGATTTTCATTGCCGAAATGTCCTTGTAAATCAATGAAAAAACATACTGGACATCTGCCATAACCGTTTGATTCCTATAAATACTTATATATACTTTTATTTACTGACTAGTGCTTGGAAAATTTAATTAACCTGTAATTTATGTAACACACAAAAACTTTAAGATATATTTTAAAGCAATGCTTCACTTTATAAAACTTTGCATTGGGGTTGTGCATACTGAGAAGTTACTTTGCAGTTTACATGCTAAGGATATGTCAACATTTATTCAAATTAGTAAAACACTCTGTTTGAAACACAGCCCGCAGCTATCTTACATATAAACAGACTTTCTTGAATTTGTTTAATGATATTAATGCTTTTAGTCTAGATTTTATGTCTTATTTATTAACTGAATATTAAAACTTTGCCTTGTAAATGCTGGTTTTCAACTTGTAAACTTGATTAATTTATTAAAGTAAAACTGTTAATGTGAAGTTTATGTTTTGGTTTAATTCATGAAGTCAATTTTTTATTTTGTTAATAGTCAGTCATAGTTAAAATCCAGGCAGACAGCTAACTGAAGATTTGAATTACTTATATGGGAATTGTTTTACTTGTTAAATGAATTGAAATTCTCTGCAGCCAGTTCTGTAATACAGACACCCCTACCAGAAAGCACAACAGGTCTGGAATGTCCACTGTAGCCACAGTGCTACAGCAAACAAAGCCCCCGCCTCCTGGCTTGCTGATATTAAAGGGAAAGGCACAGACTTCTAGTCACTCTGCTGTCTGCTCATGTCAACCTTTACTGCTAGCACATGTGCACTGCTACAAAGCTTGATTGGCTGCTACTTTCTCTTTCAGTCTGGATGCTGCTAGACAGTTTCATGTACTTAGGTGCACCCAAAAACATTTTATGGTATTCCATAGGATTGGAGAGGCTTTGGAAAAGTCCTGGAGGTGAGCATGGGAGGAGGTGACGAGGGAGCTAGAGATCAGGAGGTCTTGAGAGGAACTAAGTGAATGAGTAGGTTGGTATTTAGAGACTAGGCTAGTGATGTAGCTGGGGGCCAAATTGCGGATGGCTTTGTACGTAGTTGTTAGTATTTTGAATTTAATTATTTGGTCGAGTGGAAGCCAGTGGAGGGATTGACAGAGAGGAGTGGCAAACACAGAGTGATTGGTAAGGTGGATGAGTCTGGCAGCAGCATTCATGATGGATTGAAGAGGTGATAGACTATGTAGAGGTAAGCCATTGAGAAGGAAGTTGCAGTAGTCGAGGCGAGAGATGACCAGCGTGTGAATTAAGAGCTTTGTTGTGTCATTGGTTAGAAAGGGGCGTATTTTGGAGATGTTGTGGTTGAGGCGGCAGGATTTGGACAGTAATTGGATGTGTTGCTTGAAGGAGAGTGCAGAGTCCAGGACTACACCTAGAACCTTGGCATGTGGGTATGGGCTTATAGTTGTGCCATTGATTTTAGACAGAGAGATCAGGGGAAGGGGCATATGGGGGAGGAAAAATTATAAGTTCGGTTTTGGATAGATTGAGTTTGAGGAAGTGGTGTGACATCCAGACTGATATATCTGATAGTAAATTAGTTATACATGAGGAGACAGAGGGAGTGAGCTGAGGGGTAGAGAAATAGATTTGGGTGTCGTCAGCGTAGAGGTGGTATTGGAATCCATGGGAGGCTATCAGTTGACCCAGGGAGAAGGTGTAGATTGAAAATAAGTGAGGTCCAAGAACAGAACCTTGGGGGACCCCAACAGAGAAAGGAAGATGAGAGGAGGAAGTAGAGTTGTAAGAAACGCTAAAGGCGTGGTTGGAAAGTAGGAAGAGAATCAGTGAAGAGTGCAGTCATGGAGACCAAAGGCGTGGATTTTTTTGAGGAGGAGGGGGTGGTCAACCGTATTAAAGGCAGCAGAGAGGTCCAGGAGTAGGAGTACAGAATAGTGTCGATTGGTTTTGGCCGTTAGTAGATTGTTTGTTAATTTTAGGAGAGCAGTTTCTGTGGAGTGTTGAGGACAAAATCCAGACTGAAGGGGATCAAGAAGGCTATTATCAGCGTTGTGGATGCTCAGTCGGTTGTAGACCAGACGTTTGAGGAGTTTGGATAAGAAGGGGATAGTATGTGGTTAGTATGTGGCGATTGGGAAAGTATAATCGGCATTGGAGTTGTCTACTTGTATGTGTATACGTGTGTCCAGCACAACAATTGTATTTAGATCTGGTCTTGTATAAGGAAATATATTAATGAGGGGGGGGGGGGGGGGGGGGGGTGGGTAGTGTTTGATTATGAAAAATGATTATGTATAATCCTATAAACATAGGAAACAGTTTTGTGTGAACGTATAATGATTAATATTGAACTATTGAACATGGAATCTATTGGCTCAATGCGTTTCGTGGCTTTAAGCCACTCTTCAGGAGCAAGCACTTGGTGTGTATCTGCAATAAAATGCATAGATGTCTAAATAATTTGACATAATCAAAAGAAAAAACTATGGGAATTGGATATAGAAACCCCACCCTATGTATTACTTACAAAAAGCTGTGCATTGATGGTATGGTACTGAGAGTTGGGAGCCCCCTGGGGACATAATTTCCGTGAACTTTGGTGACATGTTCAGTGACAGCAAACCCACATACAACAACATCCAGAATGCATATGTATCCATATAATATGGTTGATTCTGCTGGTAGAACCATTAGATAGGGATTCAGATAGGGTGACGATGCGTTGCTTCCTGCAGTAAATTATTGCATTGTTGTCACCCTTGCTAGGTAGCTCTATTAGTAAATATGCCTGGCTCTGCCCTTAGCCCTCTAGTATGTTATCTGCAAGAGCTAAGGGACATGACATAAAAATCCCGCTAAGTCCCTCTCATCAACCCCTGCACTGTATATCAGAATACAGGAGAAATCCAGCTCCCCGGCTTCATTTACCATTAAAAAACAGGTAAATTAAATTTTCTTAGGACATTTAGGGGTTGCTTTACTAAAGGCAAAAAGACTGTGCACTTTGCAAAGTGCAGTTGAAAGTGGCGCAATGGGGGGGGGGGTGCAAACAAACCTTTCCAGGTCCGCACTCATCAGAGGACGCCTTGCGGAAACCGAAAGTGGCGCAATGACGAATATTGAAAATCAAATATGGGAGGGTTCGGGGCGTAGAGCACTGCCAAGCAGAGGACAACTTGAATCAAGCCAATTAGAGCCTCAGCCTCATATCACATGCTTACATCACATTTATGGACCTAATAGACTCCCATTAGTCCGGCGCCCCGCACAGTGCACGCACATATGAATGATTTATTTTTTTAATAATTGTTAATATAACTAACAGGTTTAACATGTTAAAGTAGCTTTCTTCTTTGGCAAACTAACTTTGGGAACTTTGGGGTGAGGTGGGGGGGGGCGGCGCCCCTGTGCCCTTATGGATTGGCCACCATTGCTGTAAGTGCAGTTGCTCCAGAGCTTAGTAAATGAGCAGTTTAAAATGCTTCAGTTATGATTTAACACCCTTCCCCTGCTGGAGCAAACTGGAGCATGCTCTGCTGAGGTTTTTTTTGCCTTCCTCTGGATCAACTGTGGGTATAGAATTGGGTATATTATGTACAATATATATATATTTTTATATTTTATGGTTGAACTGGATGGACTTGTGTCTTTTTTCAACCTAACTAACTTTGTAACTATGTAACACAATGAGTGAGTGTGTTAACTGTGTTCATAAATGATTAGCCCCTTCCCCCACTCTCCATCCTGAAACATCCCTCAGAGCAGCCGGGGGGGGGGGGGAGAAGGGAAGCCAGCAGCACTGGAGATAGGGGTGGGGCGCATCATGAGTATAAGCCTGGGCAGTAGGGGGAATCATGCTTCAGAGTGATTAGGGTGTGCCCAGGCACACCTGGCACATCCAGTGTGCACGCCTATGGGTTATTGCACTTACACTTACAAAACATCTGATAACTTATCTATAACTCCTTTTAAACTGCAATCCCAATCTTCTAAAAAGCAGCAGTCTGATAAATATAACCTTGGAACCCTTCATCAATTAATAAATAGGTTTTAAAGTCTTTATCCTGGCTGACATTTGCAATAAAAAACATAATATCTTTTTAGGCACTGATGAATGTAATAGTTACTGCACATGACTATTAAAGAGATGACGGGGGGGGGGGTAATTAACACACAGCTTTTTAATGCATTAAAACAATGCCACAGTAACGCAGCTTCTGAAAACGCACGTTGCCATGGCAACATGGGCTGGACACGGATTCCCGCCTTTTAAAAAAAAACGTTTGATGGCTCTAATGCTTCTATAGATGTTAAACACAAAGAAAGCCGAACGCTCGCAACACTTAAAGCTTGTCAGTTCCGAAATATATATCAAAGGATTTTCTTGTCAAGACAGGTTAAATTTGTAGCAATGATCTCAAGACGAGGAAAAAAATAAAGCAAGCCATGTGGGAACCAATATCTGTTTAAGGTTTGCCTGGGCACCTGCCTCATCATTTTCTGATTTCTTTAACACTTCATAGAGAACGAGACTCTGAGAAATAGCAGACATTCCTCTGAGTATATTTGATGAAGGACTCTGAAATCTGAGAATCCCAGCACAATGGCATCATTGCTTCTGGTTTGTCCCAAACAAAACCTTCATAACGTGAAATTCGCTTTTTTTTTTTTTTTTTTTTTAAAAAGGCCCATAAATTGCTCGGTCTCCACTGAAACGAGCTTTGTGGAAAATACGAGTTAACAGTCATTAAAAATGCATTAACATGAAGGCGCTACACGAAACGAAACAGTGTACCATGAGACAACAAACACGGCTATTAAAGGGAATGAGATTTTCACACAACAAACATTGTATAGGATAATGCAATGCTTAGGCTTATGTGCTTCTCTTTCCTTGCTTGTTAAGTAAAAAGGTGGACCGCCGCGGGGACTTTTAAACAACATTTGCATGAAAATAAAGTCCCTTATAACGAAGTCAGGCTGAACAGAATGGCAGCCCTGTACCTAGGAATTAGATGCATATTATGGGGAAGAAACAATGTACAGTAAAGGTAGTAAAGATGCTGAAAGCAGCATAGTTGTGCTTACGCTTCAGTTCTAAATCGTGCCACCCTTTTCACATCTTTATTTGTGAAAACCATTTATCATTTTCCTTCCACTTCACAATTATGTGCCACTTTGTGTTGGTCTAAAAACCCCAATAAAATACATTTACGTTTTTGGTTGTAACATGACAAAATGTGGAAAATTTCAAGGGGTATGAATACTTTTTCAAAGCACTGTAAGTGATAATACTGGGTCTCTTTAACCACTTCAGCCCCGGAATAATTGACCCCCTTCCTGACCAGAGCACTTTTTGCGATTCGGCACTGCGTCGCTTTAACTGACAATTGCGTGGTCGTGCGACATGGCTGCCAAACAAAATTGACGTCCTTTTTTTCCCGACGTGGCTCCCAAACAAAAAATTTTTCCCACAAATAGAGCTTTCTTTTGGTGGTATTTGATCACCTCTGTGGTTTTTATTTTACAAAAAAAAGAGCGACATCTTTGAAAAAAACACATTACTTTTTACATTTTGCTATAATAAATATCCCCCAAAAATATATAAAAAAATTTTTTTTTCCTCAGTTTAGGCCTATATGTATTCTTCTACATATTTTTGGTAAAAAAAAATCGCAATAAGCGTTTATTTATTGGTTTGCACAAAAGTTATAGCATTTACAAAATAGGGGATAGTTTTATGTAATTTTTATTAATATTTTTTTTACTTTTAACAAGCAATGGCGGCGATCAGCGATTTTTATCATGGTTGGGACATTATGGCGGACCCATCGGACATTTTTGACACATTTTTGGGACCATTGTCATTTATACAGCAATCAGTGCTGATTCCTGTGTAAATGACACTGGCAGTGAAGGGGTTAACCACTGGGGAGCAGTTAAGGGGTTAAGTGTGTCCTGGGGAGTGTTTCCAACCGTGGGGGTGGGGGCGTGGCTACGTGTGGCACGTCACTGATCTCTGCTCCCGATCACACGGAGCAGAGATCAGTGACACTGTCACTAGGCAGAACGGGGAGATGCTTGTTTGCATTAGCCATTCTTCCTCTCCGTGAGACGATCGGGGGTATCCCCACGGCGATCGAGTCCGCAGGACCCGTGACCCGACTCACGGAGCTTGCCACGGGCTTGCGAGCGCCCGCAGGCCACCTCTTAAAGGGCAATGTACAGGTACGTTAGTTTACCTGTACGTGCTCTTCTGCCGCAGTATACAGTATCTGCGTGAGGCAGTCGGCAAGCGGTTATGGAAAAAAAAATTTGAAATGTGACAAACCTTCATGCAACTGCAACAACAAATTGCCATACTTTGTCTAATATGATTATTTCTTAAAACATTGGAGCCATCTAGTGGCCATAATGTGGTATTTTTCCTGAAATACTTCATCCAGGAAAATACTGCATTATGGCCAACAGATGGCACTGACAATTATAGGCAAAAACCATAATAGGCTGGGTTCACACATATGCGGCTGCCGTTTCAGTGCGAGAGTCTGGTGCGGTCCTGTTTACCAGTTCAGCTGCAAACTTTTACCTACGATAGCACTTGAACCAGACCCAAAAATTGCACATGACCCTTTTTAAAACTGCAGCCACCCTGCATATGTGTGAATCAGCTCTATTAAAAGCCAGTCTGATTCACATGTTATGTTTAACATGCGGTTAAAAATGCATCCTATTGCATATATGTGAACTGTGCCATAGACAAAATACAGCAGTTTTGTGTTGCAGTTGTGTGACCATTTGTCACATTCATACAGCATTTTTTTTTAAAAAGACTCATGTAACCATGTGTCCATAAAACTTAATTTTATTTCCAAATGACTGTAAATGCAGAAATAAATACTGCTTTTGAGGACAGGGGATAAAACATTTGGATAATAGATGGCGAAACATGCTGGGATATGACATCAAGTACTGATCACCTACTATGGATATCAATGACCATTAATGTGACTTGTATCATGCTCTGCTAATTTTATTGAACCCTATTTTTTGTTGTCTATGCAATACATATTCTTCATTGTTTTGGGCACCACTATTATACCAATTGTCACCAGTTTTTCATTTACCAGTTATGAGGTGCCGGATATCATAGGGTCACCCAATCTACCTCTAAAGCTATTTGGATAATAGCTTATTGACTGACCACATTAAAGTGATTGTAAAGTCTGTTTTTTTGTTTGTTAAAATAACAAATAGGTAATACCTACCTGCTCTGTGCAATGGTTGTGCACAAAGCAGCCCCGATCCACCTCTTATCGGGGCCCCCGCCGAAGCTCCTGGCTCCTCCCCCATGAGTGCCCCATAGTAAGCTGCTTGCTTTGGGGGGCACTCATGACTGCTTGCTCCCAAGCCTCGCTCTGTGTGTCCACACAGAGTAGGGCTCGACCCCACCCCGCTGCCTTGTCACTGGCTGTGATTGACAGTAGCAGGAGCTCGCTGTTGTATCTGAGCCAATGAGGAGGGAGAGAGCCTTTGCACTCATGCACATAGCTGGATCAAAATTGGGTGCAGGCATCTATTTAGGGGGAAGCTGCATGCAGAAGGTTTTTTACCTTACCGCATAGAATGTAGTAAGGTGAAAAAAACATTCTGCCTTTACAACAACTTTAATGCTTCACTGTACATGTATTGTGTCACAATTTCAGGAGGGCTGTGTGATGATCATCCAATAGTGTAAGCACAAATATCAAATATTATGCAGGCTTCTAACCTTTATTGCTGTGTAACATTTGTTTGACCATAGTTCTTCAGCATTGTTGAACCTGCCAGCAAAATAATTATTTTCTACCTTCTTTTGATAAAGGGACAGTGCTGTATCACTGCTCTTAGGGCACTTTCACACTGAGGTGCTGGGGCGTCAGCGGTAAAGCGCCACTATTTTAACCAGTTTTTAACCCCCGCTAGCGGGCGAAAATAGGTTAAAAGCACCCGCAAAGCAAATCGCTTCTAAAGCGCCCCTGCCCATTGAAATCAATGGGCAACACCGCCAAAGCCACAGCAAAGCGCTGCAGCAGGGCATTGCCGGAGCTTCAACGGCGCTGCCTATTGATTTCAAAGGGCAGGGGCACTTAAGGAGTGGTGTATACACTGCTCCTAAAGCTCCTCAAAGATGCTGCTTGCAGGACTTTTTTTAGCGCACCTCTCCAGTGTGAAAGCACTCAGGCTGTACCCACACAATTCTTGTTTACATATTGAATAAATTATCTTATATACTAGATATATTTGAAATACATTTACATTTATGTTTTACCATTTTGCATGAAGTGATCAAAGGTTAAACTGTGTCAAAATGTTATCATTTTGTGTGTAGCTCTAGTCTGTGTCGCTGCTCCGCTGCGCAGTATGGACGGGGCTGTAAGTGTAAATGCTGCCACCCCAGAACTCTCTCCCAGGCCACCAAAGCGCTTGAGAAGCAGCTGTGTGGGGATGGGGGTGGAGAGAGCCCACAATAGGTTGCATTACTGTGCAGGACTGTGTGCAGCTGGAGGAGAGCCCGCCTGGAACAGCAGAGGAGGTTGTGACTTGCTGATGCGCAGCTTTGGGGAAGAATAAAGCCTGCTGGGAACTGCCTGGAATTGTGGGGCATGTAGTTCCCATCGACAATTCTCTATTAAGCCATGGTCTTGGAAGAATTACAAGTCCCAGGAGGACAGGGAGCTGAGTAGCAGGAAAAAGAGAGAGAAGCCTGGGCTTAAGTCTTGTGGAGAATAGTGAGAGGCAACCATTAGAGCAAGCGGCTGTATTGGAGAGCTGACTACTGAAATGGTCACAGCAGTTTTGGAGATCGAAAGAGACTCTGCTACACATGGAAGTCACAGCTGTGATAGATCGCCACTGACACTTAAAATACACACTATTTGCTTGAAGTATACTTTTTACCTTACGGTTGTATGAGCTATAAACCCACCAGGTGCAAAGTTTTAGGAATTTTATGTGAAATTTTTACTTTTTGAAAATGTTAATCTTTTTGCTTAAACTGGTTGTAAAGGCACAAGTTTTTTACCTTCATGCATTCTTTGCATGAAGGTAAAAAAACCTTCTGCGTGCAGCAGCCCCCTCAATACTTACCCTAGCCCCATATCGATGCAGTGATGTCTACGACAGCCTTGCCTCTCTGGGGACTCACACTCCTGATTGGCTTTTGGCAGCAGCGGAAGCCATTGGCTCCCACTACTGACAAGCACAGCCAGTGAGCCATTCAGGATACGGAGGAGGCGGGGCAAGTGAGCCATTCAGCAAGATACGGAGGAGGCGGGGCAGAGCCGCAGCTCAGTGTTTTTTCGAATGGACACACAAACGATAACGAAAGTGCAGAATCCGAAAAACGAAAGATCCGACATAAACAAATGCTTTATGTTCGTGTAACAACAGTGCGCCTATCTGGGTGCCCCATAGCAAGCTGCTTGCTGTGGGAAAGATTCGACGTAGAAAGGAAAGATTCGACGTAGAAAGAAGATTCGACGTAGAGAGGAAAGAAAGCTGCTGGAGTGGAATTGCAGCTAAACTATACAGTCATACAGTTTAGCTGCTCCGTCGAATCTTCTTTGAACATTCGACAGACACCATAAGCCTTCAATGACAGATTCGACCTTAATTCATTTGAATTTTCGGATGAATGCAATTTTTAATGAAAAACAAAATAAATAAAAACGAATTTCGGGAGTAACGAAATATTTCAGTGTGCACATGTCTAGTGCAAAACAGTTCTCTGGGCAGAGATCATGTTTGTTAATAAAAAAATAAATAAAAAAATAAAAACAAGGCTTTAATATCGCTTTCATTTTAGAACAGATATGTGGGTATGTGTTAGGGAATATGTATATGTAGCTGTGTTGAGAAATGTTTAATTTTGCAGTAAAAAGCACCTTGATAAATCTCGTTGTATGTATACAAGGGCAATAAAGGATTATCTTACCTTATTATCTTATCTTGTGGTGTCATAAAAAATTGGTAGCTGTTGTTGTTTACCTCTTTATCTTTTCTTTTTTCTTTTATCTCTTTATTGTTTTGTTGGATGCGTTGCATAAATAAATATTCCCTGGTCAATAGTTGATGTGTCGGATAGTGTGGTGCTACCCAGAAGGTTGTTGGCACTGGGGACAGGGCCCAAGCAACAGTGACTGCTTCAAGGATAAGAACTACATCTTAATGACCTTTTTAGTGTATATATAACTGTAATAATGTGTGTTTTTTTTTTATCTATCCGGAGTTCACTTTCATGAAGAGTTTTATTGTTTGGTTTGTACAACCAGAACACCTTCTCTTTTTAGCTGAGTTGGACCTCAGTGTAAAGTGGTGTGAGGCTCCTACTGTTTTGATTAGCTCAGTACTATGTGTTAAAAAGAAATGGAAAAGGACCAACGATATAAAAAATAGTAGGAGAATGAACAAAGTACAGGAAGGTTATAGTCATTCTGTGCACGCAGCAGATTTCAACAAATTGATACAGTATCAGCAGTTGGATGTGTGATTTGTTTGACAGAGAGAGTGGGTAACTCTGAATTAGTGATCTGGGTAATGACAAGTGCTCTCTGTACAGAAAAACACAAATAAGAATGATAATGATTGAGTCTCCTGACAGTGATTTATTATTCTGGAAATCTCACCAGTTTGTGAATATATTGGCATGGAGACATGTCAGTGTGTGCCATGTTTTTTGCATGACCTAATAAGAAATTCCTAGACTGTATTGTGATCACAGACTGGCTTGTGCTTAAAGAATATATGTAACTTCCTACTTATTTCCTGTGAATAATCTTTTATGTGTTTGCTAAGTAGTGTCTTATCAAAGCAGTGACAAATCAGAACAAGACATATTGCATCTTTCAAGCGGTGCTTAAAAAAATAAAATTTTGCACCCAGTCTCTAAGTAATATTAAACACTTCCATTTTTTTTATATCCACTCTTGTTAAAAAGGTAAACATGGCACAGTATGTTTTAACATTATTTTTTTTCCCCACTCTTTCTTATTCCAGCACTTTGTGCCACTTTCCTGGACCTCTGGGGAGGGAAGCAAACTCGCTGGGCATGTTGGCACGGCACTGTCTGCTTGGACAATGCAGGCTTGTGCTGCTGTCCATCTTGTTGCTGGAGGAGAGAGGAGCGAGGAAGTGACTTGTCCCAGTAGATTTTTCGTAGTATTGAATGTAGATGCACACACTTAGCTGCCGTTACAGTTGGGAGCACACAAGCAAAGATGGCTCCATGGGATTTGGCAAGGGGATAGAGACAGTATTGTTTGTTTAAGGTGGATTGCAAAGCAATCACAGAGGTAGTACAAAATTAAAATATTTCAAGTGTTGAGGTTTGCAACACTATGGGCTTTCAGGGTTTAGTAACACGTTAAGGTCTATTTGCCTTTTAGCAATCAGTTATCTTTTCTCTATCCTGTTGTCAGTGCAAGTTAAACCATATAAGAGAGACACTGATTGTTGGGAACCTAAGACAGGCTGTTTCTATACTACAGTTCAATTAATGCAACCAGGATAACACAGCAGCTGTGTTCCACCCTAGGCCACTGCTTGGGCATGACAAGACAGAGACTGGTCCAGGCGACTGTTGGAGTGTGGTCCTGGAACATGTCCCATATTCTGTGCTGGTACAGGGTAATGCTAATAAAGGGAACCCTGAAATGTGGATATCCCACTCTGCCACTGTTAGGGCTCATGTACACTACATCTTCTAAACTTGAGTTTAGTAGCTTTTGGTGCTTTTTGCCAAAGCTCCTAAACTCAGCTCTGCAAAGCTGCTGCAGTTAGGGGAGGTTCAACCTCCCTCAACCTCTCTTTCCTGAATACAGAAGAATCGCGTTCAGGATAGGAAAATTTTGACGGCAGGTCACAAAACATGGCGCAATGTGATTTTGCATTTTCCCACCACCAACCTAGTCTGTGTGTGCATGAGCCCTTATAGAGAAAGAAAACTCACTCTCTTCCTCACTAGGGTACACCCAAGTGAAGAAGAATCTCTAAATACCTTTTTAATATATATATATATATATATATATATATATATCAATGTAAAAAGTGAGAGTAGGCTTACCATCCTCCTTTACGATACAGCAACAAACCTGAAGACAAGACTTTCTGTTGGAAAAGACTACCAATGTGCATCTGCACCAAGTAGAACATAATCACAATGTGAATGACATAGTGCAGTGAATTCCTCCAATCATGTGCTCCATTTCTACTAGGATTTACAGTTGCAATGGAATTATTGACACAGGCCTGGTTTTATGAATTAATCTTAAGATTCAGCTTGTCTTATCTATCATTTGTTTGGGGACACACACGAACACATTGCAGAATGTTATCTCTTTTTACAATTCTATTCATGTTTTCATCTTGACAGCTACACAATGGGGCATTAGTAGACAGGCTGTATCACAGGAATGCACAAGTACTGATCAGACCACCTGCAAGTCTCATATAATTTCTAGAACAATGAAGAGATCCCGATAGAGAACATGGTCAATTGTGTTTCCACAAACCAATTCTGTTGTAGTGACAATTTCATCATTCTGATTTATGCCCTTTGGATTTCTGTATCACAGTATCAGGGGAGAGGTTCAATATCCTGGTTTGTACTTCCTTCCCACCAGGACTGTATGTGATTAGACACCTTTCTTGTACGTTTTTGTTACCAGCTAAGTTATGTGGTTAAGACTGTGAAAATCAAAACCAGATTTATGATTGAAGGAAGCATGTTGTCTTTACAATTAGAGATACCATTGGACTGCAAATTCTTCTACTCATGAACCTAAAAAGAAGGTGGAGATGACTAGCAGTAAAGGTCAACAAATCATATTTGGTAATTGATGGGACTTGTAGAAACTTCTCTAAATATGTCTTATTAAATATGCCTTCTATGAAGATGTGGATTTGCTAAGTGCCAATTAACAGCTGTTGGTAAGCTGGCATAGTGGTTAGTGAGATTTGCTAGCCATGGTTGACTCTGCATATCACAGTAGGCAGCCACCTACCTTTCTTTTTTCGTAGTGCTACAATAGTCACTTAAAAGTGTCAACAAATACTAATTATATACAAGCAACATAAAAAGAAAAAAAAACACACTAATTGTAAGTAAGATTTATTTATTTTACATTTACCTTGCTGTTCTAGGCATTTTTGGTACATGAGAGCCTCAAAGTATATGCCCAGTCAATGAGAAAGGATTAGATCCCCTGTTAGGTTTACACCATAATGAGTTATCACAACAAACAGTAACGTACCTAAGTGGACCCTGACTCAAGCTAGAATATCCCTAGTCCACATTTACTGGGAAACTGGGCTGTAGTCAGCCTGAACTCTAATTTTAATTTTTTTTGTATTTGCTGGGTTTTCTCTATGTTCAGGAAGGGTTTTTATGGAAAAGGGTATCTGAGCCTAGGCCTAGGGATTGCATGCTGCCTTGCTGAAGGTAACATCCAGTACGAAAAAAGCATGAAGATGTTTGCTTGTATGGCACATCTTGGAAAAGGCTTCAATGCTGAACAGTGACCTGGGAAACTTGTATAAGCTGCGGCTGGTGGACATTAGAGGAAGTCCTGGCTGCTCATCTTATATGGTACTTGTGCTACCTTGCTGTGTTTATAGTCTACCATTACAGATTGCAAAATTGTAGGTTTTGGCTTAAAGATCTATACCTGATACAAAGACAGAGCTGGGCCACTCCAGGTGGGAATGTTTGCTCCCCTCAACCTTGTGGTGCAGGTCCAGTCGCAGCCTGGATAAGAGCCAATGGTTCAAGAAAGGTTAACCGCACTCCCAGGTATGAAGCAGTGATGATTACTTTATTGAAGATAAAAATCCATCAAGAAACATCATAAGACATCATAAGACCTCTATGCAGGCATGGCAAGACTGAATACATAAATAAAGTAATCATCACTGCTTCATACCTGGAAGTACGGTCAACATTTCTTGAACCATTAAAGATCTATAGCCTGTAAAGACTATTTTTAGTAAAGAAGTCTGGAGCCATTTGTGCCTATTTTGGGTTTCCTGTGACCTAAGCCTCTCTACTGAGTTTATTGTGCCTTTACAATCTTTCTAAAAAGTTATAAAGTGACTGTTACTTAATTCTTTTCACCCCACAAAAAAAGTCAAGAATTCCAGCCTGTGGTTTGAAATGCTATACCACTGACCTGCCTAGAGGTCCTCCTCATCTGACCAGGAGTAATAGGATGCAACACACATTGGGGTTTATTTACTAAAGCCAGCGAGTGCAAAATCAAGCTCACTTCTGCATAGAAACCAATAAGTTTCTATCCTCGGATTGTTCAATTAGGCTTTGGCAATACAACCTGGAAGCTGGTTTCTATGGAGTAGTGAGTCTGATTTTGCACTCTCCAGCTTTAGTAAATAAACGCCATTGCCTGTTAATGCTCAATGCACCTCCAAAAAGCACCTGCATTGAAGTCCACCACCTTGCACAATAAAGCACTACCGGGCATTGCTGTGTGCTGCCTTACAAATAATGCATTAGGTATGATTTTTGATGTGCTGTTTTGCATTTAGCAAGCCATGCAAATGCATGGGCTATCTTAATGCAACATGCATTAGGTAACATGTAACTTAACATGTGTGTGTTAAACCATCACAATAGATTGCCCTAGTATGAATGGGCTCTTAGGCCTGATTCACACCTATGCATTTTTAGTGCTTTTTGCATTTTGCAGATTTGCACTACAGAACATGTTCCATAGAAAACCATGTTAAATGGACTGTAGTGCAAATCTGCAAAATGCGAAAAGCCCTAAAAATTCATAGTTGTGTATCAAACCTAACTGTCTTATGCCGCATACACACGATCGGACATTCCGACAACAAAATCCCATGTTTTTTTTCCGACGGATGTTGGCTCAAAATTTGTCTTGCACAAACACGGTCACACAAAGTTGGTCGGAAATTCCGAACGTCAAGAATGCGGTGACGTACAACACGTACGACGAGCCGAGAAAATTGAAGTTCAATAGCCAGTGCTGCTCTTCTGCTTGATTCCGAGCATGCGTGGCACTTTGTGCGTCGGAATTGTCTACACACGATCGGAATTTACGCAAACGGATTTTGTTGTCGGAAAATTTGAGAACCAGGTCTCAAATTTTGTGCGACGGAAATTCCAATTAAAACTGTCCGATGGAACCTACACACGGTCGGAATTTCCGACAACAAGCTCCGATCGCACATTCGCCGTCGGAAAGTCCGACCAAGTGTACACGGCATTAGTGACAATAGTTACACCAGACAAGAAGTTTGAGGAAATAAACAGCAACACAGGCTGGAATTTTTTTATTTTTTATGGGAAGGCTAGAACCCTTATCAGCTTTGTCAAGCCATGTAACTACCATTTTCAAAAAGAATGTGACAGCTGCTTGAATGCACATAGCTAGAAACTTTAATTATTATGATTTAATATTTTTGTACCATCATAAACGAGTAGCACAAGTGCTGTTATATTATTTTTGCCAGATGCTAGTAGCACAGTTCACCCTTGCAGTCCTAAGACCTATTTAACCTTCAGCGTGTTACTAGTCTTGCAGACAAACCTCAGGATTTAGTAACACTGAAGATATCGGTTTTCCTGCATTTTCAAGGACAGCTAATTATTGTGTTCATCTTTATAATTACTCACACATGTTACACATACCACACATTTTATATACAACTCCATGTGAGCTTTAAATTGTTGGAGTCTTATGGCACATCATTAGTAACTAAGCCGACAACTCAAGGAAAACCTTGTTATTTTTATTCTCCACAATGTAATAAAAAACTTTATTTAGAGTAAATAGGTCGGTCGAATGACATTGACATTTCAAATAATAAAATTAAGTCTTTGCTGGAATAAAGGCCATTTAGGACCTTTGCAATTTTTTTTCATGTCATCATTTGATGACTTCCTTTGGATACAAAGATCATACATTAAGCCCCATACACACGCTCGGACAATCCGCGGACCAGGTCAGTCGGACTTTGTCCGACGTACTTTGTCCGATGTTGGCGTTGCGTACACACGGTCGGACAAAGTTGTCGGAATATCCGGTCCGGAAGAACGTCGTGACGTAAGTCGTCGTCCACGAGATTAGAAAAGGGAAGTTCAGCACCACGTCAGGCACCCGTTGGGCTCCTTCTGCTGATCCCGTGTTTATCGAGAGTTAGTGGAAGTTTGGTGACTTAAGATTCGCGCTTCTCAGTTTTCTGACTCAGATCGTTACTGCTCTTCAGTTTGTGCTTGTCGTGCGTATCTGTTTATTAGTGCGTGTAGTCAGTTCGCATTTGTTGGTCATTGCGGCCTATATCTTGATATAGGACGCTTTGATTTGCACTGCTTATTGTCTGCTCGTTGCTGGTATTCACTTCGTTCTTTCAGGCCTTGCTGTTTATCGGTGCTTTCTGTTTGTCCGTTCTGACCAGCCGACCTTTTGTGACCTTCTGAGCGATGTTTCCCGTGCGTACTCGTCGCCGAGTTCGTGCTGTACGCGGAATTGGTGTCGGGCTTTTAGCTTTGACCCAAGACCCGTCCATGAACAGAGTGACGAGGAGTATGTGGACCAAGAATTGGTTGCTTCAGCGTGACCAGTTCTCGCACATGCCTTTGCTTCGTGAGATCCGGGAGAATAATCCTGATGATTTCAGGAACTTTCTCAGGATGACGGACCCCGATTTTCACCGTCTTTTGGCTTTGCTGACCCCCTTTATCAGCCGGCAGGATACCTGCATGAGACAAGCCATTACTCCGGAGCAGAGGCTTGTTGCCACGTTGAGGTACTTGGCGACAGGGAGAAGTCTTCAGGATTTGAAGTTCTCTTCAGGTATCTCTCCCCAGGCCCTGGGAATCATTATTCCAGAGACCTGTTCTGCCATCATTCAGGTCCTGCAGGAGGACTATATTAAGGTAACATTTCTACTTTACTATTCCCTTCTATGTATGCTCTGTTTGCTAATGACTTGTATTTTTGACCTCCTTCCCTAATTACCATGATTGCAATATGTTCTAATATGCTGTGCCCCTTTTCTCCTTCATGCATTTTTCCCTTCACTTACCTCACCAGCATGCTCTTCTGCCCCAATAGACACCTATGGCCTAGTCACTTAAGCAATGTCTTTTGTCTGCTGCATAGTATTGTTTGCCCCAAAACACCCCCTAAAATATGCACAAATGTTTGCTGTGTGGTTTACTTCATGTAGAGCCCCCTTTTTTTGTTCTTTTGGTGGGGGGGGGGGGCAAACTCATTAGGAACCCCCTCCCCCAACTGCTCTGTCAGATGGTACCAATCCTTTATCTGCTGGCTTTCCCAAGGTCCATACACACTATATACCTACCTCTTTAGAGTGCGCATCTTTAGGGATGAATTCAGCAAAGCATGTAGTGCAAGGGACTGCCTCCATACATTCCATTTCCTATTTTTTTGTCTTCTTTCCCTCCTATTAGCTTGCTTGGTAATTTAATAATGTCACACTGTGCCTGCCTTTTTTGGGGGGGGGGGGGGGGGGTTGAAATGTTATTTGATCTTTCCTGTGGCCTGCCAATAGTGTTAAGTACAGAGGGTCTGGCCAAACTAGCCCACATTATTGAGCCATTTGCCAATCAATGAAGTGCAGAGGGTTAGCTGTCCACCACCCCCCCCCCCCCAAAACCCCTAGTTATTGCCAATGGCCCATCAGAAGTGGGGGGATTGATGGGGGGGTGAGTAATCTGTGAAGGGGAGCCTCTACTTTTCTGTGCAAATACTTTCCAGCCTCCAATTTTAGACAATGCTC
The DNA here is from genome assembly GCA_028564925.1 of Lithobates sylvaticus. Lineage (NCBI taxonomy): Eukaryota > Metazoa > Chordata > Amphibia > Anura > Ranidae > Lithobates > Lithobates sylvaticus. The sequence goes on from CM053027.1 coordinate 74,501,474, forward strand.
TTGTTCCAAGATGTTGATTGTCTAATCTGCTTGCAATGTTTAGGTGCAAAGTGACTAATTTTTTTTTTCTTGTTTCACTCCACAGTTCCCTTCCACGCCACAGGAATGGCAGACTGTGGCCTCCCACTTTGCCAGCCGTTGGGACTTTCCTAACTGCGGAGGGGCAATTGATGGGAAACACGTCCGCATCGTCCCACCGCCCAACTCGGGGTCCTACTATTATAATTATAAAGGGTTTAATAGTGTAGTGATGTTGGCGGTGGTGTCGGCAACATACGAGTTTATGTATGTGGACGTGGGGATGAACGGCCGGATATCGGATGGTGGGGCCATTACGCACACGGAGTTCTACTGGCGTCTCCAAAGTGGCAGTCTGTGCTTGCCACCTCCAGAGGAGAATGCCGAAGGACTCCCCTTCGTCTTTGTCGCAGATGAAGCGTTTGCGTTGACTCCCCATGTGATGAGGCCGTTCCCGATGAGGACCCTCACCCCGGACCAGAGGGTCTTCAACTACAGGCTGTCCAGAGCCAGAAGAGTTGTGGAGAACGCTTTTGGCATCCTGGCCAGCCGCTTCCGCCTGTTCCTGACGGCATTTAACTTGGCGGAATACAAACTGAACCACATAGTTCTTGCCTGTTGCATATTGCACAACTTCCTCAAAAGACATAACAGGAACTATGTGGTGCCCGTTGGCCCAGATGTGGAGGGCCCTCCAAATGCCGAACTCACAGCCCTTCGAGTGGCACGTCCAGGCTTGCCCCCTCTAAATGCCCGTGTGGTCCGGGACCAATATATGCAGTACTTTGTGGGTAGGGGGGCCATTGCTCTGCCTGACGATGTGTGAGAGGCATTTTTTAATAAATCTGATATTTTAACCAACCTATGATTTCATGTCATTTCAGTCTTCTTTTTAGCTTATTTTACTTTGACATTTTTTCCCTTTGCCTTCGACAGTGGGAATGCACTTTCTGGGCAAAAGGAGGTAACAGTCTCTTCTTCCCAAAAAGATTATTCTCATGTTGTGTGTTTGCTACCTAATCTTTGGTCTAGAGAAGGTTTGTACTGCATAACTGACACCCAAAATACTCCTTTTCATCACCAGGTCTGACATGTGTGTATTCTCCAAAATGCTGTGCTCCGTGTTTTCGTACAAAGCACTGTGGGTGTCATTTACATAAGTCAAATCCGCTATGCTCTACAAGTGCATTGAAAAAGTTCCCCGGGAAAGAAAATTGGAGTGCAAAGTGGATTTGCCTTTAGTAAATAACACCCATTGCCCCCCATATCCTTTTCATTTTACATACATAATGCATTGTGTTTTTTAAATAAGGAAGCCACACATTTAGAAAAATAAAAGTTTACTAGGAAAACATTCCCAAGTGCGTTTACAATCTTCACGCCAAAAATGACAACATCTTGGTTATTTACAACATTGTTTACAAACATTCCGCAATTGGTAAAACCAGGCATGGAGCAAAACAGAACCTAGGAACTTGGAAAGTTCAACTTTGTAAAGTGAAGACAAGATCAGACATGACTATATGTTCAAAGTGTGTTTGATCTTGCCTTCATCACATGGGGGGGTCACCCCCGAAAAGTGGAAATTTGGAACATGCACACAATTTGGGACTGAAAATGGTCATTAGATGGTAAAACACATGCCTAGAAGCTTCAAAAGTGCCATTTTCCATCATGGGGATGAATGGACGTTTTTTGGGGGTGCAACCCCTTCACCACAACCACTTTCGTAGTTCGTAAAGTGTTTGCACCCCCAAAAAAACGTTGCCATTCATCCACCATGGTGGGAGCTAGCACATGTGGACACAATGTGTGCATGTTCCAAATTTCAGACAGTTTTTAAGTTGCAAATGTGTTCTGAAGCTGGCACAAATGTGTGTTAATTACTTGGTGCGTTTTCATATTTTTCCTAAAATATCAATGATGTTCTTCAATTTTTGTTGAACATCATTGATGTTTTGCTTTATGTAATCTAGATCTCTATTGCAGACCATTATCTCTCCGATGAGTACGTGGGCACTCTCTGTGGTAAAGTGCGATTTTTCTTCCACAACATCCACGTCACCTAAAAACCACAAACAAACAAAAATGGGGTGTTGGAAATGAGGCAGCCATACATGGATTAGCTTACCAGTAGCTGTGTTCTCCCACACTCACCTGTTGTGGTGACAATTTCTCCAAGTTCGATGATCTCTCCTTCCTCCTCCTCCTCCTCCTCTGCTTCTGCTCTTTCCCCTTTTTTGGTAGGTGTTGGTTTGGGGGTTTCCTCAGACGGCCCAAGTTTTCGCTCCCCTATGAGAATGTCCAAAAGGAAGATTTAGCAACACAAGCTATTGAGGGCAGAAATAGGAAATGACAAACATTGCTTGAAAGTGACGGACACTATTTTAGTTTGGCCAGTTACAAATGTCAACTACATGAATGAAGTCACTTTGTAAAAGTGCTAAACTGACTAGCTTTTTGGTAGAAGTTTGTGTGATGGAGACCCCCCTCTAGTATCCACTGGAGCACATGTGTGGAAAAGCATAATAAAAAGGGGGTTTGGGTGTCCCAGCACTAGTGCTCTAGAGTCCAGATGGGTAAACAGCTACTGAGTGACCTCTCCTTTACATTGAATAAATTGGCTTTACATTCTTGATGACATTTCTAGTGAGAACAAACTTCCTTTCCCCAAAAAAACACCAAACATCGTATTATAAGTGGCCGAACGATCGAGGTTGCGTACGATCGAATGCACACACACACGACCATGACAGTGGCAGAAAGATCGAGGCTGAGTACGATCGAATGCACAGACGAACCTGAAAGTGGCCATTTTGGAATGTACAACTTGGTAAAAATCAAAACACAATGGAGCAGTATGCAAGCAAGAAATCAAACACAAAACACAACTACTTACTTTTTTGAAGAATTCTCTTGATCTTTCTGTACTGATCGGCCTCCCTCAGTTTCAGGTCTGACCAGCGTTTCCTGAGTTGCTCCTTGGATCGTTGTACCCCAAAATTATTGTACAGCCTTCTCACAACTTTAGACATGATCTTGGCCTTGCGGACATTGGGGTTGAGGTAAGGCCCATACTTCCCATCATAGTCGCTCCTCTTTAATATGTCCACCATCTCCAACATTTCTCCAAATGACATATTGGAGGCCTTGAATTTCAGGTTCCGGGATCGGGACGTTTGTGCCTCCGGACTTTCCTCGTCCTCCTCCTCGTTGGTGGGATATTTGTGGCGCACCTGCTGTGTCCCCGCCATGTGCTCTCCCCACTACGCCGTAAAGAGAAGGGGTGGGGAATAGACGAGAAAGATCGTCAGGGGCGGGCGGAGTTTGAAGCATGCGCAGTGTATATAAAACGTCACACGCCTGTGTCGTAGCCACGATCTGGGAGACGAGGGGAGAGAAAACTCACACGAGACGATCGCTACAAACGAAGGTACAATTTAACGTTGGTACATAACTAGCCTAGACTGATTTGAACTTGAGGCTTCTTTATGGAGAAGATTAGGAGAGTTTAGCCTGACATAATTTATAGGGTTTGGTGTGTTGTTGTGTCTTGCAGAGATTGATATGAAGGGATTCAACGACATGAGTTTTCTCCCCCTCTTCATTGCCAAATACAGGGATTTTCCCATATTGTGGCAGGGTATACACCCACATTACACCAACAAACCAAAGAGGCACGCAGCCCTGGAGGAACTTGTGGAATTTGTCAAGCCAAGGTTCCCCACGGCAACTGTTGATGATATTAGAAAGAAAATTGGCAGCCTGAGGAGTGCGTATATCAGGGAGAGGAAGAAGGTCGTGAAGTCTGAGGAAACTGCAACTTCAGCAGATGAGGTCTATGTCCCCAAGCTCTGGTACTATCAGAGTCTCCATTTTCTGAAGGACCAGGCTGATGTCACGGAGCCAACCTCAACTCCTCCTTCCACGCTTCCTTGCGCACAGCCCACCCCTGATGAGGCTTCCGAGGAGCAACCTGGGCCTTCCAGTCTGGAAGAGGTGGAGGAGCCCAGCTTGTTCCAGGTATAGTAGTTTTGTTACCATTTATGGGAATAATGAATGATGTTCACTTAATTCAGGATCGCCAATTGCTTAGTTCCTAACGTGTTTGACATATCAACAGACAGTGGTGTTGGAGACATTTGGGGCCAGAATCTAAACTGCTGGGCTGAGAATTGTATGGTTTTCGATTTGTAAACATTTTGCACCAGTCACTAGATGAGAATTGTGTGTGTTTGATGAACAAATAACTGAAACTATGTCCCTTTTTCCTACACAGGAAGACCTCAGCCAGGAGGTGGCTGTGGAAGGTGGCAGTCAGGAGGAGGCAGGGGTTAGTGGCAGCCACCAGCTGGGTAGTGGCAGCCAAGAGGGGGCTAGGCCTCGGAGCCTGACTGACACCCAAACCCCTCCCCTCCGCCCTCCGTACAAAAGGGCGAGAAGGGGGGGTTATGCGGCACAGTCAGCGCTCCGGATGATCAGAGAGGCTTCAGACTCCCTACATGCCACACCCGCCGACGAGGAGACCTTTGGCTCGGTGGTTGTCACAAAAATGATGGGTATGGAGGTGGGGCAACGCAACATGTGTGAGGGGCTCATCCTCCATGTCCTAAATAAGGGTAGGGCTGGGGAGATGACCCCACTCACACATGTTTGCCATAGTTACCATGCTCCGCCTCCTCCTCCTCCTCCTCCTCCTTCTGCCACCCCACCAGCACGACAGCCACAGCGTGGAAGGAAGCGTGGAAGGAAGACCTGAGAGTGACGACCTGCAATCAGTCTGGTGTGAGAGAAGATGGAGCCTCTTGTAGTACCAGAGCCTGGGGACCTAGATGGCATCTGCTGCAGTTCCGGATACTTTGGACTTCACGACCAGATTGCACTCCCCTTAATATACGTACTCCTCAGGCCCCCAATTTTCTACGCTTGGACAATGATGGTTGCCGTGGGGGGCCAAGACTTTGCAAATTCCCCAAGTTTCACCATGGCTGCGTTCCTCTTTGGTTTGTTGGTGTGACCTAAATAAAGGTTTTTTTGATTTGAAATAATCATTGACTATTGTGTTTTACTTTTCTACAATGACAATTTTTCTTTGAGTAGGCTGGTACATTTCACTAATCCTAAAGTAGAATTAACAAGGGGCACCAACAACAAACAACCTCCTAGTAAATTTAAGCAAGAAATACAAATGTAAATAATGTGTTTTTGGTAATTTGAGACACACAACCCCCCTCCAAAAAAAAAAAAAAAAAAAACATTCAAATATGTATTCCCCAAAAAAAAAAAAAAAAGACAAATCATGGTAAAAAAATAACAAAGATTCTTTTCCGTTCAGAGTAAAAATAAACATGTAGTGTATAAATGCTGCAAAGTAATAAAGAAGTAAGTTTGTGAGAAGTGCGGGTGAATAGGAGCAGCTAAAAGATGTCATTCTTGTTGCATTGTAAAGAAAAAGAGAATGCGCTGCATTAAAGACATTTTAACATTGCAGCGTGACGAATGTGCTGTGTCGATTAGGAAAGGTAGTTTTACCTGACCGAGCGCTTCCGTCACAGAATTTCTTCTGAGCATGCGTAGCACTTTGTCCGTCGGACAAGCGTACACACGCTCGGATTTGGTGTGATCGGACCGGGTTGACGGGAAATCTTTCCAACAGGAGATAAGACTTTGTCCGACGGACAAACCGACGAACACTGTCCGATGGTGCATACACACGGTCTGATTTTTCAACAACCTTGTCCGATCGGACCAAATTGATGAAAAAGTCCGACCGTGTGTATGGGGCTTTAGAGTTTGTTTATAAAAAGCAATGTAGGAGTAAATGGTGGTTTTACCAAACTATAGCTAAACACTAGCTATCATATTTCTAGTTTAAAAGAAAATTTGATATGGTTACTATACATTTTATTTAGAAGTCGTTTTTATGAATGATCTCTTTTAAAGCTGAACTCCAGACACATCTAAATACATAGATTCAATTTATATATGAGAGATGCTTTACCTTCCTAAGAATTTGTCCATTTTGTCCTAAAATGTATGCAGATTTGCCGCATTCATGTGTGCCTTTTACATCTACCTGGAACTCATCCATTAGCCCTCGTCATCCCACTAATTTGTATAATGTTGACCAGCAGTCATAGGTTGCCTATTAACTGCGCACCCTAGCTTTGTGAATTACCATTTATTGTACTTTAAATGTTGTTTATCTCTTGTACATAGCTCCCTCTAAGGTGGTCAACATACAGACACCATCTGCAAGGTAAATATTTATTAAACTTTGGAACTCTCAGGAAAATAATTTGGAGAAGTTTGGAGTTTCTTACAGACATAACAATCAGGCTTCACACTGCTATACCCCCCGACAATGCTCTTGGCCAATCTGGCTCATCTAACAGACTAGGGAATGGCATGATCAGCCCCTCTCTTGCTCCTCATTAGAGCCTGTATGAGCAGCTGAGCTGAATCTCCTTAGTCCATTCTTTGTGCCACAGCAGCAGAAGAATTACAAAACTGGTAATTGCCTGCACACCAGGCGCAGTACTGAGAAACAACAAAAACTCAGCGCTGCTCAACAAATCCTCCTAAGATTTTATTAGCCCTAGAGAAAAAAGTAAAATACCAAGACTTTTTAGAACATACTTCTGAGCAAAATTAGCAGGGAATTTCAGAAAATAAAATGGCATAACCTAACACTGAAATAAAAATGAACCGATATTCTGAAGAGGACCTTACAACATAATGTTGAAGCTGAACTATGGGCAAAAATCACAAATGCCATACATACTGGCAGTTATCATTTTTCTGGGTCCCAACTACTGCAACATCTGTCATTTTTCTATTTCATGTAACAGGTTTTATTTATCCAGCATAGAAATGTCAACAGGAAAGTATCCATCTCATACATCTAGGACATTCCTATTTGAAGTAGATGTTGTGAAATGATTGGGTCTACCTTGCACATCAAACCACTTGCTGATGCTTGTGGTCAGTCAGTATATTTACAGTATAAATAAGTGGAATACATTTTTTTTAAAGAAAGCCTGTAGTGAGAAAAATGTGTAGGTTACCTATCCTAAATATTATTTGTTATGGACAGTCGTGCCATTCCAGTCCTTTCTGACCTGGAATAAGTGTGCATATTAGATGTCCTGGCTCCACTTAGTGCATGCTTCTTCTTCTGACACAAAAGTACTGTAATCAAAAAAAAGCTATTCAACTAGCATTTTCTTAAGAGAGTCCCCAATGGCAGCTGACATATTTTAATATTTTTTTATCTGAAGCAATTCATAATCAATGCACTTTACCCTTTTACATAATTTCTCTTCATCTGGAATTCCTGATACATAATTCATTAAATCTAAAATAATAAGTGTTATAGGCTGTTGCTGCTAGATACCATTGGGAAATAACCTATGGTGGTGTTATTGTTATGTGACTTCAGTGAGAGAAGTTAATACATGTGGAAGTGAGTGAGCTAGCCAACTGTGGGAGAGGTGAATATGACAGTTTGATTGGTTAGCTGACTTGGTAAGAAAATAGTGCTACTGGTTTTTTGAGTTTGATCTTTATGGAAGCTGTACATTTTATTCATGTGCAATATATAAATATTAATAGTAGTAGTATAGTAAAAGTATATTACTGCTGCTACTACTAATATTAATAATAATGATTATCTGGTCCACAATAATGTAAGCATAACGTTTTTGGGGGGTTTATGAGAGTTTTTTTGGGGTCCTCTATGTACTTTAGTTCACTAAGATCAAGATAGACCCCAGAACCGCTCTACCTTTTACCTTTATATCATCCAATGTCTATTGTTTGCAGATCAAAGTCTGCTTCCCTTTTCCTTTGAGCAGGAAGCACGGTGCTTTAGATGTGTGCTGCTTTACTTGCTTTGTAACATTTAAATGGAATTAAAGAAGAAAAAATAAAAGAAGGAAAAAAAGCCAGGAAGTGAGCTAATTTATATAATCTGTAAAAGTCACGTGACTGACCTCTCCTCAGATACTGCTTTAAAGCGGAGTTCCAGCCTGGGTGAAAAAAATGTAAAGTCAGCATCTACAAATACTGTAGCTGCTGACTTTTAATATTAGAGCACTTACCTGTCCAGGGAGCCTGCAATGTCTTCAGATCAACTCTTGGGTGCTGCCGCCACCATTCCTGGTGAGGGAACCCGGCAGTGAAGCCTTTCGGCTTCACAGCTGGTTCCCTACTGCGCTGTGCTTTATAATTGGCCCAGCAGTGGGAGAAGGAGGAGGGGGGGTGAGCTTCGAGGAGATCGGGCCGCGGCCCTGTCTCCAGGAAGTGGGGAAAGAGACCTGTCAATAACAGATCCCCATTCCCCCTGAAAGATGCCCAATGTGGCACAGGAGGGGGGGGGAGTGTATAAGCTTTAAACAGAGAGAATTCAGTGATGTACCACAAGCTCAAATGCCACAATGTGGAAAATAATGCAGAGTATATTTAAGTTATATAACATCAGCTCCTCCAAGGCTACAACTTTACAAATCAGCATGTGAACTGGCATTAGAAAAATAGTTTGGTACTTTCACAATACATTTTTATAGGTAGATGTTTCTGTTTTCTTCTGCCTTATGTCTTTCTTCTGATGTTACACCTGGCCTTCACACTAGTCACCCTAAAATCAATCACAACTAATGGTGAGCGAATTTGCTCAGGTTTAATTTGCTAAGAGTTCATCAAATCTTGTCAAAATTCAGAGAACCCCATTGGGCAAATCCTATTAACCTCAATACTGGGCACTTTCACCCCCTTCCTGCCCAAGCCATTTTTCAGCTTTCAGCGCTGTCGCATTTGAATGACAATTGCGCGGTCATGCTACACTGTACCCAAATTATCATTTTTTCCCCACAAATAGAGCTTTCTTTTGGTGGTATTTGATCACCTCTGTGGTTTTTATTTCTTGCGCTATAAACAAAAGAAGAGGGACAAGTTTCAACAAACACAATATTGTTTACTTTTTGCTATAATAAATATCTAATTTTTTTTTTTTTTTTAAACAATTTTTTTTTCCTCAGTTTAGGCCAATATGTATTCTTCTGCATATTTTTGCTAAAATAAAATTTGCAATAAGCGTATATTGATTGGTTTGCACAAAAGTTATAGCGTCTACAAAATAGGATAGATTTATAGCATTTTTATAATTCTTTTTTTTTTTACTAGTAATGGCGGTGATCAGCGATTTTTATCATGCCTGCAATATTGCGGCGGACATATCAAGCACTTTTGACACATTTTTGGGACCATTCACATTTATACAGCGATCCGTGCTGTAAAAAAGCATTGATTACTGTGTAAATGTGACTGTCAGGGAAGGGGTTAAGACTAGGGGGTGATCGAGGGGTTAAATGTGTATCCTGGTAGTGATTCTAACTGTGGGGGGAGGGGACTGACTGGAGGAGGTGACCGAGCGGTGTCCCTATGTACAAGGGACATACCATCGGCCTCTTCTCCTCTGACAGGACGTGGCTCTGTGTGTTTACACACACAGATCCATGGTCCTGCTCAGTTACTGGGCAATCGCGGGTGCCCGGCAGACATTGCGGCCGCCAGATTAGTGCATCAGGTCCCCAGTGACGCTGCGCGCATGTGCTCCCTGGTGGCCCGGGGGGCAATTACATCATATGACGGCAGCCCAGAACCAGAGCTGCCTCATCCCGCCGTCATATGACAGTGGGCTGGCAGCTAGTGGTTAAAGTCTATAGTGGGAAAATCATGTTAAATTCTGGCAAATGTTACAGCTAATAGGCAAACTACTGCCAAAAAGACATGGGAAGCTGGCTGGCCACTGCCATAGGGGGCAATATCAAAATAACATGCTTAGGGGCTGCCATGAAGCTGAACACAGTGCTATGGAATAGCATTATTTTCACAAATAGTCTCTGCAACAGCATACATTGCCAGTGCATATTTGGCTGTGAAATAAAAAAAAATCTTTTATAATTAGCTTGGCTTACATACAGCAGCGGTAACCCCCATCTGATTTATTTTAGCTTGATAAAAAAGCTTTCTTCAGGTAGGTTTAGCAGTGAAAAAAAGGGAAAAGGGATGGGACTTTATATGAGGCCAAATGAATGTACCTTCATCCCCAATACTTGGAAATAAATAGGAGCAAGATTGGGACTTTATATGAAACATGTGACCACAACATGCATATACCAAAGGAAGGAAACCTACCAAGAAGGTCACATCAGTGGAACACCACGGCTGAATAAAAATATTTTACTGTAGAAAAAAGCACCATTTGAATTACAAACGACAAATATTCAGTGAATAACCTTCCAAAACAATATTAAAAAGACAACGTTGTGAAGATTGCAGCTCCGCACGCACCCATTCATTAAATTTGACACATGTCTAATCGGTCTGTTGATCTTGGAGTATCTATGTAACAATTGTGCAATTGGACTTCTTATTCAAAAGTAAATAACATTACTGTCCAGGATTCCATAGGGACCAAAAAGGTATGTGATTGATAAACATGTATGATGTCGGGTGCTGGCTTGCAGGTTCAATGGTAATTTAGCAGCCCAATATAAAGTGTTCAGTCGCAGTCCATCAGTTGATTCCCAACTATATTGAACTGGGGCTAAACTTACTGAGGCGTGTTATATTTCTGACTGATGCAGACTAGATATGTCTATAAACAGTCTGGGGGAAGTCACCCACACTACGCTGTATATATGAAGAAAGTTCATAAATTGATGAGGAGGAGAGTGGGGGAGGGAGAATTAAAGGCACGGGGGTGGCCTGCTCCACTTGTACAGCACTCTTAGCTTCTACTGGTGTCCTGATGATATAAACCAAAGTATTTGGAAGATCTCACCACCTCTGCTGTCTCCGTTATACCTCCAAATCTCACTCCTTGCTCCGATTCATGGACTAGTATTTCCTCCAAATGCACTGCATTTGATACCGCAGTGTCACTGCCTCCAAGCTAGCCTCCGGGGGTCACTTCACCTCTGCCTCACAAACCACATTTGCCGTGAGCTGCTAACTTTTTCAAAGCCAACTTTTTTGCCCACTTTATCTGGCAAATAGAAATTGGCGAGTAGTTTGCTGTGGCTGTCCCTTGTTTTTACTGATGAAAACTGTCCTGCTGCGGGCCAATTTGTATCATGCTCCCATTAAACTTTAAGAGACTGTATATGATACAGCAGTTTAAAATTGGCCAATGATGGGGCATTTTTAACAAGGTAGAATTGGCCAGATTGTACCAGAGTAAAAGAGTGTAGGCAGATGTTTTACAAAAAGAACTAATAGACCACAGATAACACAGAAGTGTAAAATTGGGCAGTTGCAAGACAATTTTAAATAGCAAAGCAAACCCCAGATTTACTAAAGACAAAGAGCGATTTACTAAAGACAAAGAGCACAGGCTGGCAAATTTTTCCAAAAATTACGATTCTGTAGAATATACTGCAATGTAAAATAGACCAAGAGCAGGACAGTTTTAATCAATGATAATAAGCCTAACAAATGTATGCCAAACTTTTACTTTATCTATGTGCATTGAATGCTGGTAATAAAATGTGATGTGGTTTGGGTGCACACAATTTTTGCACTTGTTTTCCCTTTCAAATGATGCAATGGTGCTGTGAACAAAAAGCAACTTAAAGAACAGATCGTCGGTAACATATGAATGCTTCACTTCATGCATCCAAAACCTAAAAAGGCCTATCAACATGAAATAAAATAGAGAAAAATAATGAAAGCCACAAAATACCAGCCCTGAAACAAAAGCCCATTTACTATTCAAAGGTAAAAGTTGCAGCTCTGTTCTCAATATTACGAGGCCATGCCTTGTTGTTGCCTAAGCAAGGCAGTTCTCGACACTCGCCATGTGTTTGTGCTATATACTTAGTTCTTATTGCATAATTTCTGAATCTATAAAAATAGTGTCAGTCTCATGGTGGACGCCTCAAGGCAATGTTCTTATCCTTTTTATTCCACTCGGAAAGCAGCCTGGAGGATCATTCCATCCATGCTTCCTATCTTGTAAGTGGTTTCATGTAAATCTGCTGCTTCTGTGAGTACAGAGATCACAGGGAATGCTCTACTGGTGCTTTGCTTTCTCCTATTTTTATATATTTATACCCGTATTTTCTGTACTACTCTGTGTACTGATTTCTATGTATGCCTTCTTGTGTGTGTTATATTTGTAATTTTCAATAAAACTTATTTAAAAAAAAAATACATTCTTCAGGGTGAATCTGCACCAAAATTTGCTGGGACTGCGAATCTCAAACCCACTGGATTTGCCTCAAACCCATGTGAACCATTACAGCATTCCTATTTACAACTAGCATTTGTGTAGTTTGAGTTAAATGTATACCAGGAATGCCACTTTTCCATCCACATTAACAAGACAGCAAATTTGATAGGTGCTTTATTTACAGGAATGCTATAAATATAGAGGCACTTGAGACATCTAAATATTATGGTAGTTTTAATTTAACTTGTTAAGATGAAATGTTAAAACAGATAATGGGATGTGGCGATAATTTGTACATTCACAAGTGAAATGTGAAAAGTAGTTTGTCACATGCAGAACACATCAGGAATATCATTTTCAGTTTGCTCTACAACCTAGCTGTAAGATTTTATTAACCCTAGAAGAATGCATACCACTTATCATTTAATGGTGATTTTATATATTATGTGTTCTATTTATTTTAACATATACTATATAAATTTGGGTGAGGTGTTATGTGGTCTTCTGCAGTTTGCATAAAATGCAGAGCCCTTGTCTCTTTAGATACACTTCAACAGACTTCCCACCAGTGATGCACCTAGCCTTTATAGGGCCTAGATTCATGTTGTTATGGTCAAATCCTCATGGAATCACAATGTTCAAATAAAACATGATCGCAGTTACCCTAACCCCTAAAGTTAACTACTACCACTAACATTTAACTAACCCCCTATTTTTTCTCAGACAAAAGGAGCCACATCAAATGACAGGTGTGACCAAATTGTCCATTGTAAGGATGAAGGGGCATTGTTAAATACCAGGAGTTGTACATAGTGCAGAGTTCAGGAGTGAGCTACATACAGAGTGCAGAGTTCAGGAGTGAGCTATGTACAGGGTGCAGAGTTCAGGAGTGCTCTATGTACATGGTGCAGAGTTCAGAAGTACGCTATGTACAGGGTGCAGAGTTCAGGAGTGCGCTATGTACAGGGTGAGGGGTTCAGGAGTGTGCTATATACAGGGTGCAGAGTTCAGGAGTGCGCTATATACAGGGTGCAGAGTTCAGGAGTGCTCTATGTACAGGGTGCAGAGTTTAGAAGTACACTATGTACAGGGTGCAGAGTTCAGAAGTGCGCTATTTACAGGGTGCAGAGTTCAGGAGTGCGCTATGTACAAGGTGAGGGATTCAGGAGTGCGCTATGTACAGGGTGCAGAGTTCATGATTGTGCTATGCACAGGGTGCAGAGTTCAGGAGTGCTCTATGTACATGGTGCAGAGTTCAGGAGTGAGCTATGTACAGTGTGCAGAGTTCAGGAGTGCTCTATGTATAGGGTGCAGAATTCAGGCGTGAGTTACAAAAAGAGTGCCAACATTTCTAGTCCTAGGGACACCAGGGACACCATTTTTTAGTTGTGTGCTCCCCAAGCCATTGTAGAATGTACTTCATGTGAGGGGCATTCATTTAAGTATGGAGTGTATGATCATATGTGCAGGAAAGGTGTGCAGTGCATATGACAGTATGTGCAGGAAAAGAGTGTGCATTTTATGGCATTATGTGTAGGAAATGAGTGTGGAGTGTGTGAGGGTGCAGGGAAGGAGTGCAGAGTGTATGATGGGAGGTAGTATGTGCAGGGGAAGGAATTCAGATAGTATGAAGGTACATGGTGTGAAGAAGCCATATATCAATTTTTCATCACTGTAGTGGCCACAGGTAGACACACAGCATCAGTGCCTACCAGCCTACTGCACATTAACTCCCCTTCTGCCCATCCCTGCCACCTTAACACCTTGCCACATTAACACTTTGCCTCTCTTCCACCTTAACAACTTGCCACCTTAACACTTTGCCTCCCTGCCACCTTAACACTTTGCCCATCTGACACCCTAAGCCTGTAGCTAAGCCGTAAGCTATCTTTCCGCCCAGATATGTTTCAACAGCAGCAGGCAGGAGAGATGCCCTGCCTCCACCTTCGAGCTCATTCTGCAGCCGGGACTAGAGGTACTGAGAGAGAGAGCGTGGAGGGGGATGAAGGGGAAAGAAGGGCAGTGAGAGCTCCGCGGAGCTGGTGCTGGCAGGATAGCACTGTCACAACCAAGCTTCTGTGTGTACAAGAGACAGTAGTGAGCCACAAGCACAGGGCCAGTGTCTAAAGTAGCAGAACTGAGTTCCGCCACATTCCAGTTGAAATAAAGCCCTGCCTTATACCCTTAATTTAACTGAAAGTGAACCTGCTATTCCCACATTACAATAACCTAAACTAACCCCTAACGCTAAACTAGCCTCTTCATAACAAGAAGGTGAAAAGGTCCTGTGCCACTGAATGTGCTTTCAGAAAGAACACTGGATGCGGGACAGACCAGTAACTCAATTGCATACTGAGCAAGTTCTGGCCAGTGGTCCATCCTCAAGACCCAGTAACCCAGTGGATGCTCTGTTGGAAAGTCTGACCCTGCCTTTGGCCAATTATGGTGTTCTTAGCAGAGGGCGCTGGGATTGGCCAAAGCATGCAGATCAGGTGCATGCTTTGGCCAATCATCATACAGCAATGCACTGTGATCTTGCAGTGCATTATGGAGCGTTCCGCGGTGCTCTAATTTGCCGCCAACACCACATAATGTTCGCTCTTCGGTGAATGGGTGTTAATTGAACATATGTTCGACCCGATCATCAAGATCATCCAGTACAGGTATAAGTAGCAACATTTATCCACCTTTTATTGGTGGTCAGTGGTAGTAATGTTAACTCTGCAGCATTGGTGATTATTGCCGGGCTGTAACCCCCTCCAGCAAGTGGCTGGCTGTAAAAAAAGCCCCCACCCATTTGTGGTCAATTTGTGGTCAATCAGTAATAGTAACCCCTCTGCATTGGCTGTCAGTGGCTGGCTGAATAACCTCCCAACAATGCTGGTTAGTGACTGGCTGGAAGAAAACCCCCTGGGGAATTGGTTGTCGGGGGCTGGCTGGAAGAATAACCCTACAGCGTTGGTGATTAGCGGCTGGCTAGAACAATATCACCTCCCCTCCTTCCCCAACATTGGTGGTCAGAGGTTTGCGCTGTAAAAATAACACAACCTTGCAAATGCCCTCAGTGGCTGGCTGTACCAATAAACTCTTCAGCACTGGTAATCAGTGGCTGACTGGAACAATACCCCCTAGCATAGGGGGCTAGTGGATGGCGGGAACATTACCCCCAAGCATTAATGGTTACTGACTAGCTGGAACAATGACCTCCCCCTCAGCATTGAAGGTCCGTGGTAGAATGGAACAATACCCCCCCCCCCCCATCCAACGTTGGTGGTCAATGGCAGGCTTTAACAAAAACCCTTCACCCTTTCATTGGTTCTCAGTGGCTGGCTTATGCAGAGATTGTCACTCAGCTGACATTTCTGGCTTCTTTGAGTGTTAGGTGCTGGAATGCAGGGAGCGATGTATATTGCCAGTGGCTGCACCCCCCACCCCTCCGGAACTTTACTGCTGAGAGCGACTGATCTTATAAATTAGAATCATACATAATATATAGCACTAACATTCTAAAATGTTATAGATGATAGAATATATTCTCCCTCAAAACAGCATTTTTTTCAATTTTAAATAAGCCCAATAGTCTGCCTATGTTCTCAATTCACTATATGGTTGCATTTAAACATTTTTTTCTTATCAGGAAAAAAAAAATCAGTTACTCTGTTTATCTCAGAATAAGTACATGTGGAATGGGCACTTTTAATGTATGGTATAATCAATAAAAACACGTAGGAATGTTTACCTTAATTTTCCTTTTTATCTCGCTGGGAAGGTAATCACATTTCTTTTTCATTTACCATTTCATAAAATTGCAGTTTATACTCAGTGCTGATATAAAATCGCACTGGGAGAGATTTTCACCCACACTTGTATGACTAATGTATCTTACTCAATCATCTGAAAGAATTAAATTAAAGTAAAAACAGACAGGCTCCAGGTACAGTACATATTGCTGCTTACCGTGAACATGGATTTAATGTATAACAATGCATCTATAGCCATTCACTCAGCAGTGGAGATCCTGATCCCTAAGACTTAGACATACATGCATGGCCCATAGTAGCAGAGGGCCAATCTATGTTTACAGCAACAAAGAATTATAGAAGAAAATACACAGGCAACAGCTATTCAGATTTATGATTTATGTCTTTTACCTTAGGGAGATATAATGGTAAAATGAGGGTTTATTTATAGCAGTGGCACTGGTTAACGTGTAAGTATAGCCAACGAATGTATCATGCTGTTTTTTTCAATGATTTTCATCTATATTGCCGGGACCCGACAATACATTACAGCCGCAAGCAGTTTTAAATGACTTTTTTTCCTTTAGAAATTAAATTTTGCTGTGGTATTCTAAACACGGGAAAACTGTGCCACTTTACAGGCATATTATAGACACCCCCCCAGTCATGATATTTAAAAGAACATTTCATTTTTATTGTTTCACTTTAAGCATTATTAAAATCACTGCTTCCGAAAACTTTTTTTTTGCATTGATATATGTCCCCTGGGGCAGGACCCGGGTCCCCAAACACTAGCCCTTTGATTTTTCACATTAGTTTCCCATAGACTTCGCGTGTTCGGAGACATTTTTTTGCCTGTTCGCAATAGCCAACGATCCAGAATGGTATTCCCAACAGATAGATGGAACCCACATGAGGGGCATCTGTCCCGGAGTTGTGGAAACAAGAAGAGCAGGCCTGATGTGCCCCAGGGGATGGGGACCAGTGGACAGACAAGGCTAATGCACATCCAGAAGAATCTACATCATCCCAAAGGAAAAACTAGCATATCAACCCACAGAATTAATTTGAAAACCCATGGGGTGCACTGATGAAGCCAACGACCCATAGGAAGACCTGGTGCCAAATGAGATGGGGGCTTTTTACAAACTTTGTTCCATGCAAAAGTGTCAATGCCTCTTTAAATCAAAAAGAGAGGGAGTTTAACATGACAGAAATTCTGTAAAGTTCTTAAAATCCCATAGATGCCACATGCGCTAAACATATCATCCTTACTATTTCAGATTACTTTACCACAATTTACCGCAGTATGATTCATCGATTTTTCTTTTCTTCTGTTTTTTCACAACTGAGTGAATAGTATGGAGATCTTGGCATACCTAACAGCTTGGCACAGCCTACCAACTCATTTGGTTTCAATGAACCGTGGCTATTTGCTGGGTAAGCTGCCTCAAGAGCAAACACAAAGAATGTATTTGCATCAATGATATCACCTGTGAGCAGAGTTTTGAGAGTTAGCGGGCACCCACCGATGAGTAAATATTTCTCTATTTGTGGCCACAAGAAAGCAAATGAGATGTTAAATATTCTGCCATGTTCCAGTCTAGAAGCTTTTTGGTCTGTTGTTCTCTACTAAAATATTCTGCTGTATTATCTGCATTAGAGCATACATGCCTAATGCATCAACTATTCAACAAGAATGAGTAAAATGTATTCATCTAGGAGGGGGAGAAAATCTTTACTTTTTGTCCAAGGGACATCTGAGTTTCAAGAGGAATTTCAGCTTTCACCATGTCGTGTTTTAACAGCTCAAAAGGGCCAGAATCTATTATTTTGTTATTTATGTGTTGTTAAAATAAAAGTTCATCCTTGAACCTTAAACAGCCGTATAACTCCAAAATCCAGTTGTCCAATAATCAGCACTGGAAACTGTAGGTCATTTACAAGCATTCAACCTAGGTGTCATTCTGAAGCCCCTATTCCCACCCACCTATGCAATCTACATCTTCTGATTGAAAAACCTGACTAGAAAACATTTCCTCTGTGTCCAGTTGTTGTCAAAGATGAAGATAGCATAAGGGGGTGAGTGACACCATGAGCTGCATGGTGTCACTCGTAAATGGCCTTCAGTCTCCAGTGATGCAAGAACGTGGACTGGAGTCAATCATGATGCTATGCATTTATTAAGGTACATGTGTTATATGGCTGTTTAATGTTCATAAAGTAATTATAGGGTAAAAGACACTGTAAGGAAATATACAATCAATTACACATTGGAAATCCATTTGCATTGTTATCAGCAGTCTTAAATAATTGCCTTTTTGACCATTAGCATTATCTGTTTTTAGCTATAGAAAATAAACAGCACCAAAATGAATGTGTTATGACCCGTACACACGATCGAAAACCCTGCCAGCAAAAGTCCGATGTGAGCTTTTGGTCGGAAATTCCGACCGTGTGTATGCAAGTCATGAGATCTGATGAAATACTAATCTTTTTGTGCAGTTAATGTAGGATGTGTAAATACCCATCTAAAATATACATACGGGAACAGCTTTATCTGTCAAAAGGATTTGTAATTCTATGCAGTTAGCTTTCTGATCCAGATATCCCTGCCAGAAAGCACAGCCAGGACCCTAACTTCCGAAGGAGCAGGACAGCTTTGTCAAGGATACTCTCAATACACACAGCCTCAGCTTGGTGATTGGACAGAGAATGAGCCGCAACACAATGATGAGGTCATCACTCCCAAAGAATGATGGTCCTGCAGAGAGGGAAAAAAAGTTACTTTGCAGTCATGTTGTCAGATAAAAATGAAGCAAAAAATAGTACTTCTTTTTTTTCAGGACACAGGATACACAATATAAATAGTATACATAGGGTTCGTATCTACTTTAAAGTGGAAGTCCATGATAAAACTAAAATCCCTGCATCTATAGCCACCACCATTCTTAAACTAACCTATCTAGCCCTGAAAAGAAATAATCAGTATACATACTATTTCTACAGGCGATCCGACCCGATCTCCAGCGGCGGAAGCTCTGATCCCACGCTGAGCTGTCAGCCGCGGCTTTGCTGTGTAGGTGGGTGCAAAGGACACATCCGACAACAGAAGCCCCATAGTAACTCTATGGGTGACGTCACTTCCTATTAATTTCACAGCCATTGTTGGACGTTTCCTCAGTAGAGCTTCTGCCGCTGGAGATTGGGTTGGATCGCCTGCAGAAAAGGTATGTTTACTTTACAGGGCTAGATCGGGAGCGTGGTCTGCTTGGGTGACCCCACAAGCAGGAGGGAGGAGCCAGGAGCACCTGCGTGGGTCCTGAGAAAAGGAGAATCCAGGCTTCTCTGTGCAAAAGCACTGCATAGAGCAGGTAAGTATAACATGTTTGTTATTTAAAAAAAGAAAAAAACAAGACTTTAATATCACTTTAAGTGGTTAACAGACCAAGCTGTTTAGCAAAAATGGCAGTTAGAGGGTTGAGATACAGCATTTACCACTGATAGGGGTGCATACAATGGTCAGCTTTTATTCATTCATGTAAAACCTTTATCCCAAAAGGAAAAAAAAGTATTGCTGTAACTGCTTGTAAAGTGGTAACAGGAGTTTGGCTTTATTTTTTTAGTCAAGTTCATCTAAGTCTGCTAGTACTTCTAATGCCGCGTACACACGACCGGACTTTCTGGCAGACTTGGTCCTACGGAATTAGTCCGTCGGACAATCCGATCGTGTGGGGGCTAATCCGATAATTTTTTGTTAAAAAAAATCTGACGGACTTAGAAATAGAACATGTTTCAAATCAGTCCGACGGACTCAATTCCTATCGGGAAAACCGTTCGTCTGTATGCTGGTCCGACCAAATACAACGCAAGGTAAGCTATTGGCTACTGGCTATTGAACTTCCTTTTTTAGTCCTGTTTATGTCATCACGTTCAAAATGAACATACTTTTAAACTGACTTAGTCCGTTCGTGTGTGGCCAAGTCCGTTCGTTCGGAAAGTCCATCGGAACTCTGCTGAAAGTCCGTCGGGAAGACTGTTTAACCTAGTCTGCCGGAAAGTGTGGTCGTGTGTACACGGCATTACACTTCCCTCTCCCCAGACTGAAAATGCTGCTGTTCAGGGGTTTCTCTAGCTTCCCCATCCAGAGTCTTTTCAGCGACAGGGGTGAGCACACCAGCAGGTGTCTCTGTTTATCCTGATTGGATAGATTGATAGCAGCGCAGCCATTGGCTCCCGCTGCTGTCAATCAAATCCAATGACATGGGAGCTGGGGGGTGGAGCCGAGTCTTGCTGTCTGTGTCAATGAATGCAGCAGCAAGATACGGGAGCACACCCGCACGGATGTCCAGAGGGAGAGCACTTCCTCGACGGGGCACTCGAGAAGAGGAGGAGCCAAGAGCGCCACTGGGGGACCCCAGAAGAGGAGGATCGGGGCCACTCTGTGCAAAACCAACTGCACAGAGGAGGTAAGTATGACATGTTTGTTTTTTTTTTTGTTTTTTTTTAAACAAACGTTACATATCCTTTAATACTGCTTTAAAGTTATGTTGTGATGGTCCAAAAATAAAATAAAAAGCCTTCTACTGAAATGTTGTACTATCGTTTTCACACTGTATCATGCACTTTGCTGCATTTTCAGGAATATGCATAAAGAAAAAATAAATTCAGGCTCATCTGATTTTTCAATCAAAGGCCAGCAAGGCCAACCATGGCTAGAAACCATCTGTGAAAAAATAACATATGGATTTAACTTTTGCACTGACAAGCTTTGCAAATTATGACATTCTGCACATATTTAATCTAAAAACATTTATTATGTAATTCAAAAATATGTATTAATGTGTACATATATGATTTAAAAATGTATGCATTTGAAAATCTGTAAACATTTGATTTAATGTCAATAATACTATTACAGTTGAGTCGATTTATCCTGATAGACATCCTTGTTTTTATTGTATAGGTACAGTAATTATCTGCATTCTCTTCCTGAACAGAATTCTGCTAACTGTAGTTATTTTAAGAGACCACTAGAGTGCAGCACATGTCAATTATTTAAAAGCAGCCAAGTGTAAAGTTAATAATACAAAATTATAATAGGATAAGCAGATTTCTGCTAACAAAGCTAATTGTCCTAATTGTAATTACTAAATATATATTTAAAGCATTTTTTTACATTCTCATGAATGGTGGAACAGATTAATAGATTCATTAATGTATTCAAATTATTTTTAGTGTTCATTGAAACTCAAGTTAGGCTTTGAATGCAAATTTATTTTTTTCAGTTAGCAATGACAGGATAAAACATTTTCAGGAATATGGTGTAGCTAAAGAAAAAACACATTAATGTTAAGACTCATTAATTGCCACCAAATATATTATAACATCTAGGGCTGGGGGTGGTTGGAGTGCCTAGGAGTTAATGCTAAAGGCAAATAGGCTGTTCACATTACAAGGGAATTTTCAAGTTGTATGGCAATTTCTGCAGTTACACTTTCAGTGATCCAACTTGGATCTTGCATCTGGCTTCCTGTAGGGGCACAAAGGGGGGCCCGGACAGCAGGGGGAGTGGTGCAGCAGGATTGTAGGACAATTAGCAAATGATGAATGTCTGTGTCTCTACCTCCAGCAGCTGAAAGCTAGTTTATCCCCCTCTCCCTCCTGTCAGCTTTCAGCTGCTGGAGGGAGAGACACAGACACAGTGTGTTGTTTTGTAATTGTTTTCCTGTTGCCATACATCCCCTAGAACCTGGGAATTACTGTATAGGCACTGGTACTACAGTGGTTGCTGCTAGGTTCTATGTTGAGCAGCTGCACTTCTCCTTTGTGAACACAGGAGGTCACCCACTCAGCATGGCTGCGATTCAGAAAACACTTTACATCTTCTCAATTAATGCAATGTGTTCTCTGAATGGATGAGGTAGAGGTTGTGACGTCACTGCCCCGTCCCCCACCTTGTCCAATGATAGAATGCTTTGCATTTACTGATAACATGCCAAGTGTTCCCTGAATGGTGCATGTGCCGAGCAAGGGACCGCTTGTAGTCACAATACAGCAAGGCAGACATTTGGCATGGAACCCAGAAGCTGGTGGAGATCACTGTACTACTGGTGCCTACTACAGTGATTTCCAGCTTCCACAGGTCTTTCGCAGACCAATGTTACATTGGTCCAAGTTGGACCAATGTAACGTGACTATGTAACGTGACTATGTAAAAATTGCCATACCATGGCCATGCCATACCTGAAATTTATCTTTAATAAGGTGAAGCTCTACTGACTTCCATCATCCAATCATGTGCAAGCAAAAGTACTGTTTTTTTTGCACATGATTGGGTATTCTTTGTGAATTGAAATTCCACTACATTCAGTAAGCTAAAGAAAAATTCTCTTGCAAAGCGAACAGCCTAATTGCCCTTAGTAAACCAATACCTTTGTTTAAGTGATTGTAATAACAAACTTACTTGCTCTGTGCAATGGTTCAGTACAGAGCACCCCCGACCCTCCTCTTTTCGGGTCAACTCCCAGCGTTCCTGGCTCCACCCTCACCCAGTGCCTATCATGGAAATGAACAATAATGTGAATAACCAAATGGAGAACCAGCTTGGACAACAGGATATGAGAAATAACAGAGGATAAAGAGGAAAAAAAATGTATTAAATAAAAATATTATAACTAATGTAAATCCAGGTCCCATCTGAGTTTCAACCCCAGGCGGACTCTGGTTTTAAGCCTAAAAATCCACCAAGCTTCTCTATTTAAAAGTTGCCTACTCTTATCTCCACCCTCTAGGCACAGCGAGTTCTTTCTATTATAAGGCTGACAGGAGTAGTGACAACAGATCAATACTTCTGTCAGCCCAGTGCTGGAAGCAGCAAGGAAAGAAGGAGAGAGCTGGGAAGAGGTGTGGGCTGTACTCTCTCTTCCCCTCCTCCTAAGCTTGTACATAATGAAAAGAGGAGCATAATTTGGCATCTTTGCCCTGGGCACTGAATGATCTTGTACACTGACACTGGCATATTTGCCCTAGGCACTGACTCTCATGCACATTGCTGGATTGAGAGCGGTCTCAGGAAAGTAAAAGGGGGTCTGGGGGGAAGGGGGAGCTGCACTCAGAGAATGTATTAAGTTAAAAAAAACTTCTGTCTTTAATTCTTGAGTGGATGTCTGCTTTAGCACCAGGGCTATGTCACACTAGCAACATTGTAGCTGAGGATTGTCTCAGCTTAAAATCTTTCCTCTCTGGCCATTTGTAGCTAAATACAGACTTGCTGCTGTAGCTGACTACCATCCTTATCTAGTCAACCAAGGTCATCGGGAGCTGCATTGGATAACATTAATATTGGAAGTTGGAGATTCTGTCACAAGCTGTGAGTGCAGAAAAAGAAGTCAATTGCTCAACAATTGAGCTACAAATCAATTGGCATGTATGTGACACAGACTTTTCATTGACTGTTATTAAGTTTTTTTCTAGAAATGAAAATAAGAGTGTAGAGCAAACATGTTATACAGAGAGCAATAGCTGTCTATACACTCCTACTCTCTTTACACCTGTCCTTCACCTGTTTTTAGGAAAGTATTGGAGTAGAATATAGTATTTATATGTATAAGACAGCCAGATCAGATGAGACTGGGTTTTCTATGTCTGATTTAATGTTAGCCATTCAATAGGCAATTCAGCAGTGATTTTAACCATCTTAAGTGGAACTTGGCCAGCCTCAAACCCTGCCCCTAGGTAGCTCAGCCCTCTCGTAAGTGCCACCATTATGGTCCATGCATGGATGCACCCATGGACTCTGCCGAACCCTCGGGTCCTGGCAGAGCCCGTCGGCACATCTGCACAGGCGCAAGTGATTTGCCATGCATGCACAAAGACAGGGAAATTTGTAGACTTCCATGTTCGCAATCTCTGCACATGCGCAGGGAAACTCCCCACGCAGATACCCCAGGCCTGCTGCATGTGCAGATGTGCCGCAAGGCTCTATTTGTATCTGAGCCATGCGGTACATCTGCGCATGTGCAGAGGCCAAAGAGGCAGCTCAAAAAAATTATGTAATTTGTGTGAGAGGGAGGGGGAGGAGGCATGTAGGTGGGGGTGCAGCTGGGTGCGGGAACAATAATTCACACAGTCAGGTGCAATGGAAAACTTGTATTGAAAAAGCACATCAATAGTTCATAGCAAACCCAGTGGGAAGGCTGCCCAACTGGGTGCACTCACGGTTTTCAGCAATGTGAAGATGGTGGATATCAGCGAGACTGACAGCATCTGTTAAGAGAGCAAAAATGCGCCATGGCCACCTTGTGCTCAAGCGGGATGAGGTCCAAGGAGTTGTGACTCTACACTTTCCCTCCTAGTAAGGAACTGTTCCCTACCGCTAGTGCTGTCCCTAACAGACCTTACTAAGTCGCAAATGCGTGCCAAACATGGGAGCCAGGGCCTTAAATAGTCTCTACCTGTCCCAAGATGGCTGCTAGAGTCACATGGGTGGGGCAGCATCCAACAGATTGCTTCCCCAGTAACTCAGGAAACTGTGTTTCTCTTGACTTCCTCTCCAGCTACAGGGCTGCTGCAGAAGAGTGCCCCCTCTCGTGGAGAAAGTTGACTGCACCTGTCCAAAAGGGTGAAGATCTGCTTTAACTAACTCTAGATAGTAAAAATAGCCAAAATTGTCAAGAAAACTTCCAAAAGCAGCCCCATTACAATGGAAAACCTTGGTAGTAAGTTGCCACGATACAGTGGAACCTTTGTTTGTGAGTAATGCGGTTAAAAAGTGTTTTGCAAAACGAGCACTGTATTTCTAAAAATCCTAACCCGGTTTGCAAGTGTAGTCTCACAAAATGAGCAGGATTGTGGGGGGCGCCCGAAGAGCACCGAGGAAAGGCCCGAGGACAGTTCGGCTGACCTCGATAAAGGCTGAAAGGCTCGTGAACGGAGTCTTTCTGAGGTTTGCTTGGGCCTTTTCGGACGTTTCTGTGGCTCTCCGGCGCCCCCCTCCTCTGGCTGCATGCGGTATTGCATCCCATTGAAGTCAATGCAGAACACATTTTTTTCATTTCCATTGACTTCAATGGGAAAACTCGCTTTGATATGCGAGTACTTTGGATTACGAGCATACTCCTGGAACGGATTATGCTCGTAATCCGAGGTTGTGGGGGCACTGAAGAGGAGGGAGGGGCCAGGATCATCTCTTAAAATTCTTACCTCAGCACTTGCAGTTTACAAGTTTCAATGTTGCTTGCTCCTGTTCTCTTAGTACTGCTTCCCTGAACTTCCAGTCTTCATAGGAAAGAGTTGACAGTGGGCAGTGCAGTCTGGAGTCAGTCTGTTAATTTGGAGAATGAAGGGGGTGGGGGAGGGAGTAGTAGGAGAGTGCCTTTGCCATCGTAGCCATAGGCTACAGGACTGTATGTTTCTTTTAATGCACATGTCGTCGGGAGACAGTATAGACCCCGCATGCAAGGGTGGCTCCATAGGATGCTGCAAGAGAAGGGAGCCACCCTGAAACTGGAAATCTGGGGCAATAGTCATGGCACTGGCTTAAACTGGAACATAGGCAAGGATTAAAAGACAAAGAAGTGGCATACTCAGTAAGTGAATATAAGAGAAGTTCATAATTTAAAAAAAAAAAAACAAGCATTTATACTCACCTAGGTGGATGCAGCATAAATCTGATGCTGCATCTGTTCCCTGACGGCTCTGTAGTGAGAACTGAACGGTCAACACCATTGATTTCTCATTTCTCCCCCTTAGCTCTAAGCAGCGACTGTCAGTCAGTGGCTCTTTGCTCTCCCTTCCAGCACTCAATGGAGCACTGGGCTGTGAAGGGAGTAAGAGGAGCTGGCTCAGGCTTTCAGCGAATCACTGAGAGGCTGAGCCAGGTGTCGGTCCAGGCTTCTGGGTAGATGCCAACCATATGATCAGGATCTTTTCAGAGCCTGGACTGGCTCTGTGATGTCAGCCAACAGCGGGCTCCAGCCCGCTGTTGGCTGAAATCAGATCAGATCAGATCAGAGGTGCAGAATAAACTGCATTCCTATGATCCTGAGGAGAAGTAGGGCCAAAATATCTTTTCTAAAAATGCTGAAAGAGCTTAAAAAACAGAGGGTTTAATATCACTTGAACAGAGATTTTTGTCTAGTTATTGTGCCTTTAAAAAAGTATGCAGGACTTAAATTCCGGTGAGATGTTCAATAGCTGTCCATCACATATGATTTCTTGACACGTGTCAGGTTGTCATAAACATCTAACATGAGGGAAACAAGCCCCGGATGTAGAGCTTTCAATCAGAAAAGTCAAACAATCTTATCACAGGTTATGCTGGGCTCTCCCGAATGATTCAATAAAAAAAACAAAAGCTTTTGTTGCCATTTTCCAATTGTTGGAATCTAATCAAGCATTAAAATGATGTGTTTACCTAAAGGGTCAGTTCATACTAAAAAAAATGTTGTATCAGTTGTAAGCTATGTTCCCATTTATCTTACAGCTTTGGGTATTTTTATTCACTTAGGTGTTCCCACTTCTCTGGTTGCATTTGCCATAATATAATATCAATTAAAACTCCAGCAGAGAAGGTGGAACCACCCCATGGCAGCTGTGCAGGCAATTGAATTCAATCACAGTGCCTGCATCCCCATGAGAAACCATTAAGAGGTTTAACTCTCCATCCTCTACATAAACCTGAAATATTATATACATTTAAACTGTATGTAATGCTTACCTCCGCAGGAGATGCTGAATATTATTACAGGTACTTATATAACACCGTCAATTTACGCAGAGCTTTACATATACAGTATATTATGCATTCACATCAGTCCGGATATGGTGGGTTCTCTCTTCTCCCACAACTCTTTAAAGTGGTAGTAAACTCCCTTGTATGATTTTTACCTATAGATAAGCCTGTAGTAAGATTTACCTATAGGTCCAGTAAATATCTGCTAAACGTGCACCGTTTAGGAGATATTTATTTAAGATGTAGCTGGTGATGTCAACAGCGCATGCACTCTTATGCCGTGTACACACGGTCGATCTTTCCAACGGCAAATGTGCGATCGGAGCTTGTTGTCGAAAATTCCTACCGCGTGAAGGCTCCATCGGACAGTTTCCATTGGAACTTCCGTTGCACAAAATTTGAGATCTGGTTCTCAAATTTTCCGACAACAAAATCCGTTGTCGGAAATTCTGATCGTGTGTAGACAATTCCGACGCCCAAAGTGCCACGCATGCTCCGAATCAAGCATAAGAGCAGCACTGGCTATTGAACTTAATTTTTCTCGGCTCGTCGTACGTGTTGTACGTCACCGCGTTCTTGACGTTCGGAATTTCCGACCGTGTGTATGCAAGACAAGTTTGAACCAACATTCGTCGAAAAAAAAAAAAAAATGGGATTTTGTTGTCGGAATGTCCGATCGTGTGTATGCGGCATTAAAGAACAGCATACCTTGGCAGGAGTGACTTCATCGCTGGCTCCGCCATTCATATTGCTGAAGACTGGATGAACATGGAAGCGCCTTCAGCTGTGACAGCGCCCCACTGGACGGCTTCGTTTTCCTATGTATGTGATGCATACTAGCACGTTATGACTTAAACTGCCCGGTGCCTTTTTTTTTTCCTTTTTTTTTACTACCGCTTTAAGCTGCTCAGTCCCCACTGACACACCTGGTAGTAAGTCGGAGGCTGCTCACACCTGTGTAACTTAAAATTTAGTATGCCACCACTCTATAACAGTACACAATAAACTAGGCCACAAGCAGCTGTATGGTAGATTAAATGGATGTATTACAACAAGGCAGTTAAAGAATGCATAAATCAGTAATTGAATACGTTTAGAAATGCTGAACTAGATTATGTAAACACTGACCCATAAGGTGGCAGTCAACTGAACTGTAGTAATACTAAACCAAATTTAACTGATGCACACAGGGTTAAAAGCATCAGCATTACCTAACCCCAAAACAAATGTCCTCACATGCACGCTATGCATACAGCCCCAATAGTAGGTGGGTGTATATGCGTTCCTGACACAGGAGTACCCCTAGAGGTGACTACAAGTACCTGGCGCCTAATTGTCAGTTTTAGCTGGCTATTGTTGGGGCCCTTCAGTAAGGTGGACCACGTGAAGCTGTGCAATGGATGGCTGATGGGCTGCTAAGCAAGGAGCAGTCTCTATAGGTGTTAACCTATATGGCGAACTGCATAGTAAATCTTCTCTGCCACTGATTGGTTCTGGTCTGCTGCTGCCAGGAGGAAGTGGGGGGGGGCAGGAACAAGCCCTACAATTCTACACATCTACACAGAGCCGATTTATCGCAGTGCTGCAGCAGCTGGGGAGGGGATATCCCACAGCCAGCAGCTCAGACCACACAGAAGCGGGGGAGAAGACAAGGAGAGTGGACACAGAAGCTAAAGCCCACTCCTCCTCTAGCCTGGCTACATGAAAAAATAAAGACATATAGTTTGTGAATTATATAAGCCCCAAATTATGAACACTTGGGAATACTCAAAGAGGAGCTCCAGTCTTCTGTGTAAAAATTTAAAGTCAGCAGCTAAAAAAACTGTAGCTGCTGTCTTTTAAAAAACAGCCACTCACCTTTTCTATGATCCACTGATGGGCTCACCACAGCCGTTCTCGCCTCCTGTCGTCTGTCCCCGACGCCGGCATGTTAACTGCGGGCACCCGGCTGTGACAGCTTGTGGTACAGCCCGGTGCCCGCTGCGCATGCATGAGTGGTGCTGAGCCTTGTGAATGGTCCCGTAGTCTTCTGGGACCTGTCACATGTCCCAGAAGTCTGCGGGGAAAGGAGGGGGAGGAGAACTTCTGCTTTAAATCCCCTATGCGACCGGAGCACAAGTGAGAGTTGAGTACCTGTCAAAATCAAGTACCCACTCCCCCCTCACTCCCCCAGGAGCAGGGGAGGAGGCCTTAAAGCATAACTTCCCTTTTTGGGTGGAGCTCCGCTTTAAGCGTATATACTTAGGTGGTCCTGTGGTGCTGGTTATCCATGTGCAGTGCAAAGACAATTAATATCAACCAGAACTGCACACAATTTAGAGTTAGAGCATATTGTGTACTGTATTGTGAAATGGTGTCAAATTACATTTTACAGGAAGCAAATTTCAATTCTTCCCCAATAAAATATATTTCTCATGTATATTATTCATTATTGTGATTAGCAATCAGCAGGTTCAACACTCATCAGGATGCTACAGTTCCCTGCCATGCTCCCAAAAGCATACTGGTATGTCAATTGATTTCAAACCTAAAGGCAATGCCAAAAGCCGCCAATCAGGTTTCATTTTGCATTTTATAAATTAATAAAATAAAAATTCTGAGGCTGGATTCTCTGTACATCCTGTATGTGATACGGTAATGTATGCATGTTAATATGCTTTGTGACAGGCATTAATGTGCATTCGGTCAAGGCAGCAATTCATTTTGGATGCGAAAGCAGGGGAACATGCCAAAAAATGGACATGTAGAAATGTTTTATGGTATAGTTCACAATGCACAGTAGAACATTGAAGCTGCATTATCTTACTTTGTTGAGATGCCATTGAAAATGAATGGCCCTGCAAGGCGCTAACACACATAACATGTGTTAACGTGTACCCTTTCGCGAAGGTGTGTTTCATCCTTTATTATCAGCTTTTAATTAATGATTAATATGCAGCACCTAACTCTCCCTTTACAATAATCCTGGCTGTCCCTGAAATTGAAATGGTGATGTAATATATTCCTTTATACTGTAATCCTTTATGACACCAACTATATGGCATACATGAACGAACCACTCTGTCTCCATCTAGATTTGTTTCTTTGAGCTACTGTATGCACTTCTTCCAGTTTATGTTACTATCAAACTATTATGCAGGTTAATTATTTATATATGTTACACATTACAGCACATATACACTTCAGATGTTTAAAATATATCTATAATATATTTTAGTTTTTTTGGATATTACATGAAGGGTTATAAACCCTGTTAAGCTTTCCTGGCTAGTTGTGTTCCATTGGGTACTATCATCACTTTCTGTCATGTAAGCACCACATGAATTGAGAGAGAAAAGGAAAATATTTTTAAAGCAAAAAAAATCATCTCCTAGACATTTGTCACCAAACCAGGTGTCACTATTGTAAGATTTGCCTTCTATTCCTGTTCTGATGACAACTCAATATGTTGTATCTTTTCTCGCTTTCAGTCCCAGTGACAATGTTTATCATGACAAATAGAGAGAGGGCTATACATACAGTAAATAAAGTTCCAAAACAAAATGTCTGGATCCATAGGAATCATATTTTTAGAAATCATAATGTCTATCCTTACAAAGTTCAGATGGCCCAGAAACTGCATGTTGATGACATATATAGGTATATGGAATATTGTGAGTGGTCCTTACAACAGTGGGGATTAATTATGTTTTACAGTGATAGAGCCTTATTTCACCTCAATGGTAGCTTAAACCAGAACAATGCATGGTACTGGTGTGAAAACAACTCAAACTGGATGGCTGTAGGCCATTTTCAAAGTGTTCCATGATTGTATGTACAATCCTTATTGTCTCTCAATTAGACAACATTTCTGTGATAGAATGACATAAAATGTGGTTTCAGCAGGATGGTGCCCCACCACACTGTGAGAAATTTTCTAAACCAAACTTTTCCCAACATGTGGATCAGAAGTCAAGGGTCAGTCAAATGGTCTGCTAGGTCTCCAGACCTAACACTACTTGGCTTTTTTGTTTAGGCTCATCTGAAATCAGTAGTCTATCAGACTCAGGCAATAATAATTATGGTACTAAAGGAGAAAATCATCTCTGTACCAACATTAGTTCTGCTACATTTATATAGAAAAGTTCATGTATTCAGCAGATACACAAGTGTCACATGTGCCCTAATAGATTAGCCATTTAAAACAAAAGCCCACTTTTTTTTACCCAATCAGAAAATAAAATATAAAAACATTTCATGAAAGAAATAAGACCTTGGGGCATGGCCTACGCATGGCGCAGAGCAGACATGTCTGAGGAGGGGTCTGTCCAGCCATCGGCCCTAACTCTTCTAGCGATGCCGTATAAAGCTTCAGGACCCCGCCCAACACTTGGCAAGAGGTCCAGGAAAGCTTTGGCTGCTCAGCTATCCTCTGTAGGTTCCATTAAGCAGTACCTGGCCACAGAGCGATCCTGCCCTAACAAGTGAAGCATGCAGGCCAGAGCCTCAAGATCTGTTGAGTCTCCCTCCTCACACGCGGCTTCTGTCCGGGAGAGCTCTCCTGTCTCCTCCTGCTGCTCAGAGCTCATGAAGGACCCTGGATCCCCTGCTGACTCGGAAATGTCATCTCTGGTGTGTGGGCTCAAAAAAGAACTGGCAGGTATGTTCCATAGTTTGGAGAAATCCATTAAAAAGGAAATAACCGCAGTGAGATCAGACATGTCACACCTGCTAGCCAGAGTTGAGGACACAGAGCAGCGCCAGGACTCACATGAAGCAGCCATTAATGAATTGCAGGAGACAGTTACTCAATTGGCATTTGCCCACCACTCCTCACTTTACAAGCTTGAGGACTTGTAAAATCGCATTCGCAGGAACAACTTGCATATCTGGGGGTTGCCAGAGACAACCAGAGATAATGATCTCGAACCCTCGATTTGGGGTATCCTGAAAACAATTCTTGGTTAATCCTGTCACTGACCTGCTGAGATTTGACTGTGTCCACCGTGCTTTGAGTCCATGCAATATCACAACTGACCCACCCAGGGATGTTATCTGCCGCCTTCATTACTTTGAAGACTGGAACGCCATTATGGTCAAGCTGCGGGGCACCCCAAACATTGACTTTGATGGAGCCGCCATTAACATTTTTCCTGACCTCTCCAAGGAGACCCTGGACCACCGCAGAGCTCTAAAACCGCTTCTTGACCAACTGAGAGCAGATGGTGTCACCTACAGATGGGGCTTCCCCTCATGCTTGATTGCCACCAAAAATGGCCAATCTTCCACACTTCGGTTCCCTGAACATCTCCCAACATTCCTGCATGACCACAATATGCCTCTGCTGGAGCTTCCGGGTTGGCAGGAGCCTATATTTACGTTCTCGGTCCACTTGGACCCCCAATGGCGGAAAACCCCTTCAAAAAATAGGTGCACAGTGACTCTGGGCTCCTCTCAGAAAAATGGGTGAGATGCACTCTGTGCATTCCCTTTGCATTCACTTATACCCACAATCATTGTGGCTGTTACACTGTTTTTAAGTTTCTGTGACGTTTCTCCATCATGGGTCTCTCCTTTTTTTTTTTGCAACCAGAGACCTGTTGAATATTTGACACCAATCCAGGTTCTGCTTTGTTCTTCACTACACTACTGGACTATTACTTACTATGGTCCTCTACTCCTGTATTACTAATTAATTATTTTTTTTTTGTTCATAATTAACACATCGGCCATATGCTGATGGGGCCCGCTGCTCCCAGTCAATGCTCTTCTCTTTATGTATCTTCCTTGCCCCCCTTTTTTTGGGGTTGGTGAGTGTGGGCAGCCCGTATATAATTCCTGTCAGACTCTTTCTAGGGGTCTTGATGGCTGCTCACTCTCCCCTTTCCCTCAGGGACCACAGTAGTTTTCTGTGTGTTTATCCTCAATCACTCTCTCTCTCTTTTTTCCTGGTTTACCCTTACTTTTTCTTCTCCCCCCTCCCCTCCCCCCTTGCTTGCATGGAAGGTTTTATGGGCTGAGAGCTTATACACCACTGACACAATTGCTACTCTAACGGTTACCTCATATAATGTAAGGGGCTTAAATGTGGCCATGAAAAGGCATCAAGTACTAAGAGAACTGAAAAAAAACTTCCTGTTCCATTGCCTTTCTTCAAGAGACACATTTGACACACTCCACTTTTCTTCGCCTTATTTCCCGCAATGGTACTATAGTTTATTTGACACTAATAAGGCTGAGGGAGTTGCCATTGGGTTCAGCGAAAGTGTATCCTTTCGACTCATGACAGGCTAGTGGATGATCATGGTTGCTTTCTTTTCCTCAAGGGCTCTCTGGGCAACACCCAATGCACCCTAGCGAATGTCTATTGCCCAAATCACAATCAACCCACCTTTATTTCCCAAATCCTCATTAAACTATGGAAATTTGCATACAAGGGTATGTAGCCCACCACACTGCAATTCATGATATAGCTTAGTATAGCAGAGTATAGCACTGGTTAGAATAGTCGAGTGCTGTATAGCACTGTATCTCTCCCTAATACAACTATGCAGGACATGATGGGGTTGGATACAAATATTCTGGCCATAAATTCAAAGTGTCACCTAACCCCAAAATCTTGAAATCTATCTTGAACACAAGATGGCTCTAAAGTGGAACCTCATCCTTAGTATTAATTTACAGAACTGATTACTTTCATGTTGGAACCCAGCTCCCACCTTATACACTATAAAGACAGTACAGACCCTATTTTCAGGCATTCAGGTGTTATGTGTGTTGAGTTTCATGCTCCATGTACTAGATATTAATAAAGCTTTTGGTGTTTTTCTTTTTTAGAGAATGTAGATGGCTCTTTTGTATGTACCCTGTAAAAGTGCTGCATTAAGTGAATTAAATACATGCTAAAATAAACTGGCTATCAATATAAACCAAGAAAGGCCATATGACACATCTAATCAATTTGCAATAAAATTCATATGTATCATTTAAACAGTTAGTGGTTTTACTTGGACTCTAAAACTGCAGTGAACCTAAAGCACACATTCTGATCTGTTTCAATATTTATGTCTGTATAACTTTACAAGAACAATTGGGTCTCTTTTTGGTAGAATGGACTTGCCACAAAACTATAATATAGGATGTATATTGTACTGGCGTCCTCTTTGAGTTTATTTGCCTTGGCAGGTTTGGCTTGTGAAGCTCTATTCCTAACATAATATAATCTGCAAATAAAAAAAGAAAATCACTTGCATTAGTTCATTTTAATTTATCCATTCACCCTCACTGAAAAGTCTACACGATACATGATCTCACTCCAAACAGCTCTTCTCCATGGTGCCTCTACCAAAATAAACCTGCATATTATTCTTTGCTTAACATGTATGCATGTTTAATAAAGTCCATTTGGACCTAAAACCAACTTTTCACAAGTAGCATTGAGATTTACATTAATTTCATATCGTTCCAAGTTCATCTTGTGTCCAGATTAGAAAACCATTTGTCATAACAGTGGGATAGTTGATATATTAGACTGGAAAAACAAATTCCCAAAAGCCAGCCTATAACATTCACTGAAGTTTTAAAGGTTCAATCCACATATAAAGCTGATATTTCACTTATAAACAGATGCTGGTAGTTTGAATCGTGCTCTGGTTGCTTAAATATTACATGAGTTCCAGCCATGAGATCATTGAAGCAAGACTGCATCTAGACATCATACTGAATGATGACACGTTTTGTACAAGCTCCTCCTCTTATTTCTTGGTTCCTTTTTATCAGATATTACTGCTAGAATGTACTTTTGGAACCAGCATGGTGTCGTTTTTATATTTAGAACTACTTTGCTTGGTTAAAATAGATGCAAACTGCTCCCCTTCTCCTCCCTTCTCTCTTTCCCCCAGTTCCCCACCTCCACAGTCCATGTAATCTATGTCCAGGGCCGCCATCAGGGGGGTACAGCCCATACAATTGTAAGGGGCCCAGCGTCTGGGTGGGCCCGGGCCGACTGGCAGGGATATGAGAAGGCAAGGTGGGGTGCAGAGGAGCTCCGTGGATGCTCCTGTATGTGTTTGAGTCTGAAGGCTGCTGCTCTGTCATGAGCTGATATTGGGCTCTTTGCTGCCACCTCTGGCCATTTCCTGCATGTGCACCCCTCTGCATATGGAAACAAGAGCTGGAATTAGGACCACCTTACAAGTAAGGGCGGTTGTGTGTGTGACTGTCTACATGTCTCTGTGTGTGTCTACATGTCTGTGTGTGTCTACATGTCTCTGTGTGTGTCTACATGTCTGTGTGTGTGTCTACATGTGTGTACATGTGTACATGTATCTGTGTGTGTGTGTTGTGTACATGTCTGTGTGTGTGTGTGTGTGTACATGTCTGTGTGTGTGTACATGCTTCATATACACACATATGAGTGGTGCTAGGGGGCTGAGAGCGTACAGGTGTGAGGGGGGCTGAGAGCGTACAGGTGTGAGGGGGGGCTGAGAGCATACAGATGTGAGGGGGGGCTCAGAGCGTACAGGTGTGAGGGGGCTGAGAGCGTACAGGTGTGAGGGGGGCTGAGAGCATACAGGTGTAAGGGGGGCTAAGAGCGTACATGTGTGAGGGGGCTGAAAGCATACAGGTGTGAGGGGGGCTGAGAGCGTACAGGTGTGAGGGGGGCTGAGAGCGTACAGGTGTAAGGGAGCTCAGAGCTTACAGGTGTGAGGGGGCTGAGAGCATACAGGTATGAGGGGGCTGAGAGCGTACAGGTGTGAGGGGGGCTGAGAGTGTACAGGTGTAAGGGGGCTGAGAGCGTACAGGTTTGAGGGGGCTCAGAGCGTACAGGTGTGAGAGGGGCTGAGGCATTGAAGGACTTGGTGGGATGGCTAGTGGGCAGATTCGGTGGGAGGGCCAGTGGGCGGGACCCTGGGGAATGTTGGTGGTCAGGCTCGGGGGGCAGGCCTAAAGCTGTGTAAGGGGCCCCACAATTTCTGATGGCTGCTCTGTCTATGTCCATAATGTTTCCACGTACCCGATGCAACTTAAAGTGGTTCTGCACCCATTTCATTTAGTAAATCTCTTTGCCTTCCAAATCAGGCAAAGAGTACTAAATGAAATGTTTTTTTTTTTTTTACTTACCTTGTAATTGAAGACTTCCGGTCTTCTCTCTCTGCGGCGGCGGGCGGGGTCTCTGCGTCGATCGTCGTCACGCCGCACTGTCTCCTGGGATCTGGTGTCATTGATCCCAGGAGTCAGTGCGGGCATCTTCCGAAATCTCGCGAGATTTCGGCCACATCTTCCGAAATCTCCCGAGATTTCGGCCACATCTGCCGAAATCTCGTGAGATGTCGGCAGATGTGCCGTTACTGCGCACGCGCGAGTAACGGCGGTGCATGCTGGGCCATCAACAGTGCCTGTGGGGTTTCACATGCCCACAGGCAAGATGGACCCCAGCAGACAAGAAGAAGACAAGAAGAAGATGAAGATGAAAACCGGCGGCGATCGAGATGGAACATGGAACAGGTAAGTCCCCCAATTGAGCTATATGCCCTTGGCATATAGCCCAAAAAAAAAAAAGAGTGCAGAACCGCTTTAAGGTAAATATTCCTTCCTCGAATGGCCACTTGGCCTCCTTTGATCTTTACCGATCACTTGTACTTGCTTTGTACCAATGCCCCTAGCACTATTTCTCCCATTCCTAATCCAGAATCTATTGTTCCTTTCCTTCAATTGTTTTAATAAGTTCCCAAAGTTTGGAGGTGTTGTCTTCCCCTCACAGCACAGTTTGTTCCCAGATGGGGTGTCTGGGGGTGCAAGACAACACTCCGCACCAAGCCTTCAGCTCTCGGATTGGTTTACAATGTCCCACCAAGCCTGTTTTTACAGATTTGTCATTTGTATTTGCCATAAATCGAACCCCTATTTTGTAGACGCTATAACTTTTACGCAAACCAATCAATATATACTTATTGCAATTTTTTTTTACCAAAAATATATAGAAGAATACATATTGGCCTAAACTTAGGAAGACATTTTTTTTTTTAATGGCTGTATCAAAAATAGAAAACCAGCTTTCAGATTTGTATAGAAATGGGATACAGAGAGTATTGGTTGTCATCTCTTTCAACGTATACAGGAAGGTCATCTAATTTTGAGCATTGGTAATTGACAGTAGTCAACGAGAGATGTACATCTTGTTTATACTGAACCTCCGGAAGATTTACCCCTTCATGACCAGGCCATATTTCGCGATACCGCACTGTGTTAATTTAACTGAAAATTGCGCAGTCATGCAACGCTGTACCCAAATTAAATGTATGTTGTTTTTTCCCCACAAACAGCTTTCTTTTGGTGGTATTTGATCACCACTGGGTATTTTTATTTTTTGCACTATAAATGAAAAAACTCTAAAAATTTAAAAAAAGTTTATATATATATATATATATATATATATATATATATATTTTTTTTTTTTTTTTTTTATTTCTACTATAAAACATATCCAAAAAAAAATTATTTCTTCATAAATTTAGGCTAATATGTATTCTGTTACATATTTTTGGTAAAAGAAAAATCCCAATAAGCGTATATTGATTGGTTTGTTCAAAAGTTATAGTGTCTGCAAACTATGGGCTATATACTGGAATTTTTACTTATTTTTTATTTATTTTTTACATACCAGTAATGGTATCAGCGTCTTATAAGGGGACTGCGATATTGCGGCAGACAATCTGACACTGACACTTTTGAGACGGTGACACTAATACAGTGATCCGTGCTAAAAAAATATGAACTGTCTCTGTACTAATGACATTGGCTGGGAAGAGGTTAAACATCTAGGGAGATCAAAGGGTTACATGTGTGCCTAACCAGTGTTTTTGTGTGTGTGTGCTGTTTTTACTAAGAAATTGGATTGATTTTATTGCAGGGAAAGAAAATCCATCGCATCCCTGCTAACAGAACAGAGCTCTGCCTTGTTTACATAGGCAGAGCTCTGTTCTGTGTCTCTCCTCACCAATCAGTGTGTGCCCGGGAGACATCCATTGCCCGGCACCTGCTGATCGGCTTGTGCCGTGTCTAAGCACAGCACAGCTGCTGCACTGGCGACACGCATGTCCCTCACCCGGAAGTGCAAGATCATGTACTAGGTACATGATGCAGCGCAGCGCGGCCACCCTGCCACAGTAAAAATACGTGGGGTGGTAGGCAAGTGGTTATAGAAATGCACCTAGCTACTTAAGAAAAAGAAGATTATGCATATACCTCAATTGTGCAGTGACAGAAAAAATTATAACCAAGAAATAATAAGAGCAAACATCAGTGCTCATGTAAATAGTAGAATTTGAAGACAGGAAATAATCATTTTGGCATGTTTATCTATCCTAGGTGTGACCCAAACAGGTCACAGGCTTGTGCTTGCCTAGTTGGTATGCTATGCATTGTTTGAATATATTCTTTAATGATAGGATCACCAGATTTTTTTTAATGAAAGCTGCAGATTGAAAAATATTTTAAATACATTACAAGTTAATTGTTTTGGCTTATATGGGATTTTAGTAATTGTGTTTTAATGTTTTCTGTACCATAAATAGCCTTTTGACTCCTCTCAATACCCCCTATATGCTTTTCCCAAACAGTTCTCTTGTTAATTTTTACCACAAATGTCCAGCGGCAGACAGAAGGAAAACAAAATATTGAAAATGTATTATGCCCCGTACACACGGTCGGATTTTCCGATGGAAAAAGTCCGATCGGATTATGTTGTCGGAAAATCTGATCGTGTGTGTGCTAGCGGGCTTTTTCCATCAGAATTTCCGACGAAAAAAATTTGAGAGCAGGATCTCAAATTTTCCAACAACAAAATGCGATCTGACTTTTTCCGATCGTGTGTCGAGAATTCCGACGGACAAAGTGCCACGCATGCTCAGATCAAATTACGAGACCAAAGCTATTGGCTACTAGCCTCTACGTAGTTCTGTCGTACGCAACAAATGTCACCATGTTCGGAATGATCAGATTTTCTGAAAACTTTGTCCGACCGTGTGTATGCAACACCAGTTTCGGACAAAATCCGTCGGAAAAAATCTGATGGCTTACACTTTTTGATGGTTGGTTTTCCCTTCCCTGACCCTACTGTCCCAGTACCTGACCCACAAATATCATTATGGTGATTACAGCCCTTCTCTGGTGTCCATGGTATATCAGAAATGAAAAGTCCAACAAAGAGTCTGAGGCCTACTTACAGTCAGCCAGCAAGTGGACAGACCTGAGAACCAAGGTTATGGTCTGTCTCCAAGAAAATTAGCTTGAAGAGACTTTATATAGCTTTCAAGCCTTCAAAAAGGAAATGCCTGTTTTGTGTGAATTGATTATTCAATAGGAGGACGCAAATGACATTCGATTGGACTACAAGCTCCTGATTTCCACTCTCCATCATACTAGTAATGTTGCTATGGTTCTAAAACTTCAATAGAATACATATCTCAGCCCCACCTGGCCAAACAAATGAAGGAAAATGACAATTACTGTACCATTTTATACCATTTAAGCCTGATCAGCTTTTATTGCCCTATGTGTGAGTAAAAATAAATGCCACTGATAATCAGCATCCTAGGTGATCTAAAACAGATGGGACATTCTGTTTTTACGTTTATTTTATGGAAATCACCATCTTTCACATTCAGTAAAAAACAAAAAAGTAAATCAAGAGTGGCCACTTGATATTTGCTTGTGTGACCTTTAAGTGTATGGCCTACCTTAAAAGAAAAAGGAAATATAAAGCTAGTAATAGGTTTAGGAATGTTACTGCCAAGCAATATTGACAGTTTTTTTGCAGCCTGTGATCAGTGAACACCTAGGGGTTGATTAACGAGACCAGTGATAATTCACATTAGAGAACTAGTGAAGGAACTTCAGACATTATTTAAAATTAAATTAACAGGCGCTTTTTGCTAGATGTTTAATCAACACTTGTATAGTTGATTAACTAAAGCAATAGAGACTGAAGGAGATTTACTAAAACTGGAGTTTGCAGAATCTGGTGCAGCTCTGCATAAAAGCCAATCAGTTTCCACGTTTAATTGACAAAAATTCATTGAAAAAGCTGAAGTTAGAAGCTAATTGGCTACAATGCACAGCTACACCAGATTCTGAGTGCTCCAGCTTTAGGCCTCTTTCACACAAACGGACCGTTCAGGTCCGCCTGTCAGTTTTTTACGTGGACCTGAATGGATGCTCCATAGACCTCTATGGAGTGACAGCGTTGACATGTCCGCTGACATCCGACCCACTCCATTCCGAAAAAGTGTGACGGAGGAAAACCCTATTTTTCCATCCGTCTATGGTCCGTCTTCATCCAATCCCCCATAGAGGAGAGCGGCGCTCTGACAGGTCAGTCCCTGCACAGTGTGCAGAGACAGACCTGTCATCTGCCTGCTCAGCGGGGATCGACAGAGCGATCCCCTGCTGAGCAAACCGGAGCCCGTACATGGACACGTCCGTGTGAAAGGGCCCTTAGTAAATCTTCCCCACTGTTCACTTAGCAGAGTGAATGTTCAAATACCTTAGTAAATTTTTTGTTCAATATGTTTTTATTAAAAAGTAAAACACAATTTACATGAGAGGGAGAGCGGCGTGCTGACGTCACCACAACACCGCGCTAGACCCGGAAGCAACGGGCAGCTAACACGAGCCGGCCGGCTTTTTATCTACATGCTATCTTTTAACTACATTCCTGTAAGTGTAAACCCCTTATTTTAATTAAACTTTGTTTGACTGATACACTATGGAGTCTCTATTTGTTTATTCCCGTATGGTACCCGCTTGTGTCCATTGAGGAAACGTCATCTCATATCCAGTGAAAACTACCTCACCTCCTCCTGAGACCCGTGGCTGGGGAGATAAGCCTAAGGCCCTTGTGATCTCTGTGACAGGAGATCTTTTGATTTGGTAAGAGGCAGCTGTTCTCGTGGTGGAGGTTTTTCTATCGGGCCACTTCTTTCCTTTGGGTGCTTTATGAGTGGTGTCACCATTGGATTTCCTGAATTTTGACATATGGACAATATGTTGATCATTGAACTTTTTGCTCATTGATATGTTCACATTATGTTACGGTTCCATTTAGCTCGTGAATGATACATGGCGAAATGGGGCTTTCTTTATTTTGAATGTTTTCATCACTTAAATGTTCACTTATTTTCTCAGATTATGCTATCAATATTTGCTAATATTTGATGTATATTATATTTCTTATATTTGTTAATTCTGGTAGAACATTTTTGAGTATATTCACTACACTCCATCACTGGTTAGTTTAATTAGTAGGTTTGCAGCGCAGTCATTTTTCCAGTTAATGAAATGAAACCGCAGTATGTGTCTCCTGGTGGCATTCTATACAAACACAAGGCATCACCTGGCGTAGGGAACACTCATCATAGTATTAGTCATAGATAAGGTGTCATTCGATGTTTAGGGCCTTTCAGTAACCATAGGCCAATATGACTCGTTGACATGAAAAATATAAACATAGAATGCCATTATAGGACAGAACATATCTTGTACAGAGGATAATGGAAACTGTATATGATAGAGAGGGAAAATAAGTAGAGGTAGAAAGATAGAAAAAGAAAAAGAGTGGGTGAGGAGGGGGAGGGGGGAGATAGCCTGCCTTAGCTAGATACACATGTATACAATAAATGAGTATGAATCAGCTTATGTTGATTGAGACATCATTTCTGCATAGGCGGATGAAAATTTAAGGGCAAACCAGCAGGACCATATTTTCTTGGATTAATTCAGGTTTATTTCTAAGTGTATAGGTGAGATCTTCCATATAGTATATATGGTCCACTTCCAGTAGCCACTGGCGTAGGGTTGGGATCGTTGGTTGTTTCTAAAGCCTAGGAATAAGCGCTTTTGCCGCGTTCAAAAGGTGAGGCGTTATAGATTTTTTATAGGTTCCTACTGATCTGCCTGTACAGTTAAGCAATATAACCCATGGGTCATTGGGAACTTCAGAGCCTTGGATCTCTTTGACCCAGTGTAATATGGTCAACCAATATGGGCAAATTTTTTATAGGTT
Organism: Lithobates sylvaticus; assembly: GCA_028564925.1. Classification (NCBI taxonomy): domain Eukaryota; kingdom Metazoa; phylum Chordata; class Amphibia; order Anura; family Ranidae; genus Lithobates; species Lithobates sylvaticus. The sequence continues at coordinate 74,543,245 of CM053027.1, forward strand.
CCTACTGATTTGCCTGTAGAGTTAAGCAATATAACCCATGGGTCATTGGGAACTTCAGAGCCTTGGATCTCTTTGATCCAGTGTAATAACCACCATATATGCATGTGGGTTGCCTGCTCTCCGCATCCTCGCCAACATAGTGCTGAAATGGACGGAAAGACTTTATGTAGCACCACTGGGTGTAGTGCCACCTCGTCAGCAATTTATAATTTACCCCTGCAGTTTTGGAGGACATCAAAGAGGTGTGAGTCAATTGGAGAATCGTAAATTGTTGAGCTTCCGATAGAGGCTTTTGTAGGTCTTCCCATTTGAATAAAAAGGGCGGCCAGTCCTTTGAGGATAGTGTCAATAATGCTTGGTAGAAGTAGGAGATAGGCTTTTCAGGCGGTTGATCATCAGCGAGGACGATTTCTCCCGATGTTAGGTCTGCTAGAGTGTGTAGTGGCTTTGGAAGTGATTTAATGAATTTGGAGAGCTGTTGGTATCTCCCCCGGTCCATAAATTACACTGTAGAAGATGGTAAGAGCGTAGAGAGAGGTAAGATGCCGTTAGCGGATGTTACTTGGTGGAGTAGAGTTGGTGTCCCAAAGTTCCAAGTGTAAAACTTGGGGTCAAGATTTCCTGGGGGGGGGGGGGGGTAGGCATGTCCCATTAATTGCATTAGGGGAGAGTTATACAGCCATTTGTGCGTTTTGCATATTGAGGCCCAGATCGCAAGAGTAGACCAGGTAAGTGGTGAGATGTTTGGGGACAGCTTCCGAAACGTCCTGGGTATCCATATTTGAGGGAACAGGTCCACACCACTTAGGTCTAATTCAAATTGTACCCACAGCTTAGAGTCTTTATGGCATTTCCAGTCTGATATTGTATTCAATACTATCGCTAAGAAGTAACTCTTAAAGTCCGGTAAGGCTAGGCCCCCTTCTCTTTTAATATATTCAATTTTTATATTGTAAGCAAATCTAAAAAAAACTTCTTGGGGTGACCTATCCCTCCTGGCGATATTCCCGAGTGTGGTTCGGGGTTAAATTTCAGTACCATTAGCGGTAACCCCGATCCACACTCGGGATTGCATTGAAAAATCCTGGCACAGCTTACTTACCTTGTCCCCAGTATCCTTTGATGGCCCCCCGCTGTGACCTCCTCTGGATCCTCTGCCCGATGCTCTGTATTCCGGGCTTTGTTCTCTGCAAGCGTTGCAACACATGGGAGAGGAGCCCGGCTGCAAATTCAAAAAGTACAAAAAACATAACACATACAGTACACTATAATATTACAGATTAGATTACTGTATCAAATCATTTCACCTCCCTTTTGTTCCCAGTGCTTTGTCCAGTGCCCTGCATGCACTTTTATATTATATATACTGTTCTTTCTGCCTAGAAACTGGAGATTGTCCATGGTAACCTAAAAGTGTCCCTTTACATTTAAAGTGGTTTTAGACCAGCTAGAAAACAGCGATAGTAAATTAGAACAATTGCAGAATTTAGCGATAGTGAATCGTGGGGGAAATTCCTTTTATTATTATTATATTATTATTTTTTATAATTATTTATATTTATTTATTATATTATAGTTTATGATTTCTTGTTTCAAACTTTATCATACCTGGGATGTCTACTAGACTCTTGTTTGGACAGATTTAAGTGTGTTATTACTAAGAATTACAATATAAAACGCCACATTTCTATGCAAAACAATGTACCGCTTTGAGAATCAAAAATCTGACATAATCATACCGCCGGGGAGGCTACAGGATAGCTCCTCAACACACTCTTTGTATCTATATAACCAGTAGTAATAGCTGAGTTGATTTTAACTAGAAAAAAAAGCTGTTCTTCCAAGGAATAATAATAATAATAGCAATAATAGTAATAGTAATATAATATGTTAAGTTAACTTTTACTTTCCTAAATGAACAGCCTGTATTCCTTTAGTAAATTTACTTTTAAAGTAGTAGCTAAAGAAGTAGTAGAGTAGCTCCAAATACTTTACTTTTAATATTAGGGCACTTACCTGTCCAGAAATCGAGCAGTGTCCTCACCCAAGCTGTTTTTTCTATCGACTATCGTGTCCTTGTGCCGCCATTTTGACTAAGGGGAACCGGCAGTGAAGCCTTGCGGCTTTACAACCGGTTTGCTACTGCTCATGCAATTGTAAATGCAACTGGCAGTGAAGGGGTTAACCACTAAGTGACGCTATAGGGGTTACGTTTGTCCTAGGGAGTGATTCTAACTTTGGGGGGGGGGGGGTTGTGTGTCACACGACACTGATCACAGCTCCCGATTACAGGGAGCTGTGATCAGTGTCAGTGTCACTAGGCAGAATGGGGAAATGCTTGTTTACATTAGCATTTCCCTGTTCTTCCTCTCCGTGAGACGATCGCGGGTATCCCCGTGGATGTCGAGTCCGCAGGACCCAACGATAACGGAATTGGTGGCGGCACGCGGGCGCCCACAAGCCGCTTCATAAGGGGCAATGTACAGGTATGTGATTCTGCCTGTAAGTGCCCTTCTGCCACAGTATATCTACGTGAAGCAGTCTGGAAGCGGTTAAGGTGGTATTTCAGGCAAACCTTTGGGTTTTTGGCTTTAGACAAAGTAGGAAATGTTCAAGGACTTACTCGTATTTTAATTTCCAAATGTGTTCCTGTTGGGGAGATTTTGCCTTACTTCCTACCATGTGTCAGTGACCACCAGTACAGGAATGAGGGGAAACAGAAATAATATGTGGTTTATGAAGAGCCAAAACATGTTTTTTAGAATGTGGAGGATTTTTGGACCACTGGTACTGGTGACCATTGTCTCCAGGACAGAAAGTGATGGGAAATTCAATATTTTACAATTGTCAACATTATATAGGGTAAAGGCAAACCTTCTGATTTTGACGTCTGCTTCAATGACAGCTGTGTATGTAGGGACTTTGAAACAGGAAAAATGGAACACTGATGACAAAAAATAAACCAGCAGGAGTTTCAAATTTTCTCTACCCTATCCAGCATAACAAAAAAAAGGGCCCATTCACACTTTGGTCACTGGATGGGGGCTTTATGGGGTGTGTACATTATGGTGAGCTGTTGTGTCTTATGCCGCACTCTAATGTACGGTACGCTGGGTAATGCACCATAACACACTACACTAAGAGCAGGTGCATTGCTGGTATTCTGACTCAAGTGTAAATGGGCCCTTAGATTGGAGTTTTTAGGTTGCAGAATCCATTGGATGCCCCCCCCCCCCCCCACACACACACAAACACATACACAACACCATTATCCTGCTTTAAAACTGAATGGAATCTTCTTTAGCTACTTATAGAAATGTTTTCAAATTTGTGTTCTGTATTGTGTAGCTTTCTACATACTAAAGTTGTTGCAAAACAATAATAGGCTGTATACTGCGTGAAGAGAGCAGTGATATGATATTCTATTTTTCATCCAATATTCATAAATTATATTCACAGCCTTCAAAGGATAAAAATATGTGCACTCAGGTTTACTACAGTAGATGAACTTGCTGATGAAAATGAATAAATGTCACAATGTTGAATGTTAATGTCCTTGGTGCTTTTCATAGAAACGAGTGGTCAATAAATCCAGTGTGCTGGCAATAACGAACAAAGAGTAATTTCATTCCGAAACCATAATGGAGCCGTATAAAAAAAAAGTGCAAAAAAAATAATTGACCTGGGCTCTACATCCATGACTGTAATACAAAATAAAGTGGCAACATTTTTTTTTTTTTTCGGAATTTGTAAATTGAATCAATAAATGTGTTCAGATATTTTTGTTTCAATTGAATACCCATGTTTATTGTTCATAAATTACAGTATCTCTATGCAATCATTTTCTTTTAAGTAGAACTAGCATCAGATATAATGTTTCATGTTAAATAATGTGTAAGTGTAAAATGTACAGGTATTTATTACCTATCACAGAGAATACAGTGCTCCCTCTGACAACACCTGCTTTTATATCCAAAAAGACAAAGCCATCATCCAGCATCAGCATATTCTTACTCAACTGGAATGCCGACTCGGAGATGACATAATCATGTACATTTCTGGTCTGTGTTCACATATATCTGCCACAGATCACCCCTGCTGTAGTCCATCACCTTGTGGCTTGCTACAAAGTTACAGTGTTGCAGTTTGATCACTGGGAGAAGGGAAAATATGCTTCCTCCTGTATGCAGCAGACTGATGACATCATCTATTGTCCGACACTTGTCTGAAACTCAGTGGCTGCTTTCATTTTTTGATACAGCTTTATGAAAAAATTTCACAATTGCTGTACAGTATATGGGGACCTATTATACATTTTTTCATGCCAATTTGTACTGAATGGTCCACTTTAGGAAATGTGTCATATTCTCACATTAATGATACCCTCCCACAGCACCCACACTAACTACACTAGAAGGAATGTATGGGAGGGTATCACTAACTTGAGAATATGATACATTTCCTAAAGTGGACCATAAATGGTTAAAAGCCCATTTTTTCTAAATTAAAATTTAAAATAGGGTATACTTACCTGCTCTGTGGAAACAGATTGCATAGAGCAGTCTCTTGCCTCCTATTCTGAAGTCCCCTGCTGGCATTCTTTCCCTCTACATCCTCTGTGTGGCCCATAGCAAGCCATGTGCTATGGAGGTACATGTGCGGGTGCTCTCCCAAGCCAGGCTGTGTGCATTCATAGACACACACAGCGTGGCTTGGCCATGTCCCTGCTCCTTCCTCACAGGATTTGACTGACAGCAGCAGGGGCCAATGCCTCCTGCTGTTCTCTGTGTCTCCTGTGAGACCATAAAGTGAAGAGAGAAGACCGGCAGCTGGGCATAGTTCTGGAAAGCTGACAGGCTCAGGTATTTGGGGGGGTAGGGAAAACAGAGTTTTTTTTTTACTTTAATGCAGTCAACACATTAAGTTAAAAACTTGAATGCCGCGTACACACGAGTGGATTTTCCGTCGGAAAAATCTTGGATGTTTTTTTCCGATGGAATTCCGCTCAAGCTTGGCTTGCATACACACGGTCACACAAAAGTTTGCTGGCCTTTCGACTGTCAAGAACGCGGTGACGTACAACACTACGACGAGCCGAGAAAAGGAAGTTCAATGCTTCTGAGCATGCGTCAAATTTTTTCCAAGCATGCGTAGGAATTGTGTGCATCAGAATTGGTACAGACAATCTGAAATTCCGATCAAAACTTTTTCCGACCGAAAAATTGAGAACTAGCCTCAACTTGAGAGATTGAGAGAACCAGCTCTCAATCTTTTGCTGGCTGGAATTCCGCCAGCAAAAGTCCGATGGAGCATACACACGGTTGCATTTTCCGTCCAAAGCTCTCATCGGACTTTTGCTGGCGGAATTTCCAATCATGTGTACGCGGCATTAGACTTTAGAAACACTTTAAGGTAAGGTTATTTTTATTTTGTATAGACTATAGGAGAGTCCGTTTTTTTATTTATTTTTTACCATCTGTGTCCCATTGGGTATATCTCTTCACTTGCTGTACCATAGCCAAAACAGGAAGTGAAAGGACTAAGGTCCCCATTGGTAGGTTTCCCTTCTATTACTGTTCTAGTGATAACCCAAAATTTGAGATTTTCTGGAGATACTTTTTTGGAGATAATGACAAACTTGACAAAATAGTGAGGGTGAATCTCTCTAATGGGGGCACAGACAGCAATACAAATCTGACAGGCTCTTATAGGTTGTAGTATGTTGTATATCATCTATGCTCTTTATTAAACATATTTAGAATGTAATATATAGAAACTGGTGTAATGTATGTCTGTTGCCTTTTGCATGTTTTATTTTAGGCAAGGCAGGGAGCAAAAGACAAAGTCTGGCTAGTAAATGGATAATATCCATTTTTTTCCTTTGTTTCTCATATCTGAAAAGTAAGCATTCTGTAACAAATGGTAAGTAAATACTTATAAGTATTCTGAAGGTTTATAGATGCAGCAGTAAATCTATTGTGACGTGTTTAGTAGCTGTACAACAAAAGAAGTCTTGAAAGGTTAATCTTTTTTTTCTTTTTTCTTTTTTTTTTGGAGAAGAGGAAGAAAGATTTATGTCTAATACATGCAGTCCTGTATCATGCTACCTGCATTCATAAAGGACATTTCATAGGATACAGCCTTTTTTTTTCTGTGATACATATTACTTGCTGACCTCGATTTTTCTAGTTATTACTTCTCCCGTCTGCAATCCAGGACCTGCATTGACTTTGATGTTACACATTATTTGTTTTTATGATTAGAGTTACAGAAGAATGTTATAGTGCTCTCATTTGTAAACACTACACTATACACAATATACTGCATACCAATCATTTATGCCTAGCCGTGTAAGCGTAAACATGGGTATATACAGTATATATATATATTTCGCAAATGCAGGTAACGTGCAACAAATGTGCTTCAAATGCACTGCACCACCACCCTTTAAGCCAAGAAAGCCAAGCCCAAAAACATATAGAAAAATGCAGTGCTAAACGCAGCAGAAAATGCATGCAAAATGCATTCAAATGCGCTTCAAATGCATGTAAATACGCAGTTATGTGCAGTTTCTGGTGTAAAACTAGGGCCCATTCACAGTAGACAATGACATCTAACACACGTTTTTTCCATTCACTTATACATGCATTTGATGTGCATTTTACATGCAATTGACGTGTGTTTTTCTATCAGCATTTGTCCTGTGAGGTCCCTTCCTTCTTCTTTCTTTCCCTGGGCTTCTATGTACACTATGATGGGTTGTAGTGCATTTGCATGGGTTTGCGTGCGTTTTTGCATGTTTGTGGTGCAGAAAAATGCAGCATGCTCTAATTTTTTTGACTGTGCTGCACTGCATTGCAATAATGTGAACTATGCCCATGAAATTACCTTCATTTTGAACTGTCTATGCAGTTGGGGTGCAGTCCAAAATGCATCCAAGTGCAACCAACTGCATCCAACTGCATAAGGTGTGAAAAAGCCCTTATACCAAACTACAAGGTCAGACAGCTTGCCAGACAGACTAGTTTAGGAGTCACTTCTCCTCCCAATGCCCCTGTTTCAAATAAAAATACAACAGTGCAGAAACTTTTTGAAGACCCCTTGTGTGTGTGTATATATATATATATATATATATATATATATATATATATATATGAGGGAACCTGACATTTTAACAGGGGTGTGTCAACTTTTTATATCCACTGTTACTCTATTTGTCTAAAATGTTATATATGTAAAGAAGTGCCATAGATGTAGAAATGTTATTCATGGTACCTTCGTCCCATCAAAATATAGACAGAGGCAGAGAGATGTTTGGACTTTGGTGGTACCGTACAATTAACTGGTATTAAACAGTCAAAGATAAAATCATTCAGGAAATTTGTATTACAAAAAGAAATAGCTCATTTTACAAAGATAAAAATCAGATCATGACAATCAAGAAAGTTTTTGCATCCTATCTTAACAGCTAGAACATCAATACCATCTTAGTGATTACTCTACATGTTTCGTAGACTTAGCCGCTTCTTCAGGAGCTTTCTATAGTTTAGATGGTGTAGAGAAATGATTGTCATATAGCTAAAAAAATAAAGAAAACGCACATATCATTTACAATATACATTGTGTAGATACAACCAATAAACTTTCATGTAAATATAGATATAAGACATCTGTTGCAAAACACCCATCATCCATGCGTCTTACCGGAGGGTGTCAAAAGGCTGGGAGCCCGGAAAAAAGGTGCCACCAAAGTCCAAACACTCCCTCTGTCTATAAAATGTTATATATATACATATAACATTTTAGACAAATAGAGATACAGTACATATCTGATGTATGTCACACACATTCATCTATCATTTATATATATATATATATATATATATATAAATATATAATATATATATATATATATATATATAATAAATAAATAAATATAAATAAATAAATAAATATTTATATTTTTATATTTCTCCCACTGTGTTATGGCAATAAAGATTCTGTTTTCTGATTGGAAGGTGTTTTGCACCAATCACAAAAGGACGTTAATTACTGCAAGCTGAAACAAAGGTTACACTGATCAGGTTTTACAGGGGCAGGTACCCCTCATACAAGAAGAGAACAAACACACAGAGTCTAAGATAGACTGTGGGTGGACTCTAATCCAGTGAAGCTGTATGTGTTGTGTCTTCTGTAGGAAAGAATTGTGTTGTGGCAGAATGACTTGCCAAGTTTGAAGCTATCTTTTTTATATAACATTATACATATGGATTCTAAAATGTTTGAAAAAACAAGAATATAAAATTAGCAAACCACTGCATCAGCGGTAAACTGCAGTTGCTGGGTCCCCTTATCTATTTCACCTGGAGAAGTGTCCTCAACTATCTATTTCTCTTCTGGATGTAGTAATTGACAAAGGATTTACCTCACTAGATAGTGTTATTGACATTGAAACTGGTGGACATTACTATCTTTTTTTATTGTAAGGTAATTAATCGTCACTTCACCCAAAAGAAGAAGTTCTGCTCTGCCTCGGAACGCTTAATTTTTTTTGGGGGGGGGGGCACCTAGTTTTGACGATTGGATCACTATAGAGATCCAAGCAGAATTTCGAACCCCACTCCTTTCCCCAGCCACCTTCTGGGACACGTTACAGAAAGATGTGGGACCAATCAGGTTGCATTCGCAGTGAGCAGCCGGCTGTGAAGCCGCAAGCAGTCACAGACGGCTGCCCACAGTTAGTATGCTAGCGCCAGAGACCAAAGCCCAGTAAAGAAACTGTCCAGGTGAGGACAAGGCTGGACTGTGGGACAAGTGAGTGTCTGTTTATTAAATGTAAGCAGCTACAGTTTTTGTAGCTATTGACTTTTAATTTTTCAATAGATCACTGGATAACCGCTTTAATAGTTGTTTTTTTATAGTTTACATTTTATCTTTTTCTGGTAATGGGTAAAGGTTACTACTGTACCATGTACACATTCCCAAAAACAGCTCTGTCCTAAAGTATTAGAATAGTTAAATGATACTACCATATGCATTGGTTCTATGAATGCAAAGATATTTACCTGTCGTAGTGTTCCTTCAGGTTCATCCTTTCCCATGATGATCCCTAACTTAACCCCATGCATTCCTCATCATCATAAATCCCATCCAGACAGCAATTATCTTTAAATATCTCTCTTAGCCAGCTCCCAGGTTATTTAGTCCCTCAGTCACGCCATTCTTATGTTATAGGCTCTAGGGCTTCCTTTAACATGTGGCACAAATATCTTAGAGAGGCCCTCAGTGAACATCTGTTGCCTGCTTTGTAATGGGAAGACTAAAGCAGCAGATCAACATCGGCTTACAGAACAGCTTTGTAAAGCATACATTTAAATCACAGATGGAATACCATATTTTATAACGTATTACTTTAACCTTTCCTGAATGTCACACAAGAAACAAATGTGCTCATGAAATCTATCAACAGCCTAATATAATGAATGTGACACAATTTCCTATAAACACATTCAAGAATAAATCATTTGACTTTTTGTCTTGTTACAGTCAGCCATACGTTGCACCTATAGATTTATATACATATAATAAAGTAAATGTAGTTTTCTGATTTAATACAGGAAGCTTACAATCTATGGTTCGTACCTCACATTTATACATACACATACTAGGGCCATTTTAAAAAGGAGAAAAATAACCCACCAACATGTCTTTGGAGTGTTGGAGGAAACCCACACGGACACAGGGAGAACATGCAAACTCCAGGTAGGTAGTGCCATGGTTGGGATTCAAAGCAATGACCCTAGTGCTGCTAGATGGAAGTGCTAATCATTAGCCATTAGCTAATATTTCTTTAATTATCATAATAATAATACACACTCTGTTATAATGTGCCTATGGCCCTTCCTACAAACTACATATGTATAAAGGGTGAAATATGATTTCACATTGCCCATTTCACTTGTGTAACCGTTCAACAATATGTTTAGCTTTTAGAGGTGATGTGACTTTCCATGCCAGCGACAGAGGTTAAAGTATTTATGAATCCAATCATGGCAATCTACAGTAACCACTTGACCTCCGGAAGAATCCCCCCCCCCCCTTTACCGACCAGGCCATTTTTTTGTACAAAATATTTTTTACTTTCTGCTATAAATCATATGCAATAAAAAAAAAATTTAAAATCAAATTTCTTCATCAATTTAGGCCAATATGTATTAAGCTACATATGTTTGGTAAAAAAAATCCCAATAAGCGTATATTGATTGGTTTGCGCAAAAGTTATAGCGTCTACAAACTATAGGATATTTTCATTTATTTCTTTTTTACTAGTAATGGTGGTGATCAGCGACTTATAGCAAAACTTCGGTATTGCAGCGGACAATTTGAACACTAACTGACACTTTGACACTTTTTGAGGACCAGTGACACTAATGACTAAACAGTAATCAGAGCTAAAAATATGCACTGTCACTATACTAATGACACTGGCTTGGAAGGGGTTAACATCAGGGGCGATCAAAGGGTTAAACTGATTGTAAAGCTAAGTTTTTAAAAAACAAACATGGTATACTTACCTCCCCTGCGCAGGGTGGCCCTGATCCTCGACTTCTGGGGTCTCCCGGCGGCGCTGGTAGCTCCTCCCAGCATCGTATAACCCTCTAGAAGAAACACTCTCCCGGGGGGTTACCTTTTGCAGTGTAAAAAAAAAATTTTTTCTCACTCATCCCCTCCCTTTCCTGACCCACCGGCTGCATGGTATGGATTTTTCCCAGATTTTTTTATTGCTGGCAATTTCTGTTTTAGATTCAGCTGTCATTGGGGAACACCACTGACAGCTGGTGACTCATCGGTCGTTAAGGACATGGCAGCTGCCTACTCCTTAACAACTATGTTGTCTAGTGGTTGTTAGGAACGTGGGCAGCTGCCTTCTTCTTCTGACGGCTCCATAACACCGCCTAGTGCAAGGCGGTAAATTACCACATGTTTTCACTACTAAAATACTGCAAGACCTCATTAAATAACCCATGCAGTATTTTAGAAGCCTTTTTTTGTGAATGCCAAAACAAATTTTAAAAAACACTGAGCGTTATTTTACCGTATTTTCTAGGGGAACAATACCGCTTTGTGAATGGAGTCCACAGTGACTTATATTATTTTTGATATAAGAAAATTTAGATGGACCACATAATGTAAATATTGCCTTTTCAAGTGGTATAGCAGTATTGTTCCAAGTTATTATTACATAGGCAGAATAGTGTTTTGTTTTGTAAAGGACAACTTCATATCAGGCTACAAAAGGAGGTATGTTGCAAAACAGACCCCCCCCCCCCCCATCTGTTGCTGGTACTTGCCTTCTACTTACTCCTTTCCCACCCCATTTGCCTGTCAGAGGCATCCCCTCAATCAAAGTATCAAGTCATTCTGACTTAAAACTCACACAGTGCTAATGTTTCTATTCTCGCCCCCATGTAAGAATGCTCAGGCCTGCCAATTAAATGCTTAGACTTCAAGCTCCACAGTATGAAATGATGAGGAGCAGAAGGCTGAGCCTCCATAACTAGACATTATAGGATTTTCACAGAGGCTCCAGAGGGCAAACAGCATGGCACTAAATGGCAAGTACCAGCCACGAAGGGGTACCTACTATACAGCAGGCCCATTGCTTTTCCCTGAATGTAAAAACATGTGCATTTTTCTCTTCATACAGCACAACTGAGACAGATCACAAGGAAATAAATCTACTGCATGGACAGAAGTATTGTTCATTTGTTTTGAGAAGGTATTACATTTACAGGTGTTTTGCAATGAAAACTTGTCAGTTCCTGAGCTTGACTATATCACAGGCAGGCAATCTAGCAAGTAATGTGTAAATCATTTTCAACTCACCATAATAAGAAAGGCATAGAATTACATGGGCTATTCTACACTGGTGCTTTCATTCTGATTCCTGTATATTTTCCGCTCTGCATTTCAAATTGCATACCAAGAATGTAGATAGCCAAGCAATGAAAATTCCAGGTCCTTTTACTCTTTCAACTAATGTTAATTTTGTACAAATAATTGCTGGGCAGCCAAAAAAATGTTTTGCTAATAATAACCATAATGTTACATAGTTTAAAGCAGTGGTCTCCAAATGACGGCCTTTTGCTTGCCTTTATGTGGCCCTTGGGGAACTATTCCTCCCACTGATATGAGACACTATTCTGCCATCTGAAAACAACAATGGGGCACTGGTTCTCCCATTAACACCAATAATGGGGCACTATTTTTCCCTATGATCTAGCAATGGGGTACTTTCCCTCCCCCAACACCAAATGTAGCAATGTTTACCTCTGATGTCAGGAAAATTTTGACTCCCACTGGCCACAATCCAGCCCTCCTAAAGTCTGAAGGACAATAAACTGGACCTTTGTTTAGAAAGTTTGGAGACCCCTGGTTTAAAGGAAACCTGTATTAAGATAATTATAATGAGTGTCACTGCTCACCCGCTGAAAATGCCATATACCTAGATGTTTCCTGCTTTAATACCATCTTAAACACTGACCCACAACAAACGAATGAAATCAGGCAAATTTCAGAACTCATCATCTTTCAAAAAGCCAGTGAGAGAGCATTGTATTGATGAGTATAAATAACATGTGGACAAATAGCATTTATAAAGGAGAGTTTAGAAAAGGCAGCCTCCGTATTTCCTGACAATAGTCTCCCTTACCTAATTATTCATAATTTTTTTTTTTGATCACAAGTTCTTCTGGACAGGGCTCTCTTTTTTTTAATGTTTTCATTTACTTAAGTATTTGGTAATGGCCTCACTGTCATTACCTTGTGCAGCACTGTAATACAAGTTGGTGTTACACAAATAATATTATTAAGGATAAATGTATGCAGTGCTAAAAACATAAAATTATAAAATAAGAGTCCATAGGGTTAAAACAGAGTCCTTGTTCAGAGAAACAGCTGGAACCACCCACGGTGTAGACAGAGACACAATAAGGTAAGCATGAAATCATCCTCCACCGAACATCAACACACCGGGCCTCTTACCAGAGAAAATGGACCACTGAGTTACAGGTGGTCAAACAAGCAATTGGATCATAGATGGCTGGATCTTGTAGTCTCACCAAATGGAAATTCAAAGGTACATGTATGAAATACAAAAGGCAACTCCTCATGGTGTAGTATTTAAAACCAGGGTGAATTTATTTCATAAAAAACAGCCAGGGTACTCAAATTTCGTTAGATAAAAGCAGGCATGTCAGAAGCTACAATCTGTCATGGATATCAATTGTTTCCAACCACAAAGATGGCAGTGGTGAGCACGTTACAGCGTTGTGAAATCAGAGCGCCACCCTACGCGGCGATTCGTCCAATAGGAACGTTGTCAGGGGCGTGATAATAATAATATTATGAAATAAATTAGACCCTGGATGTTTACCTGTAAGGTGACAACAGTATGTTTTGGCATCTTACTTGCCTTTACATAATCTCTGTTTTCATTTGGAGGGCACCTAAACTAGGGGACTTCTAATTTGTGAAATAAATCCTCTATTATAATGTCTGAACGTTTTATATCCCTTTCCCACATCTATGGCTTTCTTTTGCTTCATTATTGTGATTAGAAGGCTCACTGATGAATAGAGTCACAGAAGGTGGAAGGTGGTGGGGCTAAACACAGTGAAAGTCAACACTTGCAAATCAGATCATATCATGTTTAGAGGTTGCTGAGGATGGAGGCTTTGAAAAAATGAGTGTGTAGGCTTTTCTGAGTGCCAATCATGTGGCTCTTTCTCAATCTGTCTGGCTATATCCTACTCTGGCTGCCTTCCGGCGATCCCTGAAAACTCATCTCTTCAGGGAAGCCTATCAGGCCTCCAACTCATCTTTTATCACTTCCCCACCCTATTAGATTGTAAGCTCTTTTGAGCAGGGACCTCTTAACCCTCTTGTATTTATTGTATTGTAACTGTACTGTCTTCCTTTTATATTGTAAAACGCTGTGGGCGCTATAGAAATCCAGTATAACAAAATAGTAATAATAAGCAGGGAAATCACTTTAAAACAAGTCCTAGTTCCTCTCTGTAGTTATAGGTATGTGGATTCAGTTGTCTTTACTTATCATAACAGAGGCACAGAAATCTTGACATCTCCAACCCCAGATGATGCCTTTTACGGGGAAACACATTAAGTGGATACAGAGTTGTGACGTCATTCAGTTTCTGACCCTCTGGTTCATTCCACGGTCGGTTCCTATCTTTACCACTTGATTGTATCCTTTATTTTGTAAGTACAATATTTTTTAGACATCCATTAAATAGTGTGACAATACTGCACAATGAGCCCCTTTCTTTCTTATGCATGAGCTTCCTATTGCTGCCCAAGTGAAAGATACAGCTGACTCGAGGTGTATATACTGGGATAAGCGTGTGTGGCGGCTGGGGTGCTAACCATATAACACAGGATCTAGTCTGAGTCGTGCAACTGTTAGGACGAGACTGGCTTTCCTAAGGAGACCTCTGTGTTCTATGCTTTTCATGATCTCCTATAATTGATGGTTGTGACAAGTATTGGGAGTGCTGCATAGACTGTCAGCTCTATAGAAATTCTGTATAATATTAACCACTTCAGCCCCAGAAGATTTGGCTGCTCACTGACCAGGCCATTTTTTGCGATATGGCACTGCGTCGCTTTAACTGACAATTGCGCGGTCGTGTAATGCTGTACCCATTTGTTCCCCACAAATAGAGATTTATTTTGGTGGTATTTGATCACCTCTGCGTTTTTTATTTTTTGCGCTATAAACAAAAGAAGAGCGACAATTTTGAAGAAAAACACAATATCTTTTACTTTTTGCTATAAATATCCCAAATTTAAAATAAAAAAACACACTTTTTCCTCGGTTTAGGCCGATATGTATTCTTCTACATATTTTTGTTTAAAAAAAAAAAACGGAATAAGCGTATATTGATTGGTTAGCGCAAACGTTATATCATCTACTAAATAGGGTATAGATTTATGGCATTTTTATTATTATTATAATGTTTTTTTACTAGTAATGGCGATTTTTATTGGGTAATGGTGATTTTTATCGGGACTGTGGACAAATCGGACACTTTTGACACATTTTTGGGACCATTGACATTTATACAGCGATCAGTGCTAAAAAAAAGGAACTGATTCTGTACAAATGGCAGGGAAGGGGTTAACACTAGGGGGCGATCAAGGGGTTAACTGTGTTCCCTAGGTGTGTTCTAACTGTAGGGGGGGGTGGGAATAACTAGGAGGAGAGAGAGATTGGTGTTCATACTTAGTATTGGATCCGGGGACACGCTTCAGGCGTGTGCTCATGACGCAGGAGGCCTCTTAAAGAGCTGACGTACAGCTACAACGGCTCACACAGGGGAGCCAACCTGCCACAGTATGACTGCAGCGGCTGGTCCGGAATCAGTTAATAATTCTTCTCTACTCTTCTTTCAGTTACAGCTGCAAAATTTTAGAATGCCTCTCACTTGCTGTTCAGGTGACAACATTCATCATGAGAGAGTGAGACAAAATCTCTTTAGTGTAAGCTCTAGTGATGAATTTCTCTTATTCCTTCCCTTTTGGTCTGCTAAAAATACTTTTAGGCTGGGTTCACACTGTTGCGATGGGTTTTGCCTATCCAATTCGCATAGCAGGAGATTGTGACTGGCTCTCTATAGCCAAACAATTGGGCTGAAATCGGACCTGAAACAGTGAATGGAGACGCACATGACTCCTGCTGTGAGCTGTTGTATTCTCCAATGTGAACCCAGCCTAATCATATGTGCTCAATAGGTGCAAAGAAAATGTTGATTAGGTAAGAAATTTAGAACTGCCATGTGTCTTGTTCACAGCTGTCAAGAAGTCACATTAGCCTTCCCATTTCTGATCTCGGACTGCAAAAGGGATTAGTCCCTGTTAGTGGTTTAGCAAAAGACAACTGGGCAGGGCTTACACCACTCAGACTATAAAAGACTGTATATTTACAGCAAACAATAGGTAATTAGAAGCTGAGTGAACAATTATCAGATCAACAGAACTGCAGGATCTACAAGGGGATACAACATGAAGAGACTTCCTGCCCACAATATAGCAGAACGACGGCCGGAAAGTGGTTGTATTATCCTGAATGGGCATTATATGACATCCAGTAGGATAAGTCGCTAGCGCGCTTTTGGGGGTGTGCAGCTCAGCGATCTGTAGGGCTGTGTGTCGCTCTGACACACCGCATTTCTGATTTCGGTAAAGAGCCCATGATGTAGGCTCTTTACCATGTAATGAGCTATTTCCAATCGCAGCTCATCACATGGTAACCAGGAAGTGTTGTTTATAGGCTTTTCCTCTACTCGCACTGACAAGGGGGGGTTTGCGCTGATAATCAGTGCATTAATTATTAGTGCAGACCCACCAGAGATGCCCACTAGAGCCCACCAGGGATGCCCACTAGAGCCAACCAGGGATGCCCACTAGAGCCCACCAGGGATGTCAATCAGTGCCAATCAGTGCCCATTAGGGATACCAATCTGTGCCCATCAGTGATGCCTGTCAATGCGTCCTCATCAGTACTGCCTATCAGTGCCATCTATCAGTGCCCATCAGTGCTGCTTAACATTGTAGGGGGTGTGCAGCTCAGCGATCTGTAGGGCTGTGTGTCGCTCTGACACACCGCATTTCTGATACCGTTAAGAGCCCATGATGTAGGCTCTTTACCATGTGATGAGCTATTTCCAATCGCAGCTCATCACATGGTAACCAGGAAGTGTTGTTTATCGGCTTTTCCTCTACTCGCACTGACAAGGGGGTGTTTGCGCTGATAATCAGTGCATTAATTATCAGTGCAGACCCACCAGAGATGCCCACTAGTGCCCACCAGGGATGCCCACTAGAGCCCACCAGGGATGTCAATCAGTGCCAATCAGTGCCCATTAGGGATACCAATCTGTGCCCATCAGTGATGCCTGTCAATGCCTCCTCATCAGTACTGCCTATCAGTGACATCTATCAGTGCCCATCAGTGCTGCTTAACATTGCTGCCTATCAGTGCTAATAAGTGCTGCATATAAGTGCCTCATCATCAGTGCCCTTCAGTGCCACCTCATCAGTGCCCATCAGTGCTCATCAGTGAAGTAGATAACTTACTTATTTACAAAGTTTTACAACAGAAACTAATAAAAACGTTTTGGTATTTTTTTAATTGTAGCGCAAAAAATATAAAACACAGTGGTAATCAAATACCACCAAAAGAAAGCTCTATTTGTGGGGGAAAAAATTATAAAAAATGTTGTTTGGGTACAGTGTTGCATGACCACGCAATTGTCATTCAAAATGTGACAGCGCTGAAAATTGGCCTGGGCAGGAAGGAGGTGAAAGTGCCCTGTATTGAAGTGGTTAATTAAACATGGTCAATCCATGAATATTTTATATATTTGTAACTTTCTGGAGAACAGCTTTTAATGCTGCATTTTTTATTTATGACCTAGCTATTAAATTGCATTATAAAGGTTAAAAATGAGATGCAGTCACAAAGTCAAAATTTTATTTTTTTAGCCTTGTAAATAAGCATATGTGGCTTGTGTAGTCATTACTTCTGTTCATCAAATAAAAATGACATACGTGTATAAACATTTCAAAATGGCCAAGTTGTTTTTCTTTGTTTATAACAAGACTTTTATTACATTGAAGAAAAGAAAACGGTACAACCTTACGAATGTTAATTGGCAGTATTCTTTATAAAAGAAACAGTTTCTCTATGAATATGTTCTTAGAGGTACTTTCATGAGCTTTTTACGCCAAAACCAACACTATGAGAATTTCTTCGGTTTCAATGAAGTGCAAGCCAAATTAAAAATGTCCAAATTAAGGATATGTGAAAATTCACTGGAAGGTAAAATAACTGAGCGTTAAACTGAAGCCAAGCATAAAGCCAGTTGTAGCATTCATTTGCATTTCTGTGACCTCGAACAATGTGATCCGTGTCTCCGGTGGCTTATTGAGTATTCTGGGCCCAATAAAATTCTAGAAAAGAAAATAAAGGATATAAAAATAGATGGAGCAAAATAGCATGTGAACATATAATGCCATTAATGTTTTCTTTATGCCTTATGAATTGTGATTGATGAAAAATACTATTTTGCAAATTCAGTGTTTTTCTTTGTAGGATTTAACATTTTTGGACATCCCAGAATGCAAATGAAGTATGGTTCCAGTGCAGTCAAACATTTTTTTAATTTCCATTACTATTTACATAACGCAAAACAACTAAAAACACAATTTTGAAGTTTTATGTTAAGGATTAGGCTTCATTCGCAAGTGTAGTGGCACCAAGTAATCAATGGGGTTACACAAAGATTCTTATAAGAAAAATCACATCAAAGCACTTCTAAACCTATTCACTAAAAACGTTTATAAGCTTTGAAATGTTAATGCAACTTAAAAAAAAATGTTTCCGTTCATTTTAATCTACAACTTTTAATAAAATAATACCTGGTGATCCAATGAAAGTCTTTGTTCAGGCACTTCCTGTTATGGGATGTCAACTGCATCCCAATTAAGTTCCTTTGATGTCATGTTGTCACATACCTCTGCTCGAGACTACAGGCAGATTTGATATTATACATTGTGCAGACATGGTTCATTGTTGTCACTATCAGGTAGCAGGTCCAGATCAATGATGTGCAGCCTATACTGGAGTAAGTGTATATACAGTGCTGTGAAAAAGTATTTGCCCCCTTCCTGATTTTTTATTTACCGGTATTTATTTTTTGTTTCATACATTTTTAATTCAAGAAAAATTAATTATACAAATGCCATAACAAATCACAGTAACATTTTTCAAAAGTACATCGTGAAACAACAAGTTGTTCATGGAAACATTTAAACTTTTGGATTAGGACAATCCATATTTTGATTACAATATAATAGTAAATGGTATATACTTTATTAACAATTCAGCCTGAAGATTTATTACTAATTACATGTAAAGTTAGTTTGACTGATTCCCATATTACTTTCTTTGTCATATCATATTTTGTGATCGTTATTGTATTTGTTATATATATATATATATATATATATTTTTTTTTTGGGTAATCGTTCGCATTTAATAATGCTGATAAGTATATAAGCTAATTTGTATATTTCTCACACTTAAATTATTCAGATCATCAAAATTTTTTTATATTTAACCACTTGCCGACCGCTGCACGCCAATATACGTCGGCACAATGGCAGCGGTGGGCAAATGGGCATACCTGTACGTCCCCTTTAATTGGCGGGGCTAGCAGGCAGCGTGCACACGCCCGCCGTGTACAGCGTGACCGTGCCTGCGGGACCTGCAGACTCGATGTCCGCTGGTGTCCTGGCGATCGTGTCATGGTGCCGCAGAACAGGGAGATGTAAACAAGGCATTTCCCTGTTCTGCCTAGTGACATGACAGAGATCACCTCTGTCATGTGAGTAGAAGCCCATCCCCTCCACAGTTAGAATCACTCCCTAAGACACACTTAACCCCTTGATCGCCCCCTAGTGTTTAACCCCTTCCCTGCCAGTGTCATTTACACAGTAATCAGTGAATTTTTATAGCACTGACCGCTGTATAAATGACAATGGTCCAGAAACAGTGTCAAAAGTGTCCGATGTGTCTGCCATAATGTCACAGTCATGTTAAAAATTGCAGATCCCCACCATTACTAATAAAAAAAAATTATAATAAAAATGCCATAAAACTATCCCCTATTTTGTAGACGCTATAACTTTTGTGCAAACCAATCAATATTTACGCTTATTGCGTTTTTTTTTACCAAAAATATGTAGAAGAATACATATCGGTCTAAACTGAGAAAAACATGTGTTTTTTTCATATATTTTTGGGGGATATTTATTATAGTAAAAAATATTACTTTTTTTTTTAATTGGTGCTCTTTTTTTGTTTATAAAAAAGAGAAGCAGTTTTGGACTTTAGATGAGGCGTGGGTGAGTGCCTCCATCCCGGTATTTGGTACAATTGAAAAAGGAGGTTGGGACTTTAAATGAAGTGGCTGGAATGCAGAGGTAAACGTAAAAAAAGTATTTAATTAGGTCATGGCAATATAAAGTAAATATAAATAAATTCATTGTATACATAAACATGTACATCTATTTGGCACAGAGTATGTACATAATGGTATCATAAGTATATATAAAATTGCATCAATCCAGAAAGCATACATAGGTAAATATGAAGTATATAGAACAGTAGCATAGCCTGCAATGCCTCAAGTGGCATACCCTGTAACTATGTAGGATTATATAATGTGAACAAGGTTGGGGAAACGTAATAAATATCACTGTAGCATCCATTGTAGCTCGACGCATTTCGTGGATGTTTCTCCACTCATCAGGAGAAGATGCGACAGATACCTGTAAAAGGTGCAAAAATGGTAAACCACACTCAATATAGAGGGGAATAAAAACAGTAAGAGAGTTGGTCAAATATGACTACCAACCCTGGCGGGCGCAGCGGGCATCGACTGGCACGTGGTGAGGCGAGGGCACAGGTATTGCCTCTATGCGCCGTAGACATCGGTGCCATTTTTTGGAAAATATATCCTTAACCGTGTAGGTTAAGGAGATATTTCTTGGACCTACAGGTAAGCCTTAATTTAGGCTTACCTGTAGGTCAAAGTGGTCTGTAAGGGTTTACAACCACTTTAATATAGAAAATGGCTGGAAGAGGACAAGGAATATCAGCAGCATTAATATGCAAAAAAAAAAAATTAAAAAGACATACTGTGAAATAATATAATAATATAATAATAATTTTATTATTTTGCCAAAAATGTTTTAAGAGATTTATCTTCAGCATAACAAGAATGAAATGAATTGAGTACCAGTAGAGAACTGTGCAGGCATTTTCTGTCTCCAATTTGTCATTTGGCTAATAAAAACACTTTTTTCAATTTATAATGCCTTTATTTGCCATTATTTTGTCGTAAACATATTAAAAACCGACAACCTTATGTTATGTGCTTTGTTTAAGCAGGACCTACTCAAGTCGTACCATTTGCAATGTACATGTTTACAGGATAAAAATTAAACATACAATGTAGAAAATATTTTTTTTTACCTTTTCTCATTTGTGCTACTTGGGGTTTACCATAACCTTTGAATGACATTCAGATTCCTGGTTAAAACTTGGGGGGGGGGGGGGGGGGGGGGGGGGGGGGGGGGGGGGGTTGATTTACTAAATGCAAACAGGGGGGTTGATTTACTAAAACCAGAGAGTGCAAAATCTGGA
Source organism: Lithobates sylvaticus (assembly GCA_028564925.1). Lineage (NCBI taxonomy): Eukaryota > Metazoa > Chordata > Amphibia > Anura > Ranidae > Lithobates > Lithobates sylvaticus. The sequence continues at coordinate 74,564,537 of CM053027.1, forward strand.
GCAGCTGTGCATGGTAGCCAATCAGCTTCTAACTTCAGTTTGTTCAATTAGCTTTGACAATAAAACCTTGAAGCTGATTGGTTTATGTGCACAGCTACACCAGATTTTGCACACTCCAGATTTAATAAATCTCTCCCACACTGTGCACTTTGCAAAGTGCAGTTGCACTCTGCAAGAGCAGTTGCTCCAGAGCTTAGTAAATGAGCAAAAGCTCTGCTGACTTTCATCATCCAATTATGTGTAAGCAAAAATGCATTTTTTTTTAATTTTCCTTGCATGTGATTGGGTGCAAAGTGAAGCCTTGCCTCATTTACTAAGCTCTGAAGCAACTTCAGTTCCAGAGTGCAACTGCACTTTGCACAGTGCACAGTCTATTTGCCTTTAGTAAATCAACCCCTTGGTGTATAGCGTTAGTTGTACATTACTGGGTCACTAGTCGCTACTAAAGAACTGAGCTCTCAATTAACATTTAAAACGAAACTAAAATAATCATAATTTAAAAGTCACATCCTCCCAAAAGTTATCTTCTTGCCCAGTGGCGACTGGTGCTCAATATTTTGGGGAGACGGACGGTAAGGCGGCGATCAGATGGTGAGCCATGATCAGAGGTGGTGCGGGCTCCTGGAAGCTAAACCTGGCCCCCTCACTCGCACTAGCCCCCCACCCGCCGTGAAAGACGGGAAGGCACCCATCCATGTCCTTAGCTTAGGAAGTGGTGCTGGATCCAGGGTAGGGCTCCTGGAGCCAGGCCATTGCTTCTACTTCCTCACATCTTATGACTCCCTGGACAATTGGGTCTCAGGACCCACTTCCTGATTGGAGGAGAAGCAGGAAGACATTAGTCAATAATAATTTGCTAATGTCATACAACTGGGTGGGCTCAGTGCTCTGCACCCTAGCCCACCCTTTTGTGAAGCTAATTAAAGTCACAGGCTCTAATCATGTGCTTTAAAAAAAGAGAAAGGACCACATTAAAAGCTATGCGTCCAGTGCCCTGCATGTAGATTAAGGGCTGGGGGCATGGATTAGGGGCGGCACCCCTGAGCCCCTAATGGAGCGGCCACAACTGTTCTTGACACTCTGTATATGCATAAAACCCACTAAACCATTATACATTTAAAATACATTTTCAAAATGTATCAGAGTGAGACTGTTTTGGGAACTTCAACAATTTTGGAGATCCTACCTTTGGAGTGCCCCCAAATATTGTGTTTGGATAGACTAGCCCCTACATTTTTCTATGGAACTCAAAATAATATTGTAACATTTTGATCTAAATGGAATATCCAAACAAAATATTCCCCTCCCATGATCCGCTCAAAATATGAGCGATTACTCTTTAAACCTGTCAGTTTCAAGGCAAAATTCCCCTAGCTGCCAGAATTGGGACACAAACAAAGGCACACATACACACACAAACATGCATTTCATTTTATTTCTTGTGGTACAGTGTACTTTATTTCATTCCAAAATCAGCTGTAATGATTTATTTATCTTTCCTGTGTACTGTTCTCTTCTCAGTTGAAGAGGTAATTAATCCCAGCACCCAGAATTCCAAGCATTTCCTTCTTTCAGCAGCAAACTGACAGCCCCATAGCAGGGCTGCCCATATTAAAGCTCTGAGGAACCCGATCAAATTAAGACAGGGGAGTATTTCATCTCACAATAAGAAAAAACACGTTTTCAGTGAAATCAAATTTCTAAAGCTATATTTTCCCTATGTATTGTGAACAGAGGGGGTGTCTGCTCAATACTGTGCCAGTCTTGCTACCCAGGCATTACTGGGTATAGAAAGGAGCTGTAATATCTAAAGAGAACCTGTTACAATTGGACTTATTCAAGAATATTGAATGTGGATCTGAACTTAAATAGTGAAAGTTTGCTATGTTATAGGGAATTAGGGTTGCCACCTCATCCCTTTAAAACCGAACACCTACTGATTACACAGGTTCTGTGGCTGATTCAGGTGTTAAGTAAACTCACTTGGTGCCTTATCTGCATTAAATTAGCCTCAGAACCTGTGTAATTTATATGTGTTCGGGTTTAAAGGGATGAGGTGGCAACCCTATAGGGAATCCTTTAGAATTGTTAATTGTGCCTATGGAGTACCTTGATAATGTAACTTTGTACGTAATGGTAAGTGAAATATAGCAGTGCATTTCCTGTCTTATAGCTGTGTATCTTCAGTGTGAGGACTCTGGCACTGCTGCATCTGGCTGCTATTCCCAGTAGATTAGGAGTAAGATTTGGTAATATCATTGCTATGCTGCTCACTGTTTGCCTTGATGGAGACCCTGACATGAGGAAGCAATGGCCTGCCTCCGTAAATATGGCCACCTTCACAAAGATACACAACACAGGACAAGGCATCTTAAGCCAGTAACTGGAAAAAGACTACTTCGGGGTGACCACAAACAATGCTGGTGACTAGCCCTTTGCCCTCTGTCTAACTTTTTTGGGCATAGCTTTCAGTTTCTTATTCTAAACCATGGGAAGGCTAGGAAGGCTCTCCCCAAGATTTTGGAGTGTGTCTGTGGGAATGTGTAAGCAGGTTGCCCAGCTATGATTCATGTGGCTGAGGCATGCAGTCGGGGCTCCACCTACAAACAGGGTTTTCCATGGCTGACTCTGTAGTATACATCACCCAAACCCATGCAAACTTACTTATCTGCAACATTTGTACATGCTGATCACAGACCACCTTACTGCATCCTCCTGATCAAAGTCCATATCAACCCCATACACCCAAAACACTGGTCATGCAGGGATCTGAAATTTGATGTAGTCCAGGTTAGGGCTATGGGAATCCTGGGCTTATGTCACATAGCACCTGGGTCCCCTGACGTGCGTTCCATGAGGGGTCTGTTCTTACCGCCAGGAGGGTGACTCCTTTTTTCTAATCACCATCTGCTCCTAAGCCGATCAGGTTTGCTTAAGTATACATTTAATCTCTTCTTGCCAGGTATTGGATGAGCCAACTGTATCAAATTTCTTGTCCTCATAGACTTGGGCAATGAAAAAGCATTAAGGTGTCTTTGAACTTTATTTAAAAAAAAACTAAAGAAATACAAACAGTTTCACAAGTTGGTATTGCAATTGTACATTTCAGGAACAGTTCCCAAACAGTGGCAGAAAGGTGCATAATAAAACATTGGCTAAAATAGCAAACAAGACCCATCAGCTAGACGGGAGGGGGTGCTATGGTTCTATCCACTAAGCAGAGTTCCCATAGTGTGCTCTCCAGGCCCCAGACCTCAGGGCTTCCCTCATAGCATAGGGGAAATGCTTTCTCCTAGTGGTACATCCTGCTGTTCGTTTGGCAGGTCAGCTATCAAACTAGCTCCTCCTCCCACTACATAAGGAGATATGACTGAGCTAATAAAACAAATGTGTGTCAATTCAGCCAAAAAAGCTTTAAAAACATTTGTGATATCAGGTATTGGTGTTGGACAAGAAGAACTGGTTCACAATTGGTGTTCAGAGCTCTGTTCCTCTACATCAAATTTAAGCAAACCATGTATTTACTGATGTGGCTTAGTGTACAGAAGTATGGTCATGCAAGGTGTCATGCAAGGTGTCAGTATTTACTGAAATCCTGACACTGGTCTATATTTTCAAATACTCAGATTCATCATTATACAGAAAATAGGGACACCTTAGCTGTCCAATCACAGGATGGGTGAGTAATGAACTAGGCTGTGGTTACTAAATAAAAACACTGTCACTTTACTCATTCAGGGCAAAGTGGCAGTGTTTGTTGATAGCCCACCCCCTCCAGTAAGGTTTATTCACCAATCCATACTCACTTGCCCCCTCCTTGCTGCAAGTGTTCATCCTGGGTAAGCTTCAGTATCGGATGGCGTTAATGCTAATCTTGGTCAATGATCATCCCTACCTTTGTCCATATTACAGTGTTCAGGCCTGTACATTGGCCTACGTGTTCCCCATACCTTAAAGCAAGGGTTTAGATGGAATGATGAGGCACTAGCACAGATTGGTAAGTATAACTTGCTTGGGGGTTTGGCTATCAGCAAACATTTTGTTTATAATGAAATCACAAGACTGGCTGAACAAAATATCAAATCTTTTGGCAGCAAAAAAAACTTTTTGTTTTATGTATTTTTGTGTCTTCAACTGTATTTAGCTGTTTGCCTGAATTCCCACTGTAAATTAGCATTTTTTTATTACCTTGATTTAGGGCTGTGGAAATTAAAGATGAATTCCTCGATTAATCGTTAATTTTTTTGATCGATAAAAATTCTTTTGATCAGTACTCACCTCTCCGCCGGCTTCCGGGTCTTCAGGGAGTTGCGTCGGAGATCTGGTGACGTCTCGGACATCGACATCACCGGACACCTTCCCCAAGTGCCTACATCTGCTAACGAAGGGAAGGGGGAGGAGTCCGTGACATTGAAGTTCTGATTGAACGTAAGGCGTACGGGGAGGAGCTACGCATGACGTCACCCACTGCTGCCCTACAGAACTAACACGATTGTCGGCTTTACATGCTGTGTTTTTATCATCTTTATGTGAGTAGTTTGTTTGAACACAAAAATTTAATCTTATACTTAAGCCGTGAGCACTTAGATCTTTTCTTTCTACCCATGACCTGGCATCCTTGCTGAGATCTAAGGAGACGTGAGAGAAGTTTATGGTCCGTGTTAACCCTTTTGATACCCGCTTGCATGACCACCTGTTTTCACAGGGATCCATGCCATAAGGTGAGAGTGATTAGTTAGACCGGAGGTGGAGGGATTGTCACGCTACTGTGGAAAAAAAATGACTTACGTCAGTGCTACAGTTTAAATTTAAAACGTATTTGTGTGAACTGTGAAGTTAAGTCATGGATTGTGGAAACTAACTAGTGTCGGGTGATTGTATATAGTGTATACCACATTTACCACTGACTAATGCAGAGTTGCAATGCAAGGAGATCAGCTAAAAGTAGTTGGATCTGTATGTGTGTTATAATTAATCAAAATTAGTTGATTAATCGATTTAAAAAAAAACGATTAATCGAACACGAAAATTTTAATCAGTAACGGCCCTACCTTGATTATATCCTCAGTACACATTATAGTTCTTCTTGGCTTGCTATCCTTTCATTTTACTTATACAGACATATATAAATGTATTGATGTACTGTATATACTCAGTCATGCTCAATAGATTTTTATGAGAGTCTTACTTGGATCTGCGTGTTCACCTAGACTGCAAATTACACACTACATCTGTGACCTGGACCTACATTTTATAATTAATGTTTGCTTTCTTTTATTTTATGAAAGACTTCAGAAGTTCGTGCATTCGTTTCCCTTTTTATGCCTTTCATGTCATCGGCAAAATTGATTTAGGGACCTTAAATACAGGAGTGAAATGACCCGTTGATCAGCTTACAGTCATGTAAGCTCTGTGTACAGGGAAAATTGGCATCATCATGAGTGTCATTGACTTTTATCTCTAAGAAGTAAAATGAGACAGATGTTTGGATAATAAAAGCTAATATGTTCACAATAATGGTAGACATTAGTGCTTCAGGCTGAAATGTGTTTTAAGAGAGGTATGATCGAGAGATTTGAAACCTACTTTGTAATAAATTATAACTGAAGGCAAAACTTTATTTAGTTTTGGATCCAGTGGAAAAGGATTAAAACACCTGTCGGATTTTTATTGCTATCTTTACCCCCATTAGGGAGATTTAACTTCTCAATTAGTCCTGTATACCATTAATATTGAAAAGTGAAAATAAAAGATTGGGTTGTCAACAGAACAAGAATAGAGGGGACATCTTCCTTATATGGACACTAGTTCTGGTGACCCTGATCCCTTGCTTTTATTGGATGTCCTTTCACTTCCTGTTTTGGCTACAAGGCAGGAAGTGAATGGAAATTTCAATAAATTACAGACAGATGGCAAAAAAAAAATTTTTTATATTATGTTTGAAATATTGTATACAATCTTTAATTACCAATTACATAGCCAAATCTAAAACACTTAGTACAGGACACTAATATTATTAGCGGGCTAAAACCAGTTGCAATAATCACTTCCTACTAATATGCCAGAGCATAATGGTGATACATTTCCATAAAATAAAAGTCTATGGGAACACATGAGATCATTACAGGGTTTCAGCAATCGGTCTTCAGCATGGTGTCAGTGTCAGTCATAACCACTCCCTACTAAGCAGAACCAGCAATAATCCTACCACTTGGATAAAATGATCTCCAGATCACATTGACATGTTTCCTTATACCAGATGTTTTATGTCTGTGTCAGAAATCCTCATGAAGGGTCCACCCTCAATTCCCAGTACTAATTGATGCTGGTTCTCCTGGGTATAGAGCAGTTGTCACTGACCTCAGGCATAAGACCAATTATTAAAGTTCAGTATAGATCTTGTTTGCTCTCGTATATTTTTATATTAAGGAAATGTTTTAATTAACTTTGGCATATTACCCTTTGCTGCCATGAGGGGGCTGATACAACATACCACAAGCCTAGAGAACTGCAGCAGACCTTGCCTGGTCCTCACATGCATGACAATCATGACAGTCTGGAGGAAAAGAGATTTGATCTCCAAATACAGAAAGGTTTCTTCACAGTAAGAGCTGTGGAAATGTGGAATAGACTCCCTCCAGAGGTGGTTCTGGCTAACTCAGTAGATTGCTTTAAGAAAGGCCTGGATACTTTCCTAAATGTACATAATATAACTGGGTACTAACAATTATAGGTAAAGTTGATCCAGGGAAAATCCAATTGCCTCTTGGGGGATCAGGAAGGGATTTTTTTCCCCTGCTGTAGCAGATTGGAGCATGCACTGCTGTTTTTTTTTTTTTTTTTTTTGCCTTCCTCTGGATCAACTGTGGGTATAGAATTGGGTATATTGGATTGTACGATATTTTTTATTTTTATTTATTATTTATTTTTTTATGGTTGAACTGGATGGACTTTGGGGTTTTTTTCAGCCTAGCTAACTATGTAACTATGAATCCACATAGTTCTCTTTCTCACCATAGTTTTTTTTTGTAAGAGGCATGCACAGGAAAAAAGACATAACCGGTGGACACATGTTGCATAAAGGTGCCTACGTAGGCATGTAGCAATATGTCCTATTTCAATTGATGCAGTAGATCCAGAGCTAGCATGGTAAACAACACCAGGCCCCCTCCCTGCCATTTCTGTTCAACCACATTGATCTGGATCAGATGAATAATTAAATAGCACTGATTGACAGTGCTGGTCTCAGGCACCAGTTGCTTGCTTGAGATTAGCCACATCAAGGCATACACAAAGGGAGGGGGTGTGTAACCTAGAAGGGTGTGTCAAGGCAACTTCCTGGTAAACACTCTCAGCATTGGGGGGTTGGTATTGATGAAGCACCACACCAGCTGGCACAGTGGAGAGGTATATGAGGAGGGGAGAGGGGCTTCCAGATATTAGTGGAAAAAAAAGAGGGGAAATTCTTAACAATGCATTAACGTTTCTTTGGAGAAGCAAAGCAAGGTATTTCTACATGAATGCATAGCTCAGCGTTGCATTTTTCAGTGTTCAGTGTTCATGAGACTTCTTCTCTGTATAAAGCTTTGTGCATTAAAATAACATGGGAGTAAACTACCATACATGAATTTTACCTATAACTAAGCCTATAATAAGGCTTAGCTATAGGTACTGTAAATATCTCCTAAATGTGCACCGTTTAGGAGATATTTACTGCACATGCAGCCAGTGACATCACCGGTGCATGCCCTCTGAAGGAGTGGCCACCCATGCCGTTATCGGCAGCTACCACACGCATTTGTGGTAGTGATGTTATCACGGCTCTGGCCACTCATACAGCCATAGTTCGTGGACCCAGAAGGAAGACGTGTGAAGATGGAAGCCCTGTCAGCGGTGACAGCCTTCTGATGGAGGGGCTTTGTTCTAAGATAAGTTTCACATAATGTGCTAGTATGCAACATACAGTATACGAGCACATTATAACTTTGTCTTGCAGGTTAAAAATAATTAAATAAAAAGTGTGCCGTTTACTACCGTTTTACCTAACCTTTTTTTTTTTTTTAATTCTAAATAATAAACGTTTACTACTTACCTGATCTGTGCAATTGTTTTGCACAGAGCAGCCCCTATCCACCTTTTCTGTTGTCCCCGCCAGAGCTCCAGGCTCCTCCTCTTTGGTGATTGCCAACATAGAAATTTGCTATGGGGGCACTCGTGTGGGTTAGATTCCTAGCCACCCTGGCTACGTCCATTGACACAGGCCAAGCAGATTAGGCATGCCCCCCCCCCCCCCGTTACAGCATTTAATTGATAGCAATGGGAGTCAATGGATCCTGCTGCTATCAATCTGTACAGTGAGGAAAAAGACATCGGTGAGAGTTGCTGCTCTTGTGCACATCACTGGATCAGGACCAGGCTCATTTAAATATAGAGGGGGGCTGGGGGGATACTGCAGCACAGATGTTTTTTTTTATCCTCTTCTTCTCTGGTCCCTCATCAGCTTTTCTGGCCCCTCCCTCCTTTTGAGTGCCCCCACAGCAAGCAGCTGCCCCAACCCGACCCCGCCCCTCTCTCCCCTGGTTGGCTAGCTGATTTAGATTGACAGCCGTAGGAGCCAATGGCACCGCTGCTGTGTCTCAGCCAATCAGGAGGAGAGTCCCGAATGGCTAAGACACTCGTGGACATCGCTGAAGAGAGATGGGGCTCAGGTAAGTAATTAGGGGTGCTGCAGAGGATGCTACACACAGAAGGTTTTTTATCTTAATGCATAGAATGCTTTAAGATAAAAAAAACCTTCTGTCTTTACAACTCCATGTACACTAGCAGCTCCTAAACTTGAGTCTAGGAGCTTTTGGCATTTTTTTTGCCAAAGCTCCTAAAACTAAACTCCATAAAAGCCTACGTGTCCATGTACACATAGGCTTTTAGGATTGTTTAGGAGCTGCTGCGCCCCTAACCACCCCGAACCACTGTGGAATGTTTTCACCACTGGCTGCAAAACGTGCAAAATTGTGGTTAAATCGCTGCACGATTTTGAAAAGTTTTGCTTTTTCCTGCGGCCGGCGGTCAAAGTAGTTCAAGTGTACATGAAGCCTAATGCCGCGTACACACGAGCAGACTTTTCGACGGACTAGGTCCGACGGAACGAATCCACCGGACAATTCGATCGTGTGTGGGCTTCATCAGTCCTTTGCTGTCTAAAAATCAGACGGACTTTAGATTTAAAACATGTTTCAAATCTTTCAAACGGACTCGAGTCCGTTCGAAAAATCAGTTTGTCTGTGTGCTAGTCCGACGGACGAAAACCGACGTTAGGGCAGCTATTGGCTACTGGCTATGAACTTCCTTATTCTAGTCCGGTCGTACGTCATCACGTTCGAATCCATCGGACTTTGGTGTGCTTGTGTGTTGCCCAGTTGGTTCATTCGGAAAGTCCGTCGGAACTCCTCAGAAAGTCCGTCGGGAAGACCGTCGGACCTAGTCTGTCGGAAAGGAAAAGTCCGCTCGTGTGTACGCGGCATTAGGCTTTAGAACCCCTTAAAGGAATGTATCCATTTTAAGGTACCCCTAGTAGCCCAATTAAGTAAAATGGACATTAAAGGGTCTCTGTATAAAAACTTTGCTGAACGATTGTGACTAGGGATGAGCCGAACACCCCCGGTTCGGTTCGAACCAGAACCTTCGAACGGACCGAAAGTTCGCGCGAATTTTCGAACCCTATACGTTATAATGGACGCGAACGTTCGAAATCAAAAGTGCTAATTACAACGGCCAATATGCATGTTAATGTCATAAAACAGGTTTGGGGACCCGGGTCCTGCCCCAGGGGACATATATCAATGCAAAAAGAACTTTTAAAAACTAACGTTTTTTCGGGAGCAGTCATTTTAATGATGCATAAAGTGAAAAAAAAAAAGTGAAATTTTCCTTTAAATATGGTACCTGGGGGGTGTCTAAAGTATGCCTGTGAAGTGGCATGTGTTTCCCGTGTTTAGAACTGTCCTTGCACAAAATGACATTTGTAAAGGAAAAAAAGAAGCCATTTAAAAACACTTGCGGCTTTAGGTTTGTTCTTAAGTAGAATCTGAACAGGTACATTATGAAGTGTAGCTCCATCCCAAAAAAATATATTTTTAAGCTTTTTGGAGAACATAGGGAGGGGTTATCACCCCTGTAACATTTGCTGTCTTTGCACATCTGTTCAGAACATGTCACCTCACTTTCCGTCCCAATGACAAATGTTTTTGGAAAAGTGGGGTTTTAATTGAAACAAGGATTGGTGATAAAGTATCAGTAGAGAGGAGATACCTTTTTCCCAAATTAAATCTAACAGGATAGAATTTCCCTTCCTAGGGGTAGATTTCCTCTCACTTCCTGTTTTCTCTTTCCATTTGCAAGTAGGAGTCGTTTGTAAGTTGGATGTTTGAAAGTAGGGGCCTGGCGTATATACTCTGCAGAAATTTGCCCTATTAGATGTTGGTGTAGCCACAAGACTGGTGGGCACAGGAATGGGCCCTGCTGTGAGTTAATAGATCAAGATTTGTAATTGCATGCACCTGTTGAACAGGGCAGAAAAAATTGGGGGTGGTGGTGGTGGTGGTGGACGGTTTTGCCACAAGACTGTAAGCTCTCACAGTTACTCTTGGTGGGCGCAGGAATGGGCCCTGCTGTGAGTTATTAGATCAAGATTTGTAATTGCAAGCACCTGATGAACAGGGCAGAAAAATTGGGCCTTTGGCGGTGGTGGTGGACGGTGTTGCCACAAGACTGCAGGCCCTCATAGTTACTCTTGGTGGGCGCAGGAATGGGCCCTGCTGTGAACTATTAGATCAAGATTTGTAATTGCAAGCACCTGATGAACAGGGCAGAAAAATTGGGCCTTTGGCGGTGGTGGTGGACGGTGTTGCCACAAGACTGCAGGCCCTCATAGTTACTCTTGGTGGGCGCAGGAATGGGCCCTGCTGTGAACTATTAGATCAAGATTTGTAATTACCCGCCCCTGTTAAACAGGGGCTGAAAAATTGTGCCTTAGGCACTGGTGCTGGTGCCACAACACTGCAACCCGGCCCTCACAGATACTGTACTTGGAGCACAGCAGTCACACGTGTTGCGAAGCATTTTTTTAAAAAATTGTAAGTACACGCCCCTGTTAAACAGGGGCTGAAAAATTGTGCCTTAGGCACTGGTGCTGGTGCCACAACACTGCAACCCGGCCCTCACAGATACTGTACTTGGAGCACAGCAGTCACACGTGTTGCGAAGCATTTTTTTAAAAAATTGTAAGTACACGCCCCTGTTAAACAGGGGCTGAAAAATTGTGCCTTAGGCACTGGTGCTGGTGCCACAACACTGCAACCCGGCCCTCACAGATACTGTACTTGGAGCACAGCAGTCACACGTGTTGCGAAGCATTTTTTTAAAAAATTGTAAGTACACGCCCCTGTTAAACAGGGGCTGAAAAATTGTGCCTTAGGCACTGGTGCTGGTGCCACAACACTGCAACCCGGCCCTCACAGATACTGTACTTGGAGCACAGCAGTCACACGTGTTGCGAAGCATTTTTTTAAAAAATTGTAAGTACCCGCCCCTGTTAAACAGGGGCTGAAAAATTGTGCCTTAGGCACTGGTGCTGGTGCCACAACACTGCAACACGGCCCTCACAGAGACTGTACTTGGAGCACAGCAGTCACACGTGTTGCGAAGCATTTTTTTAAAAAAATTGTAAGTACACGCCCCTGTTAAACAGGGGCTGAAAAATTGTGCCTTAGGCACTGGTGTGGTGGCATGGATCATTGAGGAGGAGGAAGAGGATAGTCAGTGAACATAAGAGGACAGTCACTCAGCATCAGCATAGGCAGTCTTGAAGGGATGTGACATTAAAAATTATTCGGTTATATCCGCCTCAGGTGCCTGGTAGCTGGTGGTGATCCAAGACTGATTCATTTTGATGAATGTCAGTCGATCAACCGAGGCGGTGGACAGGCGCACCCTATGATCAGTCACAAATCCTCCAGCAGCACTGAATGTGCGTTCGGAAAGAACGCTGGAGGCAGGACAGGCCAGTAGCTCAATTGCATACTGTGCAAGCTCTGGCCAGTGATCCATCCTCAGGACCCAGTAAGCCAGAGGATTTTCGGTGGGAAAGGTGTCCAAGTCTGACCTTGCCCCAAGGTATTCCTGCACCATGTATATCAGACGCTGGCGATGGTTGCTGGAACCGATCATACCTTGGGGCTGCGGACTAAAAAATTGTCTGAACGCATCGGTCAGACGTCCACCTTCCCCACCGCTCCTTCTGCCACTGACCGAAGCCTCAGCAACTCGTCGCCCAGGACCAGGAGTTTGTAGCCTCCCAGTTTCTGGGAACGCGTTGCACAGACCTTTCTGCAAGGCCTCCCTGAGATGTCTCATCCTCTGCTCCCTCTGCGACGGCAAGATAAGGTCCGCAACCTTACCCTTGTACCGCGGATCAAGGAGAGTGGCCAGCCAGTAATGGTCCCTCTCCTTGATCCGAAGAACACGAGGATCCTTCCGCAGGCTTTGCAGGATCAGGGAGGCCATGCAGCGTAGGTTAGCTGAGGCATTCGGTCCGGAGTCTTCTGGGTCACTGAGGATGACATGATCGCCAGCCACCTCCTCCCAGCCACGTACAAGTCCACTGGCTTGTTGGGACTGTACATCATCCCTAAAAGACTGCTGCTGCTGATGCTGAGTGCCAGGCTCCACCTCCATGCTCACACAATCCTCCTCCTCCTCCTCCTCCTCCTCATCCTCTTCCTGTGTGATGGGTGGGACAGAAGGAACACTGTCCGGATAAAGGGGGCCTTGAGAGGCAAGGAAGTCCTCCTCTTCCTGCCTCTGTTCTGCCTCAAGTGCCCTGTCCATTATCCCACGCAGCGTATGCTCCAACAGGTGGACAAGAGGGACAGTGTCACTGATGCATGCACTGTCACTGCTCACCATCCTCGTGGCCTCCTCAAATGGTGAGAGGACAGTGCATGCATCCCTGATCATGCTCCACTGACGTGGGGAAAAAAAACCAAGCTCCCCTGACCCTGTCCTGGTGCCGTAGTCGCAAAGGTACTCATTGATGGCCCTCTGCTGCGTGTGCAGTCGCTGCAGCATGGCCAACGTTGAGTTCCACCTGGTGGGCATGTCAGATATTAGGCGGTTCTTGGGCAGGTTCAGCTCCTTTTGCAGCTCAGTCAGCCGAGCACTGGCATTATAAGATCGGCGAAATGCACACAGACTTTCCTGGCCTGCCTCAGGACATCCTTTAAGCCTGGGAACCTGCCCAAGAACCGCTGCACCACCAGGTTGAGGACGTGAGCCATGCAGGGCACATGGGTGAGCTGCCCCTGTCGCAGGGCGGAGAGGAGGTTGGTGCCATTGTCAGAAACGACCATTCCTGGCTTAAGCTGACGTGGCGTCAACCACCTCTCGGCCTGCCCCTGCAGAGCTGCCAGAACCTCTGGCCCAGTGTGGCTCCTGTCCCCCAAACACACCAGCGCAAGCACGGCATGGCATCTTTTTGCCTGCGTACTTGCGTAGCCCCTTGTATGCCTACGGAGCACCGCTGGTTCCAAGGACAGAGCACTGGAGGAAGAAGAAGAGGAGGGGGTGGAGGAGAGAGGTGTGTCACAACCAGTAGCAGTAGTCGCGTTTTGGAGGCGTGGTGGCGGAACAACCTCCAACACTACTGCACCTTGTCCTGCATCCCTCCCAGCTGCCAATAGAGTGACCCAATGGGCCGTGAAAGAAAGGTACCGTCCCTGTCCATGCCTGCTGGACCATGAGTCAGCGGTAATATGCACCTTACCGCTGACCGCCCTGTCCAGCGAGGCATGGACATTGCCCTCCACATGCCGGTAGAGAGACGGAATCGCCTTCCGCGAGAAAAAGTGGCGTTTGGGAACCTGCCACTGAGGAACCGCACATTGAACAAACTCACGGAAGGGGGCCGAGTCTACCAACTGAAAAGGCAGCAGTTGAAGTGCTAGCAATTTAGCAAGGCTAGCATTCAACCGCTGGGCATGTGGATGGCTGGGAGTGTACTTCTTTCTACGGTCCAGCAGCTGGGGCAGGGAAATTTGCCTGCTGCATTCGGACGTCGGTGTACTGCAAGTACTTGGTTGTGACACACCGAATTCTACACCTTCAGTCCTCTCAGAGCAGCTTTCAGAGAGGACTGAAGGTGTAGTGGGGATGGAGATCCCAGCTGAGGAGGAGCAAGGAGAGGTCCGCTTAGTTCTTTGGTGTGGGTCTTTTATGTGTGCCTGCCAACGAGCTGCATGGCAGGTCGCCATATGTCTGGTCATGCTTGTCGTGCCCAAGCGGCTGATGTTTTGGCCACGCGAGATACGCTTGAGACAAATATTGCAAATAGCAGTGGTGCGATCTGCTGCACTCGTCTCAAAAAAGGCCCACACCAAAGAACTTTTCTGATAACGTGCAGAGGCAGCGCCCTGCACAGGCGGAGCTCTGCGGTGTTGTACAGTTGCTGTGCTGGCCTCTACCTGGCCTCCAGGGGGCATCCTGCCTCGTTGGACATGTGACGCCGCATCCTCCTCCTCCTCGTCCTCCTCCTCATCCTCTCTCCCTTGAGGCACCCACGTGGAGTCAGTGACCTCATCATCCCCTCCCTCTTCACCACTAGAGCAAACCTGGCAGTAAGCTGCAGCTGGTGGAACTGTACTGCCAGATTCCTCAAGCTGGGTATCGTCATCCGAGCCTTCGAATCGTTGGGCATCCTCCTGGAGCATGTACCCAACACTGTGCTCAAAGAGTTCGGGGGACTCCTCAGGAGGACATGGTGGGTCTAGGGAAGGGGTGGCTGATGATGCTCTGTCAGTACCCTGAGCCTGGGTGAGAGAGGATGAGGAGGATGAGGAGGGCTTGGTCATCCATTCTACCAAGCCTTCAGCATGATGCGGCTCCACATGTCCAGCTGCCGAAAACAAAGACGCGCGTGTCCCATGGCCACGTGCTGATGACGATGCACGACCACGTCCACGTCCACGGCCACGTCCACTAGAAACAGAGCCTGCCTGCCCTGTGTTCTTGGCTCTGCACGCTCTGCCTCCCCTTGGCGGTCTTCCAGCCATTGTAGTCGGTAGTCCTGTGGGTGCTGCTGAGAAGAAAATATAGGAGCTCTGTGTGATGCCACTAACACACTAGAAGTCCTATGGGTGCTTCTGCAAAGAAAATAGAGGAGCTCTGTGTGATGCCACTAACACACTAGAAGTCCTGTGGGTGCTTCTGCAAAGAAAATAGAGGAGCTCTGTGTGATGCCACTAACACACTAGAAGTCCTGTGGGTGCTTCTGCAAAGAAAATAGAGGAGCTCTGTGTGATGCCACTAACACACTAGAAGTCCTGTGGGTGCTGCTGAGAAGAATATATAGGAGCTCTGTGTGATGCCACTAACACACTAGAAGTCCTATGGGTGCTTCTGCAAAGAAAATAGAGGAGCTCTGTGTGATGCCACTAACACACTAGAAGTCCTGTGGGTGCTGCTGAGAAGAATATATAGGAGCTCTGTGTGATGCCACTAACACACTAGAAGTCCTATGGGTGCTTCTGCAAAGAAAATAGAGGAGCTCTGTGTGATGCCACTAACACACTAGAAGTCCTGTGGGTGCTTCTGCAAAGAAAATAGAGGAGCTCTGTGTGATGCCACTAACACACTAGAAGTCCTGTGGGTGCTTCTGCAAAGAAAATAGAGGAGCTCTGTGTGATGCCACTAACACACTAGAAGTCCTGTGGGTGCTGCTGAGAAGAATATATAGGAGCTCTGTGTGATGACACTAACACACTAGAAGTCCTATGGGTGCTTCTGCAAAGAAAATAGAGGAGCTCTGTGTGATGCCACTAACACACTAGAAGTCCTGTGGGTGCTTCTGCAAAGAAAATAGAGGAGCTCTGTGTGATGCCACTAACACACTAGAAGTCCTGTGGGTGCTTCTGCAAAGAAAATAGAGGAGCTCTGTGTGATGCCACTAACACACTAGAAGTCCTGTGGGTGCTGCTGAGAAGAATATATAGGAGCTCTGTGTGATGCCACTAACACACTAGAAGTCCTATGGGTGCTTCTGCAAAGAAAATAGAGGAGCTCTGTGTGATGCCACTAACACACTAGAAGTCCTGTGGGTGCTTCTGCAAAGAAAATAGAGGAGCTCTGTGTGATGCCACTAACACACTAGAAGTCCTGTGGGTGCTTCTGCAAAGAAAATAGAGGAGCTCTGTGTGATGCCACTAACACACTAGAAGTCCTGTGGGTGCTTCTGCAAAGAAAATAGAGGAGCTCTGTGTGATGCCACTAACACACTAGAAGTCCTGTGGGTGCTGCTGAGAAGAATATATAGGAGCTCTGTGTGATGCCACTAACACACTAGAAGTCCTATGGGTGCTTCTGCAAAGAAAATAGAGGAGCTCTGTGTGATGCCACTAACACACTAGAAGTCCTGTGGGTGCTTCTGCAAAGAAAATAGAGGAGCTCTGTGTGATGCCACTAACACACTAGAAGTCCTGTGGGTGCTTCTGCAAAGAAAATAGAGGAGCTCTGTGTGATGCCACTAACACACTAGAAGTCCTGTGGGTGCTTCTGCAAAGAAAATAGAGGAGCTCTGTGTGATGCCACTAACACACTAGAAGTCCTGTGGGTGCTGCTGAGAAGAATATATAGGAGCTCTGTGTGATGCCACTAACACACTAGAAGTCCTATGGGTGCTTCTGCAAAGAAAATAGAGGAGCTCTGTGTGATGCCACTAACACACTAGAAGTCCTGTGGGTGCTTCTGCAAAGAAAATAGAGGAGCTCTGTGTGATGCCACTAACACACTAGAAGTCCTGTGGGTGCTTCTGCAAAGAAAATAGAGGAGCTCTGTGTGATGCCACTAACACACTAGAAGTCCTGTGGGTGCTTCTGCAAAGAAAATAGAGGAGCTCTGTGTGATGCCACTAACACACTAGAAGTCCTGTGGGTGCTGCTGAGAAGAATATATAGGAGCTCTGTGTGATGCCACTAACACACTAGAAGTCCTATGGGTGCTTCTGCAAAGAAAATAGAGGAGCTCTGTGTGATGCCACTAACACACTAGAAGTCCTGTGGGTGCTTCTGCAAAGAAAATAGAGGAGCTCTGTGTGATGGGACTAACACACTTCAAGTCCTATAGGTGCTTCTGGGAACAAAATATAGCTCTGTGTGTGTGATGGGACTAACACACTTCAAGTCCTATAGGTGCTTCTGGGAACAAAATATAGCTCTGTGTGTGTGATGGGACTAACACACTTCAAGTCCTATAGGTTCTTCTGGGAACAAAATATAGCTCTGTGTGTGTGATGGGACTAACACACTTCAAGTCCTATAGGTGCTTCTGGGAACAAAATATAGCTCTGTGTGTGTGATGGGACTAACACACTTCAAGTCCTATAGGTGCTTCTGGGAACAAAATATAGCTCTGTGTGTGTGATGGGACTAACACACTTCAAGTCCTATAGGTGCTTCTGGGAAGAAAATATAGCTCTGTGTGTGTAATGGGACTAACACACTTCAAGTCCTATAGGTGCTTCTGGGAAGAAAATATAGCTCTGTGTGTGTAATGGGACTAACACACTTCAAGTCCTATAGGTGCTTCTGGGAAGAAAATATAGCTCTGTGTGTGTGATGGGACTAACACACTTCAAGTCCTATAGGTGCTTCTGGGAACAAAATACAGCTCTGTGTGTGTGATGGGACTAACACACTTCAAGTCCTATAGGTGCTTCTGGGAACAAAAATATAGCTCTGTGTGTGTAATGGGACTAACACACTTCAAGTCCTATAGGTGCTTCTGGAAGAAAATATAGCTCTGTGTGTGTAATGGGACTAACACACTTCAAGTCCTATAGGTGCTTCTGGGAACAAAATATAGCTCTGTGTGTGTGATGGGACTACCACACTTCAAATCCTATAGGTTCTTCTGGGAACAAAATATAGCTCTGTGTGTGTGATGGGACTAACACACTTCAAGTCCTATAGGTGCTTCTGGGAACAAAATATAGCTCTGTGTGTGTGATGGGACTAACACACTTCAAGTCCTATAGGTGCTTCTGGGAACAAAATATAGCTCTGTGTGTGTGATGGGACTAACACACTTCAAGTCCTATAGGTGCTTCTGGGAACAAAATATAGCTCTGTGTGTGTGATGGGACTAACACACTTCAAGTCCTATAGGTGCTTCTGGGAAGAAAATATAGCTCTGTGTGTGTAATGGGACTAACACACTTCAAGTCCTATAGGTGCTTCTGGGAAGAAAATATAGCTCTGTGTGTGTAATGGGACTAACACACTTCAAGTCCTATAGGTGCTTCTGGGAAGAAAATATAGCTCTGTGTGTGTGATGGGACTAACACACTTCAAGTCCTATAGGTGCTTCTGGGAACAAAATATAGCTCTGTGTGTGTGATGGGACTAACACACTTCAAGTCCTATAGGTGCTTCTGGGAAGAAAATATAGCTCTGTGTGTGTAATGGGACTAACACACTTCAAGTCCTATAGGTGCTTCTGGGAAGAAAATATAGCTCTGTGTGTGTAATGGGACTAACACACTTCAAGTCCTATAGGTGCTTCTGGGAACAAAATATAGCTCTGTGTGTGTGATGGGACTAACACACTTCAAGTCCTATAGGTTCTTCTGGGAACAAAATATAGCTCTGTGTGTGTGATGGGACTAACACACTTCAAGTCCTATAGGTGCTTCTGGGAACAAAATATAGCTCTGTGTGTGTGATGGGACTAACACACTTCAAGTCCTATAGGTGCTTCTGGGAACAAAATATAGCTCTGTGTGTGTGATGGGACTAACACACTTCAAGTCCTATAGGTGCTTCTGGGAAGAAAATATAGCTCTGTGTGTGTAATGGGACTAACACACTTCAAGTCCTATAGGTGCTTCTGGGAAGAAAATATAGCTCTGTGTGTGTGATGGGACTAACACACTTCAAGTCCTATAGGTGCTTCTGGGAACAAAATATAGCTCTGTGTGTGTGATGGGACTAACACACTTCAAGTCCTATAGGTGCTTCTGGGAAGAAAATATAGCTCTGTGTGTGTAATGGGACTAACACACTTCAAGTCCTATAGGTGCTTCTGGGAAGAAAATATAGCTCTGTGTGTGTAATGGGACTAACACACTTCAAGTCCTATAGGTGCTTCTGGGAACAAAATACAGCTCTGTGTGTGTGATGGGACTAACACACTTCATGTCCTATAGGTGCTTCTGGGAAGAAAATATAGCTCTGTGTGTGTAATGGGACTAACACACTTCAAGTCCTATAGGTGCTTCTGGGAAGAAAATATAGCTCTGTGTGTGTAATGGGACTAACACACTTCAAGTCCTATAGGTGCTTCTGGGAACAAAATATAGCTCTGTGTGTGTGATGGGACTAACACACTTCAAGTCCTATAGGTGCTTCTGGGAACAAAATATAGCTCTGTGTGTGTGATGGGACTAACACACTTCAAGTCCTATAGGTGCTTCTGGGAAGAAATATAGCTCTGTGTGTGTAATGGGACTAACACACTTCAAGTCCTATAGGTGCTTCTGGGAAGAAAATATAGCTCTGTGTGTGTGATGGGACTAACACACTTCAAGTCCTATAGGTGCTTCTGGGAACAAAATATAGCTCTGTGTGTGTGATGGGACTAACACACTTCAAGTCCTATAGGTGCTTCTGGGAACAAAATATAGCTCTGTGTGTGTGATGGGACTAACACACTTCAAGTCCTATAGGTGCTTCTGGGAACAAAATATAGCTCTGTGTGTGTGATGGGACTAACACACTTCAAGTCCTATAGGTGCTTCTGGGAAGAAAATATAGCTCTGTGTGTGTAATGGGACTAACACACTTCAAGTCCTATAGGTGCTTCTGGGAACAAAATATAGCTCTGTGTGTGTGATGGGACTAACACACTTCAAGTCCTATAGGTGCTTCTGGGAACAAAATATAGCTCTGTGTGTGTAATGGGACTAACACACTTCAAGTCCTATAGGTGCTTCTGGGAAGAAAATATAGCTCTGTGTGTGTAATGGGACTAACACACTTCAAGTCCTATAGGTGCTTCTGGGAAGAAAATATAGCTCTGTGTGTGTAATGGGACTAACACACTTCAAGTCCTATAGGTGCCTCTGGGAACAAAATATAGGAGCTCTGCCTGCCTGCCACGAACACACTACAAGTCCTATAGGTGCTTCTGGTAACAAAATATAGGAGCTCTGCCTGCCTGCCACGAACACACTACAAGTCCTATAGGTGCTTCTGGTAACAAAATATAGGAGCTCTGCCTGCCTGCCACGAACACACTACAAGTCCTATAGGTGCTTCTGGTAACAAAATATAGGAGCTCTGCCTGCCTGCCACGAACACACTACAAGTCCTATAGGTGCTTCTGGTAACAAAATATAGGAGCTCTGCCTGCCTGCCACGAGCACACTACAAGCCCCTCTTTCTCAATCAATCTTTGTAACTGAATCTATCTAACTCAATCTCTGTAAGTGAATCTCTCTAACTATCTAAATGCAGCAGAGTGTCACAGAATCAGCCTGCTCAATCTGCGCCGGAACAGCATGTGACCGGCGCAGACGGCGTGGCGGCGTTTTATAGGGGGGGGCGTGTACTACAGCCCCTGAGCTGTAATTGGCTACAGGCGTCCTGCCTGTAGCCAATTATGGCTCTTCGAGTTTCCGGGGCTGTGATTGGCCAAGCATGCGGGGTCACAGTGCATGCTTGGCCAATCATCAGCCAGCAATGCACTGCGTCGGCCGCGCCGGCCGCAATGCATTGCGGGGCCGCTCGCATCACACGAACGTGATGCGAGCGGCCAAAATAGTTCTGGGCTCGCCGAGCGAGCGAACGCCCGGTGCTCGATGCGAACGTGGGTTCGCATCGAGCACCGGGCCCATCCCTAATTGTGACACATATCGGCACAGCTCCAATGAAACTTGCCATGCTATTTGCTATATAACTGTGCCATATGACCATAAGTGCCATCTAGTGTCCATACCATAGTATTTGTTTTTAAATACTTCACTCAAGAAAAAAAGGAACTGGCTAATAGATGGAACTTACGATCAAAAGAAAAACACAGAATACGGAACTTTTTGGTGGAGCTGTGCCAATGTGTGTCACATTCGTTCAGTTAACATTGTGCATGTAGACCCCCAAATATTACTGATATCTATACTTCTGAAACCATATTTTACAGCTTGGACCGATAATTTAAATAAAACATTTTATTTAATTGTATTTTTTTTTTACACCCTACCATTCAGATTTTATGACTTAATTTAGATTTATGGCTACATGCATATCATACTTTGTCACCTTTCTGCTTTCTGTGACAAAAGCTGCATTTCACTCTGCAGTAGCCTTTTGCTTGTGTATAGAAAAATCTTAGTGTAGATCTGTTTGAATTTTTACTATCCTCACTTGCAACACTGTGACAATCACATATAAATATTTAGTGGCATTGAGACCTGCTGCTGCCGAGATGACTGTCAGCTCTTCTATTCCGGCTGTTGGGACACAAGCCAGTCTATTGGACAGCAATCATTTCATTTCCACTTCAATAGAGACGTAATTATTATGTCTATATTTATTGAGCACATTTTGCATCAGGCATCGCCAGCGAATATTACAGATGGCATCTCCATTCTTGCATATCTTTTGGAGGAAATTCTTCTTGGTGTGATTTTCACAGACACAGCTTAAGATAATACCTGTTTCGTAACCAACCATGGCTTTCCTGACTGTTCTACTTGTGCTGATAATACAGCTGGAATCTCCTGGAGCTATAGGAACTAATATGGGGTCAAGGTGGAGAGGTGAAGTGAACCGTGAGTAACTCAAAACCTTTTTCCCCATAAAAGTTTTAATATATATTTTTTTTACCTGTATAGATTTACAGAAGTGGCTTTGGTGATTGAATTTATAAGGTTTATTTTTTTTTATTTTTTTTAAGCTCTCGTACCATCAACATGCGATTACCAGATTCGAATCAAATTTTTGTCTAAATATTGTTTTAATTGTAATATTTTATTTAAAAAATAAATAAAAACATGATGGGTTGCCTCTTTTGTTAAGCCTCAGTTTTCTTACAATTTCATATTTGCCTGAAGACTCATGGTGAATATTTCAATACTGATATTACTGAAAGCGTTTTGCAAGACAAGCAAAATGTTTTCATAAATTTTGACTTGATATACAAGTGATGTAGCGTCAAGTCACAACTGAGTATAAAAGAGAGGTACTTCTAAGTGTAGTAATATGGTTACATTTAATGAAGGTACAACCAGTGGCGGCCCGAGCACTGTGGGTGCACGGGCGCCACCCCCCATCCATACGCCCGGCCCCTTTCAGGATGCCAGACGCATGGATTCCTATGGCGGTGGTGGGAGGTGGTGGTACTTTTTGAAGCACCTGATTAGAGCCATAGGCTTCAAAACAGGGTGGGATCGAGGCGCAGAGAGTGTGGAAATTTCTGGGGAAATTTGCTTTGATATACAAGTGCTTTGGATTACAAGCATGTTTCCAGAACGAATTATGCTCGCAATCCAAGGTTTTACTGTACTATAATAATATAATACAATTATGAGTGACAGTCCCTCAAAATCAGGGACAGTTGGGAGCTATGAGTTAGGTGTATATTCAGTGCATTCTCTAAATTAAGGTAACCTCCTACTTATTCTTACCTGAACCCGTTCTCGATCCAACGATGTGCAAAAGAGCAGTGACTCTCTTAGCTTTCTTCCTCCTCATAGGCTCCCGCTGCTGTCATTCACAGCCAGGGGGCAGGGCCGAGCCATGCTGTGTGTCTATGGACACACAGAGCAGGCTTGGGAGCAAGCCCGGATGAGTATCCCTATAGCAAGCGTCTTGCTATAGTCGGCAGGGGGAGGAGCCAGGAGTGCCATCAGTGGACTCGAAAAGAGGAGGATCTGGGCTGCTTTGTGCAAAACCATAGCAGAGTAAGTATACCATGTTTGTTAGTAAAAAAAAAAATTAAGGGTTTACAATTACTTTAACCACTTGCCGCCCGCCCGCTGTCAAATGGCGGCTGGGCGTCGCGGCTCTTGTTCTGGGTGAACATCATATGATGGCCCTCCGGAATGACCACTCTCATCACGACGCGCATCACGACGATCGGTGGTGCGGTGTGTCAGTCTGACGGAGGCTCTTTACCACGTGATCGGCCCTGTCCAATCTCAGCTGATCACGATGTAAACAGGAAGAGCCGTTGATCAGATTTTCCTCATTCACATCTCCTGACAGGGGGGTCTGTGCTGATTGTTTATCAGCACAGCCCCCACTCGGATGCCCACCCAGGACCACCAGGATGCCACCAGGACCACCAGGAATGGCCACCACACTGGAGTACCAGGTATGCCACCCTAGACCATCAGGGAAATGTCAATCAGTGCCCATCCCCAATGCCTGCCAGTGCCAGTGCCATCAGTGATGCCTAACAATGCCATCTATCAGTGCCACATATCAGTGCCCATCAGTGCCACGTATCAGTGCCCATCAGTGCCCACCAGTGTAACCCATGAGTGGCCATAAGTGCCCATCAGTGCTGCATATCAGTGCCACCCATCAGTACCGCCTACCAGTGCCCATCAATGCTGCCTATCAGTGGCCATCGTCCGTGCCTGCCAGTGCCCATCAGTGCCACCTTATCGGTGCCGCCTTATCAGTGCCTATCAGTGCCGCTTTATCAATACCCATTAGTGAAGGAGAAAACTTACTTATTTACAACATTTTATAACAGAAACAAAAGAAAACTTATTTTTTTCAAAATTTTTGATCTTTTTTTATTTGTTTAGCAAAAAATAAAAAACGCAGAGGTGATCAAATACCACCAAAAGAAAGCTCTGTTTGTGGGAACAAAATGATAAAAATTCTGTTTGAGTACAGTGTAGCATGACCGCGCAATTATCATTTAAACAGTTACAGCGCTGGAAGCTGAAAATTGGCTTGGGCAGAAAGGGGGTGTAAGTGTCCCGTATTGAAGTAGTTAAAGTGGACCTAAACCCTCCTATCCTTTTCAACTAAGGAAGCTGCCATCTTAGACTCTGTTTTATCTGCAATACATGTGATCAGTTAGGATGCCAGCCATTTGATGGCTTGTCAGTTTGGTTGAGAGCACAAGCAAATGTGAAAATTGGCATTCCTGGCATGCTGGGAATGTAACTGTCTTTTGAAAACATAAAATTAAAGTTCCACTTTAAACTTTATAAAATTTATACCCAATAGTCTTTAAACTTGACCACTCTCTTTAACATCATCTGTAAGGATGAACCAATTACAGCTTTAAAGAAAGTAAAGAGGTGTTCAGCTTAGAAAGTATATTTTTAATGTTCATAGAGTAGACAAAGTAAAGTGTTCTATTATAACGAAAAGGTGTGGGAGATATAAAAAAAATAGACTTTTGTTTTTCTTAGCTTTTTTCATTTTCTGAAATTGCTTCTTTCACAGAAAACCAAGAGAGTAATAGCTTGTCAGAGAAAATCACAGGGCGTTCCGAAAACTTCCTCATCACTATATAGACAATACCAGAAATAAGAAATATTGTTTGCTCCAATTGTCTAGGAGCAATGGTATTAAGTTAAATGCACTCTTAGCAGCAATGTTCAGTGTTTGGGAAAATTGCCTGTAATCTTGTAAGGTTTGTACATTGCAGTGATGGGTCAGCCATCACATGTTACTATAATACCCTTAAAAAAAAAAAAAAATGCTTGTAAAAAAAAATGACTGTTATGATTACATATTTTACCTGGAATAGTGATACCCACTAACCCCACCAATGCAGCTAATGAGAAGATATTCTATCCACTCTCAATTGTTGAATACACCAGCTCATACGCAGCATAGTTCATAAAATGTTTTTGGATTCAGTAATGACTGTCATTATTGAAACCATGTGTTCGCTGATAAGAGAGAATTCACTGTGCTAATCTGGGGAATTATTTTAATATAAAATAATTGTGTTAAAAAGCTGTTTTAAAGTCAACAAGAGAGGATGCATTGGTGTCCTTTGGTCCCTTCCAGAGTCCATATCCCATGTTCCTCTCCATGAGTTTATTCTTGTAGCTCTTACCACCACAAGGGACGCTGATTTGTGTCCCAGGTTCTTCTCCCACTAGTGCAGAGGAAAACAACAACATTCACTCCTCTGGCTCAGAAAACAGTCTAGGGGTTGCCTTTTTAAAGTTTATTGCAGATTAACTTGGAGGATCTTAGGAAAGCTGTGGGGTACTCCAGAACAATAAACAGGAATGTGATGGAACTTTTTTCTTTGCAGCTACTTCTTAGCACAGTCCTTTGAGCAGTAGTACATAAAGTGGACAGTACTGGGACACCATTTGCAATGTTCCAGGCCAGCCAAGCCTTGAACTTAGTGCCCCAGGGGTTAACAGGAGCAACAGTTACTAGGATCTCTCTCTCAGGTCTGTACTCACAGTGTCCCTTGGACCTGGGTGTCTCCCTCCAAACACAGGCTGACAGTTTCCTTAGTGGACCCTCCAAACTGGATCCTCAGTAAAACCCCTCTTCCAGCTCTCCAATAATTAGTAGCAGAATACTCTCCAATATTTAGTAGCAGAATAGGCCCCCAGCTATGCACAGCTGGGACCTCAATGAAACAGGAAGGATCTTCATCTGGTCTGCCAGGAAGGGTGTCGGCCCTCCTGGCTCGGAACCTGCTCTCTGAAGCTCCAAACTGTTTATGCACTCCCCAACCACCATCTGGGCACCCCCCCCCCAAGGATTGTCTGAAGCTGCATAAATATTGCACTCACCATATTCTAGAAGTCTCCAAAAGACAAGGGGAAGCCATCAAACTCACAGCCTGCAGAGCACAGAGCAACCTAAAGCAATCGCATGCTGCTCTGCTGATTACAGGAGAGCCAAATAACTAAATTTGCCTAACCGAACCTAGCAATTGGCAAACCTTAATTTCTGTATCTGGGAAGTTTTTGATATTTGGAATCATTTATTATTTTTGTTTTTTTGCAATAGCCTAAAATTAGTTACTTTCAGTTGAATATAAGCTCTGTGGTCTCTGGTCACTGATACTAACAGCCTATTCTTCTACTGGGTGCTTGTTTTGTTAAGCCTATTTGACCTTGAGAGCTACACTTTATTCAATTGAGTGAGATTGACTCTTTATACTAACCCCTTTTTTGTGTTTTTTTTAACCAAACCTAGCAGCCTATCTGGAAGGGTGCTACATCATGAACACTTAAGCTCACCTTAAACAAATCAATAACTAGGGATGAGTTGAACGTATTCGGGTTCAGTTCAAGGCGTGTTCAGCAAACATTACTGGAGTTCTGGTGTCAAATCCCATTCCAAACCCAAGTCAATAGGAACTGAATATTGAAAATCAGCTCTAGCTTTTTTCTAGGTTAATAGGCAAGAGGGACTGGGCACTACCCTGTACCAAAGCAAAAAAACAATATTTATAAATTTCAATAATTCTTAAAGTGAAACATTAAAAAAGTGGTGCATCTGTACAATGTATACAAACTACTACGGCAAAAACTGACATTTATGAAAAAATGCTGTTTAAATTGTTGGCAAATGATAGCTTCAGATGTTTTCCTTATATTTGCTAACCTAATGTCTTGAAGAAGCCGAATAAACAGCAAAACACGTCAATGATTCTGTACATTTAACAGTAATTCCTTATTTTGATACATTGAATCATTGATTGTATTTATTCATGGTTTTTCTTTTTTAAATAATTTTGTATAATAAAATTCCATATGTAATTTTTATATGATTTATTGGAGAGTTTTGATGTTCAATGAAAATTTTTTTTTTTAATTTTGTCATCTACAGTTTTACACTATGAGGGGCACTTGGTCTCCTTTTTCTTTTGTCTTGGTATATATATATATATATATATATATATATATATATATATATATATATATATATATATATATATTGTAGGGAATCAGGGGGTGAAGAGCTGGCTCAGAGACAGTCCAGTGAAATAAAAATGGCTTTATTCAGCAAAACAGCAAATCAAAAGTAGACATAAGGCCAGACAGACTTGTCTTATCACACGGATGTGCACACCGGCACAGTTCAGCAGCACACAGGCTTATAAGTAACAGTTCATGGCTCCAATCAGAGCTACAGTCTTTATGTGGTTTATAAGCTCACCCAGAAAGTTCACCATCCAGCAATGGACATTTCCACACAGCGTCCTGCTGTGTCTCTCTCTCCTACTCAAACAGCTCCTCACTGACACTTTCATCACACCTGATAATAAGTAGGTCTGAAGGGGAAGAACCTGCCTTCTTTGATTAACCCCTTCTTAACCTTGCCCCAGGCTGACCCTCTACATATCCCCGCCCCTCTGTTCCAGGCCAGGGGTCTGGACACCACAAATCCAGTGGGCATAGACCCAGGTCTATGCCCCCTTCCTCCTCTGAATCCACATAAACTCTAGACCGGATTGCTGCTGTAAACCTATCATAGTCATTTTTATCAGTTTCCATTAGGCGGTACACTTCCTGGTACTCCTTTGTGAGGAGCGGTTGCACCAATTCAGCCCAGCGGCTTCTGGGCCAGTTTTTAAACAATGCCATGTTTTCAAATTCAGCCAGGCAATCCTCAATGTGGTCGTCTGGTAGCATCGGCTGTAAAAAGTCATCAGCACAGATTCTACCTTCGTTACTACTGAGAGCAGCGCCAACCTTTTCTACTACTATCTCAGAGGGTTCCTGTCCCTCTGCGAGACACCTGTTCTCCACAGTAGTTTCAACCACTAGCATTTGATCTCCAGGTTTGGACTCTCTGACCCTGGCAGACCGGTAGGCCACCCCCCTCCGGGTCCTCGCTAATGGGTTATGCCCATGTTCAAGCACTTTGCGATTTATGGCTACTCTGTAGCATAGAGTATGATGCACAGCAACTCGGGGAGATCGCATATCTTCCGCAGGATGCTGTGTCTCACCACTCAATGATGTGACCTGTTCCCTGGCGGGGACCAAAGGGGAGTCCTTCCTCTGGGCACCAATAAAATCACTTCGGGAACCCCCAAGATATGACAAGTCAGGCCCAGAGCGAGAACTCTCTGCCTCCAATCCT
The DNA here is from genome assembly GCA_028564925.1 of Lithobates sylvaticus. Classification (NCBI taxonomy): domain Eukaryota; kingdom Metazoa; phylum Chordata; class Amphibia; order Anura; family Ranidae; genus Lithobates; species Lithobates sylvaticus. Next base: position 74,592,676 of record CM053027.1, read on the forward strand.
ACAAACACCTCCAGAGGATCTAGGTCAGATCCTGCAGGTTCACACATGTGACATAATTCTTTACTGTTTACCTCCTGCAACACATTATTTAACCCTTCACATGGGGGTTTCTTCTTTTTAGGGGAGGCCCCTGAACCTTTGAACTTTTGTTCACACAAATCCCAAAACAGGGGGCAGTCTCGCCCAATTAGCAAATCATGGGGTAACCCCGGGATCACCCCAACTCTAAGTGTAGCAGTTCCTGCAGTTGTGGACAGGTTTACATGGGCCATTGGATAGTCCCTGACAACCCCATGTACAGAGACCACTCCAATTTTTTTCCTGGGTATCAGATTACCCCGTAACCTGTCCGATCGGAGCAGGGTAACCCCACTCCCAGAGTCAAGAAGTGCTACAACCCTCTTCCCATTAACCCGCACCACAGTCTCAAGTGGGCTTAGGCTGTTCATGGGACCAGTGGCAAAAGCAAACATAGAGCCATGTCGAGCCATGTCACACTCCATTGGCTCCTCCCGTCTTGGACACTGGGCCGCCATATGACCCAGTTGTTGGCAGGACCAACAGCGAACCTCACAGGGTTCCCGTTCTCTCTGACGATTCTCATGAGGGTTTGTCGTTAGGGTGCTCCTAGCGGGAGTGTCAGGCACCCGAGCATACACCATGCGTTCAACTGGTGCCATCTTCACGCTGGAATGCACTTCCTTAGAACGGACCAACTCTCTGGTAACAGAGGGACTCTCCTGGACCTTTTCTGCACAACTGTAGCGCTCAACAGCTGCAGCCATCTCATCCAGGGACTGAGGCTCAGACTGAGCCACCCATCGGTGGAGCTACCTGGGTAGTGCATGCAGAAAACGGTCTAGTGCAACTCTCTCTACAATCTGACTGGGTGTCCTTTCCTCAGGTTTCAGCCAATCTTGGAACAAGTGCATCAGGTGGTAGAGCTGCGCACGGGCAGGCTTAGCCTTGTCAAAGCGCCAGTCATGGATTCGGTTCGCCCTTAAAGCAACAGTCACTCCCAGCCTTGCTAGGATTTCTGCTTTCAGAAGCTTATAATCCCGTGCTGATTCAGGGGCCAAGTCACAGTATGCTTGTTGGGGGTCTGCGGTCAGGAAAGGAGCCAGTACATCTGCCCAGTCTTTATCAGGCAGACCTTCCCTTGCTGCAACCCGCTCAAACATCGCTAGGTATGCTTCCACATTAACTAAGGCCGTCATCTTTTGCAGGGTCCGCTGCACTGCCTTCCGGGGGTCACTCTTTACAGCGGGGTCACCTTTCATAATTTCAGCCTGCTGTGTCACCGCCTTTTGCAATCCCACTATCTGTTCACTCAGTAAGCGATTTGTTTCCTGTTGTACAGCGACTGTCTGCACCAGGATCTGTTCCTGTCGAGCCTGTGCTTGTATCAGGGCCTGCTGGGCCTCCTGATGGCGGGCCTGGGCCTCCTGATGGAGGGCCTGCGCTTGTGTATTAGACAGTACCAGCTGCTTAACCACATCCTCCATGGCTTGTTCAGAAGATTTCACCGTCTGTGCAGCTTTAACCCAGGACATGGGATTTAGACTGGACCCCTCAAACTGCCCAATGCATGCTCCACCAATTGTAGGGGATCAGGGGGTGAAGAGCTGGCTCAGAGACAGTCCAGTGAAATAAAAATGGCTTTATTCAGCAAAACAGCAAATCAAAAGTAGACATAAGGCCAGACAGACTTGTCTTATCACACGGATGTGCACACCAGCACAGTTCAGCAGCACACAGGCTTATAAGTAACAGTTCATGGCTCCAATCAGAGCTACAGTCTTTATGTGGTTTATAAGCTCACCCAGAAAGTTCACCATCCAGCAATGGACATTTCCACACAGCGTCCTGCTGTGTCTCTCTCTCCTACTCAAACAGCTCCTCACTGACACTTTCAGCAAACCTGATAATAAGCAGGTCTGAAGGGGAAGAACCTGCCTTCTTTGATTAACCCCTTCTTAACCCTGCCCCAGGCTGACCCTCTACAATATATATATATATATATATATATATATATATATATATATATATATATATATATAGATAGAAAAATGTAGGGGCTAGTCTATCCAAACACAATATTTAAGGGCATTTCAAAAGCAGGATCTCTACAATTGTTGAAGCTCCCAAAACAGTCTTAGCCCCCGTACACACGGTCGGAAATTCCGACCACAAAATCCTAAACTGGTGTTGCATACACACGTTTGTTCCGTACGACGGCACTACGTAGAGGCTAGTAGCCAATAGCTTTGGTCTCATAGTTTGATCTGAGCATGCGTGGCACTTTGTCCGTCAGATTTCTCTACACACGATCGGAAAAAGTCAGATTGGATTTTGTTGTCGGAAAATTTGAGAGCAGGATTTCAATTTTTTTACGTCGGAAATTCCGATGGAAAAAGTCCGATGGAGCCCACACACGGGCGGATTTTCCTACAACATGGTCCGATCGGACATTTTATGACCGTGTGTACGGGGCATTACTCTGACACATTTTGAAAATGCATTTCAAATGTATAGTGGTTTAGTAGTTTTATACATATTTTGTATATACACTATATTGTCAAAAGTATTGGAACACTTGCCTTTACACGCACATGAACTTGGTATCCCAGTCTTAGCCTGTAGGGTTCAATATTGAGTTAACCCACCCTTTGCAGCTATAACAGCTTCAACTCTTCCGAGAAGGCTGGTTCGCATCCTTCTTAGGAAATCGTTCTCAGACAGTGAAACTAGGTGCTTTCACCTCTGAAACCCGGCAATCTCTTGTGGAGTCCCTCAAGGATCACCCTTGTCGCCAGTGCTCTTCAACATATACATCCGCCCACTCCTCAAAATAATCAGAAGTTCAGACCTCTGGTTCCACTCATACGCTGACGACACCCAACTATATTTTCGGATCACCGGACAAAAAGACCATCATCAGCAATTAGAAAAATGCCTCACCCTGATAGACGACTGGATGACCACCAGCTCCCTTAAGCTCAACGAAACGAAAACAGAACTTCTTATTCTTCACGCAAACCAAAACTCCCGAACCAAGATCGATTGGACACCACCCACCATCTTTGGACAGATCATCTCCCCAAGGACCAAGGTCAAGAGTCTTGGAGTCATTTTTGACTCAGAAATGTCAATGGATGCACAAATAGGAGCAGTAGTCAGTGGTTCTCACCATCTGCTCCGCCTGCTATGCAGACTCATCCCCTTCATTCCAAAGGAGGACAAAGCAGTGGTAGTTGGAACAGTTATTAATTCACGACTGGACTATGCAAATTCCCTTTACATAGGATTACCCCAATATCAACTTGCGCGCTTACAACTCATCCAAAACACGGCGGCAAGGCTGATAACAGGAAACAAAGCCTGGGAATCCATCTCCCCTTCCCTGAGGAACCTACATTGGCTAAACGTAAAGAATCGGGTCACTCTCAAGACCCTCTGCCTCACCCACAAATGCGCCCATGGAGACGCTCCACAATACCTTTGCGAGAAGATAACACACTACACACCCAATCGCAGTCTTCGATCATCTAACCAAAACCTCCTCCTCATTCCCAAATCCCGCTACAAAGCAAAAGGGGAACGGAGATTCGCTGTTCAAGGACCACGGCTATGGAACGCTCTACCAACCGACATCCGCATGGAAGAAAACCATCAGGCCTTTAGGAAAAAACTTAAGACCTACCTTTTCTAAGAAGGGTGACAACAAGCACCCATACAGCGCCTTGAGGCGATTCAGTTTGCATTGTAGCGCTATACAAATCATTCATTCATGGCTGTCCACAAGGTTTAGGAGTGTGTCTATGGGAATGTTTGACCATTCTTCCAGAAGTGCATTTGTGAGTTCAGGCACTGATGTGGATGAGGAGGCCTGGCTCGCAGTCTCCACTCTAATCCATCCCAAAGCTGTTCTATCAGGTTAAGGTCAGAACTTTGTGCAGGCCATTCAACTTCCTCCACCCCAAACTCGCTCATCCATGTCTTTAGGGGCGTTGTTGGTGCACTGGTACACAGTCATGTTGGAACAAGAAGGGGCCATCCCCAAACCATTCCCACAAATTTGGGAGCATGAAATTGTCCAAAATGTATTGGTATGCTGACACCTTAAGAGTTCCCTTCACTGAAGCTAAGGGGCCAAGCCCAAACCCTGAAAAACAACCCCCACCATATCCCCCCCCCCCTCCACCAATTGATTTGGACCAGTGCACAAAGCAAGGTCCATAAAGACATGGATGAGCGAGTTTGGGGTGGAGGAACTTGACTGGCCTGTACAGAGTCCTGACCTCAACCCGATAGAACACTTTTGGGATGAATTCGAGAGGAGACTGCGAGCCAGGCCTTCTCATCCACATCAGTGCCCAAACTCACAAATGCACTTCTGGGAAGAATGGTCAAACATTCCCATAGACACACTCCTAAACCCCGTCGACAGCCTTCTCAGAAGAGTTGAAGCTGGTATAGCTGCAAAGGGTGGGCTCAGTATTGAACTCTATGGACTAAAACTGGGATGCCATTAAAAGTGATACTAAAGTCAAAATGTTTTTGTTTAAAAATAACATTAATGTTATACTTACCTGCTCTGTAAAGTGGTTTTGCACAGTTCTAGGGTCCCTCTTCAGCGCTCCTGTATTCTCCCTGCTGTTGAGTACCCCCAAAGCGAGCAACTTGCTATGGAGGCACCTGAGACAAGCCGCAGCTCTGTGTGTCTATTCAGACATGGAGCTGCAGCCTGGCTCCACCCCCTCTTTCATCATTGGTCACTGTCAGAAGTTTTTTTCACCTTAATGCATCCTATACATTAAGGTGAAAAAACACAAAGGTTTACAACCCCTTTAAGGTCTCAGGTGGCCAGAACTTATGTGTTTGTGCACTGGATGATGATAATAATTATGTATTTAGGCACTTTTCTTTTTAGGTCTTTAGCACAAGGTAGTAATTTTTCAATAAATGCAATGCTTTTTATTCAATTAATTAGGTTACTCTATTTCTGAAACACTGTACTGGCCTTTTAACCACTTCCCGACCGCCGCATGTAAATATACGTCGGCAAAAATGGCACGGCTAGGCAAAAGCCTGTATATATACGTGCCCTTTAATTGCCTAGCCGTGGGGTCGCGCTCAGTCGGGAGCTCCGTGACCACGGCCACGGGACCAGTGGACCCGATCACCGCTGATGTCCCGGGATCGGGTCACAGAGCTGAAGAACGGGGAGAGGTCTGTGTAAACAAACCTCTTCCCGTGCT
>CM053027.1:74598408-74616982 GCA_028564925.1 Lithobates sylvaticus
ATATTAACAAATGACAATATTATATACACACTTCCTTAAAGAAATACTGCTACCCCCTAAAGGGATGTTTTTGCTAACAGATTATACTGACACTATGCAGAAGATGGAACCTGGCCAGCCTATGCTGCTATCCTAAGGAGAGAGAGCAGGTCTAGGAGTGATATTATATCAGCAATATCATTGTATCAGCAATAGCATCAATATCCCCCTTGCAGATCTGATGGTCTTCACCGGCGTGTAGGAGCTTGTTGTGGGAAGAAATAGGTTTCTTGTAGTGAGGAAGGCTAAAGATGTCTAAGTATGGTGTTCAAATAGATTCAGTAGAGTATTCCTAAAGTAAAGATGTCTGTGCAAAGTGTCCCAGTGAAAATGTGACAAAGGATGGGTAAAGGTCTAGTGACTGCCCTCTCACCAACGACCAAACCGATACCATGTCTTCTGGACAGTAACTCGTGTAGCGACTCTTGTGCAGTGGATCCGTTGTCTCGATCTCCCGGTGTGAAGGTTGGTACACCGACTCTCAGGTGACCGGAGTGGTGCTGGATGGGTATCCAATGGCAAACGGCAGCGCTAAGCCCCTCAGGTATAGGTGGTACTCCGCGTGGTAGGCCCCCGACCCCTCTACCCATGCATGAAGAGGCCTGTCTTGCCTGAGGCCCGAGAGGAAGAGAGCTCTGCGCAGGCTTTTGCTTCTTTTATAGCTACTCCCAGCAATCTTCCTAATGGTAGCAAAGATCCCTGGGATGTGTAGTCCAGGCACATAATCATGCAAAGCAATTATCTGATGGGAGAACTACTCATCCCACAATCCTTTTTGTTTGGCACACAAATGGGATGTCATCTGATACACTGATCACTGGAGGGACAGGTGATGCTTTGAAATACCAGTGGTAAGGTGCTTTATGATTGTAGTCCATATTGCTACAAATAGATTATGAGAGAATAAAGCAGTTGGGCATGGCTTAAGCCAGAAATCAGGAAATACATCAGGAAATACATTGGAGGCTTTTCTGTCTAGAAAGAAAGTTTACTTTTTACTGTTTAAAAAAAATGTGATTTCATTATCTGTTTAGTTTTAACATTTTAAAGGCTTAATTGGTATGCAAAGTTTGTAGAAAAAAAAAATAGAAAATAATTATGTAAACACGTGTTTAGAAATATATAGTTAAAAAAAATAAAAATGAATTTGGCCTAAAATATTGACATGTATATGACTGCTTAACCACTTTCTGCCCTGCCTATAGCAAAATGACGGCTGGGCAGTGGTTCAGTTATCCTGACTGGGTGTTATATGATGTCCATCAGGATAAGCCGTGATCACGCTCCCGGGGGGCGTGCAGCGTGGCAATCGGTGGTGTGGTGTGTCATTCTGACACACCGCAACACCGATCTCGGTAAAGAAGTACCCATCAGTATAGCCTTTCAGTGCCTATCAGTGTCACCTATGAGTGCCCATCAACGCCCACCAGTGCTACCTATGAGTGCCCATCAGTGCCGCCTATTAATGCCCATCAATGCTGCATATCAGTGCCACCTATCAGTGCTGCCTATTAGTGCCCATCAGTGCCACCTCATCATTGTCACCTCATTGGTGCCACCTCATCGGTGCCGCCTTATCAGTGCCCATCAGTGCAGCCTCATCAGTGCCCATCAGTGAAGGAGAAAACTTGCTTATTTACAAAATGTTATAACAGAAACAAAGAAAAACTTATTTTTTTTCAAAATTTTCGCAATTTTTTTATTTGTTTAGCAAAAACTAAAGAAAGCTCTATTTGTGGGAACAAAATTATAAAAATGTTGTTTGGGTACAGTGTAGCATGAAGGCGCAATTTTTATTAAAAAAGCGACAGCGCTGAAAGCTGGAAATTGACTTGGGTAGGAAGGGGGGAAAGTGGCTGGTGTTGAATTAGTTAAATGAATTTTGCAAAAAAAAAGAAGTAAACAACAGATAACTTTTTATGCAATTACCACCAACAGATAATACATCCTTACAAATTTATATATATACTGTACATTTCTCACAATTGCCCTCCCTGTAACCTCAGCCCCAACTCTTCCTGTAACTCAAACCCTACCACTCCCTATAACCTTTACACTTATTTCCACACTAGCCCTACCCGTAACCACATCCCTAACCCTCTCTGTAACGCTACCTAACCCAATCTGTAACAATAACATCAACTCTCCCTGGAGCCCCAATCCTCCCTGTAACATGAACCCTCCCTAAAAATTTAGCACCGCCCTTCATGTAACATTTACACTAATTCTCACACTAGCCCTCCTTGTAACCCCAGTCTTAACCCTCCCTAATTTGAATTAGCCACTTGTTGGAATCCTTTGCTGTGACAACTGACTCTAAATGCTACCGGTATAGGTATGACAAAATTGAATATATTTGTTTAATATTCTATCATATATCAGAATTATGAGCTGTGGCTAGTGTGTATGTGTCTCCTAGTTTTCTCACCTGCACATGGTGAAGGGATATTAGGTTTATGACTGATTGGGGAGAAATTTTTTTTTTTTCTTTGTTTTCTCTGTCCTATTCTGGTTCCTGGGGTCCAGAGGCTTTGCAGATCTTTGTTGTGATAAAGCTACCACTGCTAGGGCCACACCTTGCCTGGAAGTCAGATATAATTAGTCTCAGTTGTCCACAGTTCTGTATATTTGTGAGCTGATTGATGCTCAGGACTTCTGTTGTCTTTGCTGTGAGAACATGCTGCTGGGTGAAAAGTCTGAGTGCTGGCAGAACACTAAAAAGCACAAATGTTATTTGCTTGTTTTGAGGAACCCATTAAGGGACAACCTGTTAGCCAGGAACTGACTGACCTGTGTTTAGTTTGTGGTTTAGATGAGCTGATATTTAGTTTTGTTTTTATGCTGTGGACTTACTGTATAAAGCCCTCCTGCACTGAAATTTGTGTTTGTTTGCTGCCTTGCTGAAACAAAGTGAAGGAGAAACCTGCTGGGACTGCTCCTGGGTGTCCCTGTCTAATTCATGTTTTATCACTACCAATACCAGTTAAGTCTGCCCCCATTACAGTAGACAAATCCCATACTAACATGGATTTTTCCATCATCAGTATAAAATTATATTTCAGCCATGATTCTTACTTATGCTTCATATGTTACACACAGGGAGAAGTGGTACCCATAAAACATCCAATGCTCCACTTCACACGATACTGGATCTGTCCTGTTTGAAAACTCTGAAATAATGTTTACACTGATTTAACAGCTGGACCTGTCGTGAATCTGAGCATGTCAGAGACTGTCACGTATGGAGCCAGAGAAAATTACAGGAACGGATCATATTGCTCGCTCCACAAATTGTAATAGCAGTGTTACTTTTAACACCTTTATCCAGACTGAATGTGCACAGTGACTTTCCAGTTACAACAAATTATTTGATTTTGCTGTTATACTTGATGGCGTAAGGCTGTCTGTTTTGTGTTGTCAAGAATTCTGTTATTTTTAAAGGAGTTGTACTACTAGAATAAGTAACACTGGACATTGATTACTACTCTTTCCTGCAGACCCCAAGACAAATATTTTTTTAAAATAGTAAATGTGATTTAATCACACATGCTGCTACGTCATAGTGCTATAAAGATATATGAAACAAAGTAGGAAGCGGGTTTGATTTTTATGTCCATGCTGCTTTTTCTGTATAGCCGACAGTGAAAAATTAGCCCTTGTGAATGCAGCTCAGCAAGCTGCAAGGAGACAGGAGAGCCCCACACTGCTTACTGTCCGGACCCTGCACATTATTGCAGAATTTAAAACTGCAATACTGGTAATTCTTAAACTTAATTCAACATTATATGCTTTACTTAACCACTTAAGGACCGAAAGATTTGTCCGCTTAATGACCAGGCATTTTTTGCGATACGGCACTGCATCGCTTTAACTGACAATTGCACGGTCATGCGACACTGTACGCAACCAAAATCGATGTCCTTTTTCTCCCACAAATAGAGCTTTCTTCCTCTGCGGTTTCAATTTTTTGTGCTATAAACAAAAAAAGACAATATTTGAAAAAAAAAAAACAATATTTTTTATGCATAATAAATATTCCCCCCCCCCCCAAAAAAAAAATCGCAATAAGCGTATATTAATTGGCTTGCACAAAAGTTATAGCATCTACAAAATAGGGAATATATTTATGGCATTTTTATTATTAATTTTTTTTTTTTTATCAGGACTGCGATGCTGCAGCGGACAGATCGGATAACTTTTGACACTTTTTGGGACCATTGACATTTATACAGCGATCAGAGCTAAAAATAGCCACTGATTACTGTATAAATATCACTGGCAGGGAAGGGGTTAACACTAGGGGGCGATCAAGGGGATAAGTGTTACCTAGGGAGGTGTTTCTAACTATGAGGGGAGTGTACTGACAGGAAGTAGAGAGAGATTGCTGTTCCTGATCACTAGGAACAGCAGATCTCTCTCTACATCCCTGACAGAATGGGGATCTGTCTGTTTACATTGACAGATCGCCATTCTGGCTCTCTGAGGAGCGATCGCAGCCAGCCATGCGCACCGGCTCCTACGTTGCTCTGTGGGTGGGCACACCCCATATGCCCCTTTAAAGTGCCCGCTGTACAGGTATGGCGATTCGCGCAGGGGAGCCAACCTGGTCAGCAAGTAGTTAAAAAGAGAACATCTTATTTAAATCAGGGAACACCTGCAAGTCAAAGATTTCTAGTAGGCCGGCCATACACGGTTCGAATCTCAGCTGGTTCAGCGGGAACTGGCTGACATTTGAACTGATAATGGACAGGGTGAATGTACCAAGTTGATCAATTGATCAACTTGGGTGCAACCAGCCTGCTGGATTCTCTTACAATTATCGCTAGTGGCTGCTATAGCCGCTAGCTATAATCAGGGCTGCTGTTAGAATTCACGGGGGGCCTAATACAGCCTACCTGACAGGGCCTCCCCCCCACGGCCAAACGTGACTGAGGACACCGATTTATCAGTCCTTTTCTCTGTAGCCTCAGATACAAGGATGCAAAGATGAATGAATAGGAAGCACTCTGAGGCTTCCTGCTCATTTTTAAAACTGAAGCATAGTTTACTATCCTTCACTGATGAATGGACACAGGAGTGATTGGTAATGATCTCTTCATTCAGGAAAGGAAGGGGCCGGTAAATTACATATATAACTGCCCCTTCTCCCACTCTCCATCTTGAAACATCCCCCTGTGTGCTCGCAGCAGCTGCCTACAGGAGAGGAGAGAAAGGACAATACATAAAAAACAATGGTGAGACAAAGAGATGTCTCCAAAGAGATAGCAATGAGGAGGATCAACCACAGTGTATCAACGATTAGAAAAAAGGAGAGCTGGTGTTTGCAATAAGACAGTACATCCGGACCTTTTGCTTAACAGGTGCCTGGGCCCAGTACAGGCAGGCCAGCTGTACTACCTTATCAGCAGCACTGGTGATAATCACTGTCTTCTCCCATCTGCCCCCCTGCCGGGAGCAGACAATTGCTTGGCATGAGGGATTCCCCTGTGAGCACTATCTGTGTTGATGGGAGACTCATGTCTGCAGGAAAGAAATCCACACTGTGTATGGGCACCAAATCTTTTAGTAAAATATAAAAAAATAAAAACCTCCTGCAAACACCTTCCCTTGCCTAAACTTATCTTATTGCCTTGTTCCCATGTGTTGGCATAGGTATATTAGATGAGTCTGTGGCAAAGCTGTGGCATGACTGCTCAGGCCCCTACTGTTGCATTGTGGGGAGAAAAGTGGGAAGTAACAAGCTCCTCCTTACCCAAATGTACTGGGATTCTCAAAGTATATTTCAACTTTTCCAGCCAAATTGATATAACACATACTTTATTTTGGTTAATTGTTACCCTTCACACAGCATAACCTAAAATAAAATCAAGCTTTGCCTCTTACCTTTTAATATGCTCTTTTCTAAAAACTCCAGGCCTGAAACCCTACCTAGTTTTCTTTTGCTACGTAATGTTCTTTTGGTTGTTAACTATATGTAAAGGACTCTCTGTCTTAACAAATGGTTAAATAACTTAAGGCACTGTATGTTAAAGCAGTTCTAAAGTCTTAAGGTTTGCCCCATAGTCATCGGCTTGCTATGGGTGCACTCAGCAGGGGGAAGGGGCCAGGAACATCGGTGGAGAATCCAAAAAAGAGGAGGATTGGGGCTGCTCCGCGCAAAACAATTGCGCAGAGCAGGTAAGTATCACAACTTTGTTATATTAAGCAATAGAAGTTGCCCATAGGGTGGTCATATGTATACTTCTGCTCCAAAGAAATGTCTAAAAAGGTAAGAAATATCTAAAAATAAATATTTTAGGTATGCTGCATGTATACATAGTGGGGGTTTAGAGCTTTAAAGAGTGGCACTTAGGCTGCATTCACACCTGAGCGTAGCGTTTTCAGGCACAAAATCGCGCAAATTGCGGAGTATTTTGCTGCTTTTTTGCGGCTTTTATTTTACCGTGATGTTGAGGCAATATTTACCACGTTTTGCCGCGATTTTGTGCAGAGCAAAAGGTCACCAATGTAAAAAGAAGAAAAAAAGCCCAAATCTGCCTGATTCGAGCGACAAGAAAGGGTCCGGAACTTGTTTGAGCTTCAGGCGTAGGGCTTCAGGCATTTTGGAGTGGAGATGTGAACCATCTCCATAGAGAATAATGTATTTTTTCCCCTCTAGCGTTTTGTAGCTTCAGGCTTCAGGCGGCAAAACGCTCAGGTGTGAATGCAGCCTTAGAACACCCCCCCCCCCCCCCCCCCGGCTTGCATTTTCTTCTGAGCCATTCTAAGCCAGTTAAAGTCAAAACGTTATAGGTTGAATGGAGGGTAATTTTAAATTCTTACTAAAACTTACAACATTTCAAGTTATAAATCAGGAAACCGAATGTTTGGAAATATACTTTCCATGGGCCATTTGTACTTTATAGGTAATTTTCATTCCCTTAATAAATTACATCTTGTAGATTTTGAGGTTAACTAAAACGTTCAAATTTGCTGTATTCTTCCCTGCCAAAATAGAAGAAAAATATATTAACCAGGCTGTTTTGTTCGATATCTCGGAAATATAATGCCATAGATCTGACATAACTTCTCTGCTGCTTTGTAAGGGCACAATGTTCATGTTGGCCTACAGATGGCAGAACAATATAGGTGATGAAAAACCTTTTTATACATTTCTAAATCCTTGTTTGAAAGAGAAGCCTATCTATATTTTCTTTGTAGAAATGAAGGCAAAAATAAGTCAGGAAAAGGCCTATAACTAAGCCTACATAGAACTTTAGTTTTCCTTGGTGTAACATGTCAAACATTAAACTTTATCTTGGTTGTTACAGAAGTTACAATTGTAGGTGACAAATCTGATACATTCCCAATGCTTGAAGTCATGCAAATTAAAGCATATAATACATTTTCTATTCCGTTGAGTTACATAAATGAACTGTCATTTTGCAGTTGCTGCAAATTACACATCTTCTGAAATGTTCAGGTTTTACAGCCGAATAAATTACTTCTACAATTCACAGCAGTTAGTGACATTAATTAGACTTTGCTAACTTAAAAAAATAAAATACAGTCAAAAGGTTTTAAGGAAAGAAAGAAAACTGTATTTACTTAGTAGACCTAAAGCAAACCACTGCTCTGGATAAACAACAGAAACTGGCAGTGGGATTATATTACAAGCCCTTGGTTATTTAAAAAAAATGCCCCAGAACATTGAAGATTGGATGAGATGTGGTAAACAAACTGCCTCCAGACCCCTCATGGGGTGCCAATTGTTTCATGAAGGCCTGCCTTTTATTGCTCTTCTCAGCTCCATAATACCCCAAAAGGGGACTGATCACTTTAAAAGGAAAATAGGGTGCTGAGTGGAGCACCAGTGAGTGAGCAACACCGCAGCCAAGCGAGATTTGGACTCTATTAGCCTAATAGAGCTCTCTGTATCTTTTTGGTACCTGTGTGTGCTGACTTCAGGTTTACAGGGTTGAAATAAAAGCTGAGTTGCATGGAGTACATAGGTTCTTGTTACCATACAACCCAATTTTCGGCTAACAGTCCCCATTTAGAAGGGGGCCTCGCTCCCCGACCACCCAGCCATGCAGTGTAACGTTTGCTTAGGTGACAGGTTGGCTTTCCTTTTTACAACTTTCAAAATTCAAAAGCTAATGAGGGAAAGCTGAAACACATGTGCAATTGGCTACAGAGTCCAGGAACTCCATTTTCAAGTAGCTGAAGCTCCTGCGTCGGGCAATTCCCATCCAAGCACCCCTAGTAGTTGAGACAAGCACTGCTAGGGCAGTGGAAGGGCACAGGTGCCAGGAAGCTGGAGTGCACAGGAATCCTTCCAGTGGCAGTAAGGTGTCTGGTCATAGGCTATGTTCAGCAGCAATCAGGCAAATAGCTACAGGGCCAGGATCAAGTTCGAGGCGAGGAACAGGCAGGAGTCAGTAACATGCTGACAGTGAGGTACCAAGTCAAAAAGTGGAATCGTGGTCAGAAGTCCAAGTCTAGGCAGGTAACACAAGCAAGCAGCAGACATAACTTGCAGGGGCGATCCAAGAGAGAGATCAGGTGAAGCCTAGTCAGGTGAAGCCTGGTCAGGAAAAAGGTAAGCAGACTTTCAGGAACTAGGAATACAGGAAACGCTGAAGACAATCTAGCACCGAGGCCAGGCAGACTCTGATTTTAAATAGGCCACTGGGCGCCAAGACCTGTGGGATTGCGCATGCACGTATGCTGCACAGGAATGGGAATGAGCACTTTCTGCATGAGAATGAGTATTTGCTGTACGAAATCCCTGATAGTGATGAGAAGCAAGCCATCGTCCACCAGTAATTGTGGTGGGTAAATGAACTGGTTATATTAAAGTGGTTGTAAAGGTATAAAAAACTCTGTGTGCAGCAAGCCCCCCCCCCCCCCCAGCCCCCATAATACTTACTTGAGCTTCCGCTCGATCCAGCGATGTCCACAAGAGCCTTGCCTCTCTGGTGAATCACACTCCTGATTGTTTTTTGGCAGCAGTGGGAGCCATTGGCAGCAATGAGCTGGAGGGGGTGGGGCCGAGCCGCGGCTCCGTGTGTGAATGGACACACAGAGCCGCTGGTCGGGGTGCACCTGCTTGGGTGCCCCCACAGTAAGCTGCTTGCTGTAGGGGTACCTGGCAGGAAGGAGGGGCCAGGAATGCCAGCGTGGGACCCGAGAAGAGGAGGATCTGGGCTGCTCTGTACAAAACCACTGCACAGAGCAGGTAAGTATAACATGTTTTTTATTTAAAAAAAGAAAAAGTCAAAACTTTAATATCGCTTTATTCACAGTACAGATCTGATTGCTAATTAAGGTCTTACTCAGCACACAAAATATATTTTTTTTTTTCTGAAGAGAAAAGCTTCTGGAGTTGTCTGTAGTAACCAATCAATTTACAGCTTTTTTGTTTTCTTTATTAATGTGGAAAAGTGAACAAAAACATATGGTTCTTCAAAAATACACAAATCAATGTGCATCACTAGACATGTGCGGTTCTTTTCGTTCCAAATTAATAATCGGATTAATTCTTCGTTATGCATAATATAAACAAATTTTACCGAATGCTCCGAATAACGTAACGAAATTCGAATCGAATTTTATATTGAACTCCAGTCGAGTTCTCACTACACATATTGCTGGAATCAAAGACTGTGTGCGTTATTTTGAAATGATTTTGAAATAATGCTGTTTTTGTTAAGCCAAAGGTGATTTAAAGAGTCATTGTAATCGTTTGATGAAGATTTTTCTTTCTTTTGTTCACTTTCGCATTAAAATCGAAAACAGTACAACATATTAGTTTCAACCGATTCGAAAATTTATTGATTTGATAGTTTCGAATCGAAAAAATCTGTACATTCAAAGAACATTCTAAAATTCCGAATACGAATTCCCGAAAACGAATTCCGAAAACAAATTGAACGAATCAACCGAATGTAACTAAACAAAATAACTAGATTAACTATTCAAAACGAAACACATTTTTTTGTCAAATGCCCCATACACACGCTCGGACAATCCGCGGACAAGGTCGGTCGGACTTTGTCCGACGTACTTTGTCCGATGTTGTCGTTGCGTACACACGGTCGGACTACGTTGTCGGAATATCCGGTCCGGAAGAACGTCGTGACGTAAGTCGTCGTCCACGAGATTACAAAAGGGAAGTTCAGCACCACGTCAGGCACCCGTTGGGCTCCTTCTGCTGATCCCGTGTTTATCGAGAGTTAGTGGAAGTTTGGTGACTTAAGATTCGCGCTTCTCAGTTTTCTGACTCAGATCGTTACTGCTCTTCAGTTTGTGCTTGTCGTGCGTATCTGTTTATTAGTGCGTGTAGTCAGTTCGCATTTGTTGGTCATTGCGGCCTATATCTTGATATAGGACGCTTTGATTTGCACTGCTTATTGTCTGCTCGTTGCTGGTATTCACTTCGTTCTTTCAGGCCTTGCTGTTTATCGGTGCTTTCTGTTTGTCCGTTCTGACCAGCCGACCTTTTGTGACCTTCTGAGCGAAGTTTCCCGTGCGTACTCGTCGCCGAGTTCGTGCTGTACGCGGAATTGGTGTCGGGCTTTTAGCTTTGACCCAAGACCCGTCCATGAACAGAGTGATGAGGAGTATGTGGACCAAGAATTGGTTGCTTCAGCGTGACCAGTTCTCGCACATGCCTTTGCTTCGTGAGATCCGGGAGAATAATCCTGATGATTTCAGGAACTTTCTCAGGATGACGGACCCCGATTTTCACCGTCTTTTGGCTTTGCTGACCCCCTTTATCAGCCGGCAGGATACCTGCATGAGACAAGCCATTACTCCGGAGCAGAGGCTTGTTGCCACGTTGAGGTACTTGGCGACAGGGAGAAGTCTTCAGGATTTGAAGTTCTCTTCAGGTATCTCTCCCCAGGCCCTGGGAATCATTATTCCAGAGACCTGTTCTGCCATCATTCAGGTCCTGCAGGAGGACTATATTAAGGTAACATTTCTACTTTACTATTCCCTTCTATGTATGCTCTGTTTGCTAATGACTTGTATTTTTGACCTCCTTCCCTAATTACCATGATTGCAATATGTTCTAATATGCTGTGCCCCTTTTCTCCTTCATGCATTTTTCCCTTCACTTACCTCACCAGCATGCTCTTCTGCCCCAATAGACACCTATGGCCTACTCACTTAAGCAATGTCTTTTGTCTGCTGCATAGTATTGTTTGCCCCAAAACACCCCCTAAAATATGCACAAATGTTTGCTGTGTGGTTTACTTCATGTAGAGCCCCCTTTTTTTGTTCTTTTGGTGGGGGGGGGGGGGCAAACTCATTAGGAACCCCCTCCCCCAACTGCTCTGTCAGATGGTACCAATCCTTTATCTGCTGGCTTTCCCAAGGTCCATACACACTATATACCTACCTCTTTATAGTGCGCATCTTTAGGGATGAATTCAGCAAAGCATGTAGTGCAAGGGACTGCCTCCATACATTCCATTTCCTATTTTTTTGTCTTCTTTCCCTCCTATTAGCTTGCTTGGTAATTTAATAATGTCACACTGTGCCTGCCTTTTTTTTTGGGGGGGGGGGGGAAATGTTATTTGATCTTTCCTGTGGCCTGCCAATAGTGTTAAGTACAGAGGGTCTGGCCAAACTAGGCCACATTATTGAGCCATTTGCCAATCAATGAAGTGCAGAGGGTTACCTGTCCACCACCCCCCCCCCCAAAACCATAGTTATTGCCAATGTCCCATCAGAAGTGGGGGGATTGATGGGGGGGTGAGTAATCTGTGAAGGGGAGCCTCTACTTTTCTGTGTAAATACTTTCCAGCCTCCAATTTTATACAATGCTCTTGTTCCAAGATGTTGATTGTCTAATCTGCTTGCAATGTTTAGGTGCAAAGTGACTAATTTTTTTTTCTTGTTTCACTCCACAGTTCCCTTCCACGCCACAGGAATGGCAGACTGTGGCCTCCCACTTTGCCAGCCGTTGGGACTTTCCTAACTGCGGAGGGGCAATTGATGGGAAACACGTCCGCATCGTCCCACCGCCCAACTCGGGGTCCTACTATTATAATTATAAAGGGTTTAATAGTGTAGTGATGTTGGCGGTGGTGTCGGCAACATACGAGTTTATGTATGTGGACGTGGGGATGAACGGCCGGATATCGGATGGTGGGGCCATTACGCACACGGAGTTCTACTGGCGTCTCCAAAGTGGCAGTCTGTGCTTGCCACCTCCAGAGGAGAATGCCGAAGGACTCCCCTTCGTCTTTGTCGCAGATGAAGCGTTTGCGCTGACTCCCCATGTGATGAGGCCGTTCCCGATGAGGACCCTCACCCCGGACCAGAGGGTCTTCAACTACAGGCTGTCCAGAGCCAGAAGAGTGGTGGAGAACGCTTTTGGCATCCTGGCCAGCCGCTTCCGCCTGTTCCTGACGGCATTTAACTTGGCGGAATACAAACTGAACCACATAGTTCTTGCCTGTTGCATATTGCACAACTTCCTCAAAAGACATAACAGGAACTATGTGGTGCCCGTTGGCCCAGATGTGGAGGGCCCTCCAAATGCGGACCTCACAGCCCTTCGAGTGGCACGTCCAGGCTTGCCCCCTCTCAATGCCCGCGTGGTCCGGGACCAATATATGGAATACTTTGTGGGTAGGGGGGCCATTGCTCTGCCTGACGATGTGTGAGAGGCATTTTTTAATAAATCTGATATTTTAACCAACCTCTGATTTCTTGTCATTTCAGTCTTCTTTTTAGCTTATTTTACTTTGACATTTTTTCCCTTTGCCTTCGACAGTGGTAATGCACTTTCTGGGCAAAAGGAGGTAACAGTCTCTTCTTCCCAAAAAGATTATTCTCATGTGTGTTTGCTACCTAATCTTTGGTCTAGAGAAGGTTTGTCCTGCATAACTGACACCCAAAATACTCCTTTTCAGCACCAGGTGTGACATGTGTGTATTCTCCAAAATGCTGTGCTCCGTGTTTTCGTACAAAGCACTGTGGGTGTCATTTCCATAAGTCAAATCCGCTATGCTCTACAAGTGCATTGAAAAAGTTCCCTGGGAAAGGAAATTGCAGTGCAAAGTGGATTTGCCTTTAGTAAATAACACCCATTGCCCCCCATATCCTTTACATTTTACATACATAATGCATTGTTTTATTTAAATAAGGAAGCCACACATTTTGAAAAATAAAAAAGTTTACTTGGAAAACATTCACAAGTGCGTTTACAATCTTCACGCCAAAACTGACAACATCTTGGTTATTTACAACATTATTTACAAAGATTACGCAATTTGTAAAACCAGGCATGGAGCTAAGCAGAACCTATGAAGTAGGAAAGTTCAACTTTGTAAAGTGAAGACAAGATCAGACATGACTATATGTTCAAAGTGTGTTTGATCTTGCCTTCATCACATGGGGGGGGCACCCCCGAAAAGTGGAAATTTGGAACATGCACACAATTTGGTTCTGAAAATGGTCATTAGATGGTAAAACACATGCCTAGAAGCTTCAAAAGTGCCATTTTCCATCATGGGGATGAATGGACGTTTTTTGGGGGTGCAACCCCTTCACCACAACCACTTTCGTAGTTCGTAAAGTGTTTGCACCCCCAAAAAAACGTTGCCATTCATCCACCATGATGGGAGCTAGCACATGTGGACACAATGTGTGCATGTTCCAAATTTCACACAGTTTTTAAGTTGCAAATGTGTTCAGAAGCTGGCACAAATGTGTGTAAATTACTTGGTGCTTTTTCATATTTTTCCTAAAACATCAATGATGTTCTTCAATTTTTGTTGAACATCATTGATGTTTTGCTTTATGTAATCTAGATCTCGATTGCAGACCATTATCTCTCCGATGAGTACGTGGGCACTCTCTGTGGTAAAGTGCGATTTTTCTTCCACAACATCCACGTCACCTAAAAACCACAAAAAAACAAAAATGGGGTGTTGGAAATGAGGCAGCCATACATGGATTAGCTTACCAGTAGCTGTGTTCTCCCACACTCACCTGTTGTGGTGACAATTTCTCCAAGTTCGATGATCTCTCCTTCCTCCTCCTCCTCCTCTGCTTCTGCTCTTTCCCCTTTTTTGGGAGGTGTTGGTTTGGGGGTTTCCTCAGACGGCCCAAGTTTTCGCTCCCCTATGAGAATGTCCAAAAGGAAGATTTAGCAACACAAACTATTGAGGGCAGAAATAGGAAATGACAAACATTGCTTGAAAGTGACGGACACTATTTTAGTTTGGCCAGTTAAAAATGTCAACTACATGAATGTAGTCACTTTGTAAAGGTGCTAAACTGACTAGCTTTTTGGTAGAAGTTTGTGTGATGGAGACCCCCCTCTAGTATCCACTGGAGCACATGTGTGGAAAAGGCTAATAAAAAGGGGGTTTGGGTGTCCCAGCACTAGTGCTCTCGAGTCCAGATGGGTAAACACCTACTGGGTGACCTCTCCTTTACATTGAATAAATTGCCTTTAAATTCTGGATGACATTTCTAGGGAGAACAAACTTCCTTTCCCCCAAAAAAACACCAAACATCGTATTATAAGTGGCCGCACGATCGAGGTTGCGTACGATCGAATGGACACACACACGACCATGACAGTGGCAGAAAGATCGAGGCTGAGTACGATCGAATGCACAGACGAACATGAAAGTGGCCATTTTGGAATGTACAACTTTGTAAAAATCAAACCACATGGAGCAGTATGCAAGCAAGAAATCAAACACAAAACACAACTACTTACTTTTTTGAAGAATTCTCTTGATCTTTCTGTACTGATCGGCCTCCCTCAGTTTCAGGTCTGACCAGCGTTTCCTCAGTTGCTCCTTGGATCGTTGTACCCCAAAATGATTGTACAGCCTCCTCACAACTTTAGACATGATCTTGGCCTTGCGGACATTGGGGTTGAGGTAAGGCCCATACTTCCCATCATAGTCGCTCCTCTTTAATATGTCCACCATCTCCAACATTTCTCCAAATGACATATTGGAGGCCTTGAATTTCAGGCTCCGGGATCGGGACGTTTCTGCCTCCGGCCTTTCCTCGTCCTCCTCCTCGTTGGGGGGATATTTGGGGCGCACCTGCTGTGTCCCCGCCATGTGCTCTCCCCACTGCGCCGTAAAGAGAAGGGGTGGGGAATAGACGAGAAAGATCGTCAGGGGCGGGCGGAGTTTGACGCATGCGCACTGTATATAAAACGTCACACGCCTGTGTCGTAGCCACGATCTGGGAGACGAGGGGAGAGAAAGCTCACGCACGAGACGATCGCTACAAACGAAGGTACAATTTGACGTTGGTACATAACTAGCCTAGACTGATTAGAACTTGAGGCTTCTTTATGGAGAAGATTAGGAGTGTTTAGGCTGACATTATTTATATTGTTTTGTGTGGCGTTGTGTCTTGCAGAGGTGATGGAGGCGTTCTACAACGTGAGCTTTCTCCCACACTTCATTGATAAATACCGGCAATTCCCCCTCTTATGGCAGGCAAAACACAGGGATTATAGCAACAGACCAAAGAGGTACGCAGCCCTGCTGAAACTGGTGGCATTTGTAAAGCCTACCCTGCCCATGGCAACCGTCGCAAACTTAAAAGTGAAGATAAACAACATGAAGACTACCTATTTCCGGGAGCGCAATAAGGTCCTGAAGTCACAAGCATCTGGAGCTGCAGCAGCTGATGTCCATGTCCCCACGCTCTGGTACTATGACAGGCTCCACTTTCTCAAAGACCAGGCTACTGTCAGGAAGTCACTCTCGACTCTTCCTTGCACGCGTCCTTCCACGCACGCCACCCCTGATGAGGCTTCCGAGGACCAACCTGGGCCTTCCAGTCAGGAATATGTGCAGGTGCCCAGCTTGTTCCAGGTATAGTAGTTTTGGAACCAGTTTGTTGAATAATGAATGATGTTCAGTTAATTCAGGATCCCCAATTGCTTATTTCCTAACGTGATTGACATATCAACAGACAGTGGTGTGGGAGACATTTTTGGGAAGAATCTAAACTGCAGGGCTGAGAATTGTATGGTTTTGTATTTGAAAACATTTTGCAACAGTCACTAGATGAGAATTGTGTGTGTTTGATGAACAAATAACTGAAACTATGTCCCTTTTTCAGACACAGGAAGACCTCAGCCAGGAGGTGGCTGTGGAAGGTGGCAGTCAGGAGGAGGCAGGGGGTAGTGGCAGCCAAGAGGGGGGTAGGCGTAGGAGCCTGACTGTCTCCCAAGTCTCTCCCCTCCGCCTTCCCTACAGAAGGGCGAAAAACATGGGGGAGGTGGGAGAGTCAGCGCTCCAGCTGATAAAAGATGCCTCAGCCTCCCTCTATGCCACACCCACCTACGAGGAGGCCTTTGCCTCCTTGGTTACAAGTAAATTTACGGGTATGGAGGCGGGGCAACGCAGCATGTGTGAGGAGGTCATCCTCAAAATCCTAAATGAGGGGATGGCTGGGGAGATGACTCCCCTCACACATGTTTGCGAGAGTGACCTTGCTCCGCCTCCTCCTCCTCCTTCTGCCACCCCACCAGCACCAGCACCACGGCGTGGAAGGAAGCGTACAAGGAAGACAAGAGAGTGACAACCTGGACTCAGTCTGGTCTGAGAGAAGATGGAGCCTCTCGTAGTACCAGAGCCTGGGGACCTAGATGGCATCTGCTGCAGTTCCGGATGTTTTGGACTTCAGGACCAGATTGCGCTCCCTTATTATTTAGATAGGTAGTCTTCATGCCCCCAATTGTTTAAGTCTGTAAAATGATGGTTGCCATGGGTGTCCAAGGCTTTGCAAATTCCCCAAGTTTCACCATGGCTGCATTCCTCTTTGGTCTGTTGCTGAGACCTAAATAAAGGTTTTTTTGCTTTGAAATAATCATTGACTATTGTGTTTTACTTTTCTACAATGACAGTTTTTCTTTGAGTAGGCAGGTACATTTCACTAATCCTAGAATCCTAGAATTAACAAGGGGCACCAACAACCAACAAACTCCTAGTAAATGTAAGCAAGAAATACAAATGTTAATAATGTGGTTTTGCTAAGTTGAGACATACAAACCCCCTCCAAAAAAAAAAAAAAAACCTCCTTCAAATATGTATTCCCCCCAAAAAAAAAAAATCTGGGTAAAAAAATAAGAAAGATTGTATTACGATCTGAGTAAAAATAAACATGTAGTGTATAAATGCTGCAAAGTAATAAAGAAGTAAGTTTGTGAGAAGTGCGGGTGAATAGGAGCAGCTAAAAGATGTCATTCTTGTTGCATTTTAAAGAAAAAGAGAATGCGCTGCATTAAAGACATTTTAACATTGCAGCGTGACGAATGTGCTGTGTCGATTAGGAAAGGTAGTTTTACCTGACCGAGCGCTTCCGTCACAGAATTTCTTCTGAGCATGCGTAGCACTTTGTCCGTCGGACAAGCGTACACACGCTCGGATTTGGTGTGATCGGACCGGGTTGACGGGAAATCTTTCCAGCAGGAGATAAGACTTTGTCCGACGGACAAACCGACGAACACTGTCCGATGGTGCATACACACGGTCTGATTTTTCAACAACCTTGTCCGATCGGACCAAATTGATGAAAAAGTCCGACCGTGTGTATGGGGCTTAAGGTACTGTAGCCTAGCCTGTTTTTTCTACTGAATAATCCAATCCAGATCAGCAAACATTGCTCAGTCCTCCAAAGGTAGAGAAAGGAGTGTTTTCAGGCAGACTGGTAAATATGCATCAAGAGTGAAAAACTGCAAGACACAACCGTTATGTATCTCTACAGAGCTAAAAGCGAAGCTTGTATATAATGAGCCAATGTGGCTGTGTTTGTGAAAGGATATAATTACAAACTATGCACAGAGCCAGTGTTTTTTTTTTTTAAATGAATATACATTGCTAAGGTTATTTTAAGTGGGTGCATTATTTGCCTTTGTATTTATTACAAAAAGTTGCCCAGCTTTACATTCAATCACTTTGATCCTCAAATTAAAAAGATAGTTGTTGTATGCTCCAGGTCAGGATACAAAGAGACAAAAAAGACCCACAATTATTGTAGTTTCCCTTTAATATTTTGTACATTATCACAGGCTTGTGAATTGTTCTACTTTTGGAATAACACTGGAATCTTTGATTTCTTTCTTTTTTTTTCTACCATGTCATAATCTGCTTTTTAATTTTTTGGGGGGGTTTTGCAGATTTCATCTAAGCAGTCATATACATGACAAGATTTCGGGCCAATTTCAACCAACTACAATAATTTTTGGTTGATTTTTTATTTTTTTTGTTTAGCTATCTATTTCTAAACAGATTTACATACCGTATATACTCGAGTATAGGCCGACCCGAATATAAGCCGAGGCACCTAATTTTACCACAAACAACTGGGAAAACTTATTGACTCGAGTATAAGCCTAGGGTGAGAAATGCGCAGCTACTGTAAGTGGAAAAGAGGGTCAACGATGCCCATTTGCAGCCTCACTGTGCCCATGCAGATGGACACAGTTGACCGATTCGGGGCCCCAAATTCGGGTCAGAAAATCTCAAGCACTTTTCTGCAGCAGAGAATGACA
>CM053027.1:74617437-74677887 GCA_028564925.1 Lithobates sylvaticus
ATAGATTCAACAAGGTGTTGGAAACATTCCTCATCGATTTTGGTCCACAGGGGCGTCGGTAGGGGGTGGCTAGACGTGGCTGAAGCCCCGAATGTGTCCCCGAAAAGCCCCGAGTCTCTGAAAGGCCTGCATTCCATAGTTAGCCCAGAGTGCCGTCGGCTAATTTCGGCTGCACTCGCTAACAGATCGGTTCCCAGCAGCCGAAATTAGCTGAGTGCCATTGCAGCCGAAAGCGGCCGAAATTGGACGAAAGTGGCCGAGTGCCGCTGGTCCCGCCTTCTGGAGTGGGACGTGTGACGTCCATCTTAGCCTGCAGGCTCCAAAAGGCAGGAACGATACATCCCCGCTCGGGCCGGCGGCTCGACTCTCCTCTCCTCCTTGGCTCCGATCGGCTTTTCTCCCCAGTGACTGACTGACTGCCTGCTGTGACCGCACACCACGGCTGAGGTAGGTCAGACACAGAGACTAGTGTATGTATGTCATTGACATTGTCAGTGGGTCAGGCAGGTCAGTGTATGTAGGTCAGTGGTCAGTGTGTATAGGTCAGTGTATGTAGGTCAGTGTGTGTAGGTCAGTGGTCAGTGTATGTAGGTCAGTGTGTGTAGGTCAGTGTGTGTAGGTCAGTGTATGTAGGTCAGTGGTCAGTGTGTGTAGGTCAGTGGTCAGTGTGTGTAGGTCAGTGGTCAGTGTGTGTAGGTCATTGTGTGTAGGTCAGTGTTTGTAGGTCAGTGGTCAGTGTGTGTAGGTCAGTGGTCAGTGTGTGTAGGTCAGTGTGTGTAGGTCAGTGTTTGTAGGTCAGTGGTCAGTGTGTGTAGGTCAGTGGTCAGTGTGTGTAGGTCAGTGTGTGTAGGTCAGTGTGTGTAGGTCAGTGGTCAGTGTGTGTAGGTCAGTGTGTGTAGGTCAGTCGTCAGTGTATGCAGGTCAGTGGTCAGTGTGTGTAGGTCAGTGGTCAGTGTGTGTAGGTCAGTGGTCAGTGTGTGTAGGTCAGTGGTCAGTGTGTGTAGGTCAGGCACTCAGGCAGGTCAGTGTGTGTAGGTCAGGCAGGTCAGTGGTCATTGTATGTAGGTCAGTGTATGTAAGCCACACATCCCCACCACCCAGGCCAAAAAAAAATGCCGCAAGCCGCCCCCCCCCGGTTCTTCGACCTTGGGCTGCAGCCCCTGGTCTTTTTGCCACCTAGCAACACAGTTGCTACAGATTTGTCGGCTGCACATCCATGATGTGAATCTCCACCACATCCCAAAGGTGCTCTACTGGATTGAGATATGACTGTGGAGGCCATTGTACAGTGTAGTACAGTGACCTCATTGTCATGTTCAAGAAACCAGTGGTGAGATGATTTGAGCTTTGTGACATTGTGCATTATCAGAAGATGGGTACACTGGAGTCATAAAGGGATGGACATGGTCAGCAACAATACTCAGGTAGGCGTGGCGTTTAAACAATGCTCAATTGGTACTAAGGGGCCCAAAATGTGCCAAGAAAATACCCCCCACAACATTCAACCACCACCACCAGCCTGGACGGTTCATACAAGACAGGATAGATCCATGCTTTCATGTTGTTTACACCAAATTCTGACCCTACCATCTGACTGTCGCAGCTGAAATCGAGACTCACCAAACCAGGCAACGTTTTTCCAATCTTCTATTGTCCAATTTTGGTGAGCTTGTGCAAATTTTAGCCTCAGTTTCCTGTTCTTAGCTGACAGGAGTGGCACCTGGTATAGTCTTCTGCTGCTGCAGCCCATCTGCTTCAAGGTACGATGTGTTGTGTATTCAGAGATGGTATTCTGCCTACCTTGGTTGTAACGAGTGGTTACTTGAGTTACTGTTGCATTTCTATCATCTCAAACCAGTCTGCCCATTCTCCTCTGATCACTGACATTAACAAGCCATTTTTGTCCACATAACTGCCGCTCACTGGATATTTTCTCTTTTTTGGACCATTCTCTGTAAACCCTAGAGATGGTTGTGTGTGAAAATCCCAGTAGATCAGCAGTTTTTGAAATACTCAGACCAGCCTGCCTGGCACCAACAACCATGCCACGTTCAAATTCACCCAAATCAAATTTCTTCCCCATTCTGATACTCGGTTTGAACTTCAGCAAGTCTTCACCACATCTAGATGCCTAAATGCATTGAGTTGCTGCCATGTGATTGGCTGATTAACAATTTGTGTTACCAAGCAAATGAACAGGTGTACCTAATAAAGTAGGTAGTGTATCTAGATCTCAGCAGTAATTCTTGCATACCGTATGTTAGGCCTAAAGTCACAATAAACTCTGGTTTAAAAAAAAATCTATTTAGGTATGTATTCTTTTTTTTTAACAGTAACATTTTATTAACGTTTCAACACAACAAAAAACAAAACAAAGTGCAGTGGTACATTCTCAAAGAATAAAAATATACATTGCAAATACAGCGTGGTGTGGTAGTAGCCAAGTAACAGCAAAGCTTCATCCTATACAGTATGTTAGGCGTGCTGGAGGTCGGGGAAAGGAACCTCAACTTTTGTTATACAATTGTGTAGTCATAAGGGGTTATATCCTTTGATGCAAGTATAGTTTCACAGGCTAGTTCCCACAGCGCGAACACCCATGGTGTTGTAGTCTATAGGCATTTATTCTTCCACACAATGACCCCATATTTGCCTATGTCTCAATGTATGCATGTGTTCCAGGTCAGTCCAGGGGCAGCCTCCTTTCACGGACCCATGAGGCCCATATTTTTTCAAATTTTTGTGGACAGTTCCGTCCAAGATACGTCAGTTTATACAGTGGCAGCGCCTGATCAATAAGCGCCTGCCACTGTAGAACTGTAGGAGGGTTGGGCTTGTTCCAACGTAGCAGTATTGCCTTTCTTGCATAGAAAGCTGAGTAGAAGACAAATAGCTTTTTAGCTTGAGGTGCTTCCAATGTGTCACATATTCCCAGTAGCAGACATTTAGGGTCACATGTCACTCTTACTTTACCTATGGTGTTTATTACGTCCACCACCCCTCTCCAGAACCCTTCAAGCCGCTGGCAGGACCAGATTGTGTGAAAGAATGTACCAACCTCCGAGTTGCACCGACGACAGGTCGGTTGTCTGTCGGGGTATATTCTGGCCAACCTGTCCGGGGAGTAATACACCCGGTGAATAAACTTCAGTTGGGTGAGGCGGTCTCTGGAGGAGATCATCAGTGGTAGAAACTGCTGGATACCCTCTTCCCAATCATCATCTGCTAAGGAAGGTATATCTGATTGCCATGCGTCAAATAGTCGGGAGACTTTAGATGTATCGAGTCCAGCAAGGATGGCGTATAGGTCTGATAACGTTCCCCCTGCGTCTGACCTACCCAACTGGGTTTCAATTGCGTTCGCCTCTAAGTGTAAGGGGACTGTGAATTGGGCCTGGAATGCGTGCCGCAGCTGAAAATACCTAAACAGCATATGGTTGGGGAGGTTTTTGGAGTTTTTAAGTTCGTCAAAGTGAAGCAGCCTACCGTTCGTCACTATGTCGCTTAAGGTCTTGATCTCCAGTTGGGCCCATAGCACCGGGTCAGGTATGGTTGTAAAATGAGGCAGCCTAGGGTTACCCCAAAGGGGGGTGTGGGGGGACCAAGCACCCTTCGCTTAGGTTTTGGACCTAACAGTGTCCCACACCCTAAGTGTCGTCTTCATAGGGGCTGTGATCCTGCCATTGGACCGGGGTCCACGGTGGATCAGGTTCCTAAGCTCAGTATATGATCCCAGCAACACTGCTTCTAGGGTAGCGGCCGGGTTTGCAGGTGTATCCGACAGCCACCAGCGCACTGTGACCAGGACCGCGGCCCAGTAGTACTTCAGTAGACAAGGTAGAGCCAGACCCCCCAGGGAGACCGGGAGCTGCAATGTTGTTCTTGCTATTCTAGGGGTGCCCCCAAGCCAGAGGAACGAGGTAAGTATACTGTCCACTTTTTTGAAGAAGGAGACCGGGATGTGTGTTGGGGTCTGACAAAATAAATACAAAAACTTAGGGAGGATGGACATTTTTATGAGGTTGACCCTACCAACCAGGGTAAGGGGCAACGTCTTCCATGCTGTGCATTTTTCAACAAGAGAGGATACTACCGAGTTGAGGTTATATTTAACGTACTGTGACAGATCAGGTATTTAAATTGGGAAACCGCTTTTAAAGGAGTGGTGGTCAAAGTGGCTATTCCTGATGGCGATAGGGGAAATATTACAGATTTGTCCCAGTTGATACATACTCCTGAATATCTACCAAATTCATTGATTATAGCTAAGGCTGCTTCAAGGGAGTCTCCGTCGTTCCTCAGATACAGTAACGTATCGTCGGCATAGAGGGATACTTTGTCCTGGGCTGGGCCGATGGGTATCCCACACACCGCCTCGGATGAGCGCAGTAGGATAGCCATCGGCTCAATGGCAAGGGCGAAAAGGGCAGGAGACAGGGGGCACCCCTGTCTCGTGCCTCTGCTAAGCGAAAAGGGTTTGGATATGTTAGCTCCCGTGCGGATTCTAGCCCTCGGAGACCTATACAGTGCCTGAATCCAGGTAATAAAATTGGGCCCAAAGCCAAATCTGCGTAGAACTTCCCATAAATATGTCCACTCCACCGAATCAAAGGCCTTTTCGGCGTCTAACGAGGCCACCAGATCCGATGGAGTGAGACAATCAGTAGAGGCCAGGACCGTATGAAGTCTCCGGAGGTTGATGTCCGTGCCCTTACCGGGCATAAAACCGGATTGGTCTTCATGGATTAGGGACAATATCACAGTATTAACCCTGTTTGCTAGGACTTTGGTGAGCACCTTAACATCTACATTGAGTAGCGATATAGGCCTGTATGAGGCACAGTATTCGGGGTCTTTACCCGGCTTGGGGAGCACAATAATAATCGCCTCAGCCATAGAGTCGGGTAGGGAGCCACCCTCCAGTGCCTTGGTCATTACACTATGTAGTCTAGTTAGAACCTGCTCACTGTATTGTTTATAAAACTCGGTCGGTAGGCCGTCTGTCCCTGGGGTCTTCCCTGCTTGTAGTCCAGTCAGTGCGTGTTGCACTTCCTCGATAGTTATTGGTTCGTCTAGGCTGCATCTATTGGTATCAGTAAGCTGAGGAAACGCTACTCCATCCAAAAACGCAGTCAGGGCCGTCTGTGTGTATTGTGCTCTAGAGGAGTACAATGACAGGTAATACGCGGCAAACCTATCGTTAATGGCCTGGGGTTCTGTCAGGACCACCCCCTGATCGTCTCTAATTCGAGCTATGGTGGCCGAGGACCTCTGTTCCTTCGCCAACCAGGCCAGTAGACGGCCAGTTTTCTCCCCTGTTCGAAAATCCGCTGAGTTTGCGATAGCTGGTGTTTTTTGGCTTTGGCAATACGCAGCAGTACCACCTCGCGGTAAGCAGCTTGCATGTCTAGACGAGTAAGCGGGTTCCTGAACAGGGCATACTGGGCTTCTAAGGTACTTGCCTGTACCTCCGCCTGCTCCACCGTTATGGCAGCATCCCTACGTGCTCTGGCTATGGAAGATTGATAGCACCCCCTGACATATGCCTTAACTGCATCCCACGTTGCCTCCGATGACGCTGTGTGTGCATTCAGCCTCCAATATTCAGAGTGAATGAGAGTGGACATTTCAAATTCAATCGTAGGGTCCGTTATCCAATACCGGGACAAGCGCCAGATCCTCTCAGAGCTGGGAGTGGATGTCTGAATGCAGCACAGCATGGGAGCATGGTCATCTCGACCCTGCATACCCTCCTTAAAAGTCCCTCACTAGCATACAGTAGGTCTATGCGTGACATTGAGCGATAAGACACTGACTGGCAGGTAAAGGCACGCTCCTCAGGGTGCTTCCACCTCCAGACGTCTGTCAGACCATATACGGATGCCCATCTGGACAAGGCCGAGTCTGTGGCTGTACCCGGTGATAGTTTATCCAATGCTGGACTCGGGAGCATATTGTAATCGCCCGCGATCAAGACGTTGTCTGTCGCATATGAGGCAATCATGGGAACCAGGCTTTTAAGCAGAGATATGGTGGCTGGGGGGGAATATAGATTCCAATAATCAGCATTTCCAGAGTGTTTACAATGGCGTGTAACAAGACATACCTTCCCCCTGGGTCAATTTTAACATCTAGGAGCTCAAACATCAGTGACTTATGTATCAGAATGCCTACTCCCCTGGCGTAGCAGGAGTAGGCAGCATGATAGTATTTACCCACCCATGGCTTCTTGAGGCATAGAATTTTCCTACCCACTAAGTGGGTTTCCTGCAAAATGCAAATGTGTGGGTTATGCTGTTTAAGAAAGGTCATAACCAAGGACCGTTTTATTTTATCATTAAGGCCCCTGATATTCCAAGAGATTATCCGTAGGGCCGCCATCATGGGACTAGCTGCAAGAAATGGACCAACCTGTGGGGGACCCTATGACCTAGGGAAGAGGTCCCTCCCCCACTCCTGTCCCTCCAGTACCTGACCCCACTATCACCCAGCCACCCGCCACACACCCAGTGTCTATGGGTTATTCCCATCTGTGCCTTGTTGAGAGTATCACTGCATGCAAAAACAAAAAAACAGGAAAAAGGGGAGTAGAAAGAGGAAAAAGAAAAAAAACAGAGAAGAGACAAGGGAGAGAAAAAGAGAGATAGAGCAGATACAGAGAAGATAGAAACAGGGCTAGTTATGTAGCCAGAGTCCCGTCCCCCCCACCCCCCACGTCCATGGATAAAAAAAAAGAATCCCATGGAGTGTTTTCACCCCTAAAACCGCCTATCCCCACTCTAACTAGGAAAAACTCCTGTGGGGCCGTAAACCAGGCTATGAACTGAGACCTTGCACTATAGGCCGTGTGATCGTCGGGTCCGCACCCACGAGCACCTGCAAAAAGGTCAACCTCTGTGTACCGGGAGCTTAAACCGTATCGTCCCCTTCACAACTTAAACATTACTATACGTAATCATGACATTTCCAGCATGGTCGCCCCCATCCCCGAGAGGGTGGGGGGGACCTATCCATATTCATGCCACTGCAGGCCATTATATCCTGTGAGGTTCACGTAGACCGCGACCACAAAGAGTGAACCGTGAACTGCCCGGTCCTCCTCCCCCTCGCACCAAAAAAAAAAAAAAAAGAAAGAACATAAACAGCACCTTCCCCGCCATTCGGATATGTACCCCTCTGCTTGAGTAATTCGCCCCATGGGCAACAGAATAGTCTCGGTGTCCATGGACCTTCCTCCCCTTCTCCTGCCAGTGATATGTCATGCAGGGGCATTGTACTGGAGAGGCAAATTGGAAGCATAAAAGAGGGGGGGGGGGGGGTAGAGAAGCCACATTAAAAGTTTTCTCACAGGGGGGGGGCAAAATAATCCAGAGTACTAGGGGAGAGGGAGAAGGGGGGGAGTGCTGTCGAACCTCACTGACCGGAGTATACGAGTCCTCTTGAGTCGGCGGGTGCAGTAACGGATCCCTGTAAGTTGTGTGTCGCTCGTAGATCCTCAGGAATTTCACGTGGTGGCCAGGGCGCTGTAATGGCGGCGGCACTCCCCGTCCCCGTTACATCTTAGTAGGTCCGTTTCCTGTCTCCCCCGGCCATGATCGAGTATGCCTGTAGTGTGCACCGAGGGGGTTTACAGTCTTATCCTGTGGCAGTCGGGCTGGTATACAGGTAAGACAGATACGAGGATAGTAGTACCGATGCCATCGGGTAATCCGTCCTCCGTGACAATCCTGGGCCAGGAACAATTAAGCGGGTAACAAATGTCAAGGAAACTCTTCGCAGAAGCAGGCTAGTGGCATATAGGGGAGATGGCGCGGGCAGCAGCAGCGTTCAACAATGACATAGTCCAGATATAACAAAACGGAGGCAGTTACCTTGCTCTGGGCAGGCTCTCTATCCACTGAGATGCGTCCTCAGGCGAGGTGAAATACTTTGTGGACTCACCGTCCACCACTCGCAGGCGTGCAGGGAATAGCATACTGTATTTTAATCCCTTGGCCCGTAGCTGGGCCTTGACATGGTCGAATGTTCTCCTCATCCTCTGAGTTTCAGCAGAGTAGTCCGGGAAGAGCATTAGTTTAACATTATTGAACCGGAGCTCCTCTACCTTCCTGGCTTCCCGAAGGGCAAGATCCCGGTCTCTAAAATTGAGAAGGCGGAATATGAATGTGCGAGGGGGTGCACCTTGTGGGCCTCTCACCGCCGGCATCCTGTGGGCCCGCTCCACGACAAACTGTTGGGAAAATTTCGCCTCAGGGAGGAGAGTCTGGAGGAGGTGTTCAGTGAAGGCTGTGGGGTCCTGGCCCTCTGCACCCTCCGGCAGGCCCACCACCCTCAAGTTGTTGCGGCGGCTCCGATTTTCGTTGTCCTCCGCGCGGGACTCCAAGTACCGCACTCTGGTCTGCAGGGTGTGTATGGAGGCCCTGTGCTCCCTTGCCGCGTCCTCCGTGTCCCCAACTCTCCGCTCAGCCTCCCCCAGTCTGTCGCGGAATTTGTCCATGTCCCTCCTAAGCAGGCCGAAGTCGATCTGCAGGAGGTCAATCTTCTTTGTCAGCGTGGTTTTGCAGCTGGCAATGGCCTGCATGAGGGCCGTGAAGCGGTCCTCTTCCAGGGTGGCTGGGTCTGTCGAGGCGGTCTGCGACGCCATGTTGGCTTTGCACGTGGTTGGCGGGCGGTCCCGCGGGGAGGCCTTGGGGGTCAAATTGGTGCGTCTCCCAGACCCGGTTTTGCCCTTCCAAAAACAGACGTGCACTGCATACTTGCAATATTGCTGTATATGTACGAATAAAGCCCTTTTCTAGACATTTTCATCTATTGAGTAGGCAAAGCTATCAAACTCTGATAGTTTGTGTGACTACCCCGGGGCAAGGCGATCTGCCTGCCCCGGGGTAGGCCAGGGGTCCCATTTCTTCTCAAAGGCCGGCATGGAGTCCATAAGTGTGTGATGAATGCGTTCCATCAGTTTTATAGAGTCCATGCGGTAAATGACTTGCGGCCAGGGTACCACCGCCTTCCGCCAGTTCATGGCTATGGCCCAGTGCGCTGCGCTGAATAGTGTGTGTATTAATTTCTGTTCTGCGGGCAGGGTTCCCGGGATGTCGTCAAAAAGAATGCATATACGAGCTGTGAGGGCAATGTCATTGGCAGTGATCTGCTGTATCTTTTCCGAAACTTTCCTCCAAAGGGGGTCCAAGTGTTTACAGCTCCAGAAGGTGTGGAGGAGAGAACCCTCCTCTCCACAGCCCCTGAAGCACCTGTCTGAGACCAGAGGGAACATCCTATTTAGTTTGTACGGGGTGTAGTACCATCTAGTATGTAATTTGACCACTGTCTCCTTTACCGCAATTGAGCGCGTACATTTATGCATATTACCTATCATGTCACACCATTCATCCGATGTGATATTCAGTGCTAGGTCAGTCTCCCATGCTAACATGGCCTGTGATTTAGGCTCTGAATTGAAGTCGTTAAGGTGACAGTAGATTGCCGAGATCACCCCTCTACCCCTGGACCCTCCAGGACAAAGTGCCTCAAATGCAGTTTTAGGGGCTGCTCTCCACTGCGCTATTGAGTTCTGGAAATAGTGGCGAATCTGTAAGTATTTGTAGAACTCTGAATGGGGGATACCCCAATTCCGGTTCAAGTCCTCAAAGGAACGGAAGTTCCTCCCCTGACATAGAGAGCGTAGGGTTACCAGGCCCCGAGAGGACCAGTGTGCAAAATTAGATTCCGTCCCAAAGGCCCCCGGAAAGCCAGGGTCCCCCAGGAAGGAAGATAGAGGAGCTGGTTTAGAGGACAGACCAAACTTATCCCCATACAGGGTCCAGAGGTAGAGAGACTGCCCCACCACCCCATTAAGAGCTGCGATATCTCTTTGGTTTGATTGGGCAGACCATAGAATCCCTGGGAGGTAGTATGGTTTAATCGAGTCTTGCTCAAAGCGTATCCAGGGAGTACAAGGGGATGGGAAATGCCATTGGGCATGCTGGACCAATCTTGCCGCCAGGAAGTACTTCCACAAGTCGGGGCAGCTCAAACCCCCCCCAGCCCTGGTTCTATACATCATGTGTCTGCTAAGTCTGGGTCTCTTATCTTTCCAAATGAATTTCATCAGTTCCGACTGCAAGTGCCCAATTGTGGCTCGGGGCACGTACAGTGGGAGGGCCCTAAAATAAAACAACAGTTTCGGGAGGATAGACATCTTGACTGCCTGAATACGGCCTAAAAATGAGATATGGTATGGGGCCCATTGGTTTAACAAACTTTTGATTGTGGTAAAGACCTGTGGGTAGTTTTGTGCATAAATCGTCTTAAGGGTGGGGGCCAGTTTTACTCCTAGGTATTGTAAGGACTGAGGGGACCAGGAAAAATTAAAACTACTCTTCAAGGATGTCACTAGCCAGTGCGGTAAATTAATAGGCATGGCTACACACTTGGATGGGTTCACCCCCAGGCCAGATTCCAGTTGAAACTCCTCTAAGGTCACTAAAAGGTTGGGGAGGGAGGTTAGGGGGTCAGTCAAGAAGAGCAGGACATCATCTGCGTAAAGGCTTAATTTGTATGAGGATGCGCATTTTTCATACCCCTTTATGTTGGGATTGGAGGCTATATATCTAGACAGGGGTTCAATCGCTAAAGCGAACAATAAGGGGGACAGAGGACAGCCCTGTCTAGTGCCTCGTCCAAGGGTAAAGTAATCTGAGGAGCAACCTGGGAGTTTTATACACGTCTGGGGGTTATTATATAGCGCATGGAAACCATTAACAAATCTACCACTGATTCCAAATCTGTGTAGTATTTTGTCTAAGTAGGGCCATAGGACACTGTCAAAGGCTTTATTAATGTCAAGGCTAAGCATAAGGACTTTTCTCGAGTGAAGGTTGGCGTCCTGGATAATGTTGGTGGCTAGGCGAATGTTGTCCGTTATCTGTCTTGTCGGGATGAATCCTGTCTGGTCCGGGGAGATTAGGGATGTGATATTGGTCGCAAGTCTGTCCGCTAAAATACGGCTAAATATCTTTAGGTCATTATTAATGACCGAAATGGGCCTAAAGTTTTGGGGGAGGGTATGATCCTTCCCTGGTTTAGGTATTAGGGACATATTGGCCATCAGCATGTCCTTTGGGAAGGGTTCACCAGAGAGGACCTTGTTATATAGTTTGGTCAGTCTAGGAGCCAATAAGTCAGCAAATTTTTTATAGTACATGGCTGAGAAGCCGTCTGGGCCGGGGGTCTTTGCAGTTTTAAGAGAGGACATAACGGTTTTTACTTCCTCCTCAGTACAGGGGGCATTTAAAGACTCTAATTGATCCGCTGTCAATTTCGGTAACCAGGTTGATTCTAGCCATGTTGAGGGCCTAAGGGGGGCGGGCGGGCTAGGAGCCTCCATAAGGGACTGGTAATAGGTCTTAAATATTTGAAGCACAGTTTTGGGGTGAGTTGTGAGGTCTCCCTTTCTGTCTCGTAGTCTGTATGTGTGAGTAGGTTGTGTGGATTGCTTCAGCTTTCTCGCAAACATGGTCGATGAGGAATTACTATACAAGAGAAATTTGGCCTTAGACCATCTCAATGCTTTTTCGGTTTGCTCAGAGAGGATAGCGTCCAGTGCCCTCCTCTTCTGTTCAATTTGTGCTAAAATCTCGGGTTCTTGAGAATGACCATGTCTGCGATACAGCCCATCCAATTCACTAGTAAGTGTCTCTATATTCTGGATTCTGTGTTTTTTCCGGGCCGATGCCATGTGCATCAGTCTGCCCCGCAGCACTGCCTTGTGTGCACCCCACAACGACGCCGGGGAGATCTCCCCAACCTCGTTGTGAGTAAAGTATTCCGAGATATACCCTGATATCTGTGCAAGTGCCGCCGGGTCAGTGAGCATAGAGTCATTGAGTCTCCAAGCTCCCTGGGTTTTTGGGAGACCCATACAGGTAAATGTACAGGTAACTATCTGGTGGTCAGACCATGGGCAGGAATGAATTCTTGCCGCTGTGGAGTTGGCTGTCAAGATAGATGTGGAGAAAATGTAGTCCAACCTGGAGTAACTGTCGTGTGGGTGGGAATAAAATGTGTACTCCTTTGCCCCTACATTATGGGCCCTCCAGGTGTCTATAAGCTGGTTTGACTTGATGAGGTACTGTAGGGTTTTAGGGAAAACATTAGAGGCGTGGCCAGTCCTGCTCCTATCAAGAGATGGATGGGCCACTAAGTTAAAGTCTCCCCCCACTATCATATGTGGGGAGTGGAGTTTATCTAGGGCCATGAAGAAATTTTTAAAGAATCTAGCCTGAGCGTCATTGGGGGCGTACACTGATGCTATTGTGACAGACTTCCCTTGCATATTGCCTTTTATTATGACAAAACGGCTGTCAGGATCCTTATATTCTTGTTGTAGTTCAAATTGTGTATTGTGCCTAAAAAATATAGCAGCACCGCGGGTCCTGGACTCATATGTAGTGAAGTATCCTTGACGGAAGGTTTTATCAAAATATTGTGGGTGATTTTGGGTGGAGAAATGCGTCTCCTGGAGGAGCACTATGTCCGCTCCCAATCTTTTGTATTCCCTAAAGGCCTTCCTTCTTTTAGCGGGGGAGTTAAAGCCCTTAAGGTTATGAGAAATTACCTTAATACCCATAGGGAAAATTTAGGTTGTAGCTTCCCAGTTGTTTTGTGCACCGTGAGTCCAGAATCCGCATGAACCACAATTACATTACTAAAGCAGCCTTCGCACACAGACCAATGAGAGGACGCATATACATTTAAACCTGGGTCAGAGGTTAACGTCGTAGGCACCACCCCACCCCCGGGGAGGCCGGGGGTAGGGTGAGCGCCCAGGAGCGTCAACCAATGAGAGGCAAACTCCTGTGAGGTTAGCAGCAGTACAACACATATAGAGCCAAAAACAGCAAAAAAAACACAAACAAAACAGAAAAAGGAGCATTTCAAGACTAGCCTCAAGTCCTGCGAGTGCAACAATCGCAGAGTAGGTTTCGCTAGAGGCATACTCAGTGACAAGGGGGTCAGGGGTACAACCAACACCCCGACCAAAAATACAAAAAAGGGGGCATTGGAAGGAGACAGCAGAGGGCAAAATAAAACAAAAACATCAAAAAAAAATGTGTCCTCCCCTCTCTCCCACCGCCCCAAGTGCATCAAAAAATTCAGACCAAATGGTCTAAACCTCCAAGCAAGGAGAGGGAGCCGATCCGCCCGTGTAAACGTGGGGGGATCACTATAGGTGATTTCTTGGGACTTCAAGGTCTCCATCTGACTTGCTCGGAGTGGGGGGTAAATCAGACGGGCGCGACCGAACATCTGGCCAAGGGTGAGACAAGAGTTCTTTTCTTTCACATGCGGGCCCTCTCATGAGTCCAGTAGAGAAGTGGGGAATTGCGCTGATTAATGAACTGTGCGACGGTCCCTTCTAGGAGGTGGGGTGGCCCAGATGGCCGGAGAGCGGGGGGTGGATGGCATCCTGGGGTGGTCAGCTGCGTTCAGGAGGCCCAGTTTTACCAGAAGATCTTTTCCCTCTGAGATCGTAGTAACAGTATACGTGGTTCCGTTATGGGGAACTTGCAACTTAAAAGGGAAACCCCATCGATATCTGATTCTGGCAGATTGCAGTACTGTGGTGATTTCTTTCATTCGTCTCC
Organism: Lithobates sylvaticus; assembly: GCA_028564925.1. Lineage (NCBI taxonomy): Eukaryota > Metazoa > Chordata > Amphibia > Anura > Ranidae > Lithobates > Lithobates sylvaticus. The sequence goes on from CM053027.1 coordinate 74,631,084, forward strand.
TTTTATCAAGTGTTGTAGGAGAGATGTCCGGGTAAATTTGCACCGCCACCCCATCCAATTGGATGTTAGGGGTATTACGTGAGGCCCTCAGTATCTCCTCTTTAATTAGATAGTCCTTGAGGCACAATACAATGTCCCGAGGAGGTCTATCATCCGGGGGTTTTGGGCGCAGGGCTCTATGCAGCCTGTCACAGGTAAAGGCCGTTCCCGGGGACTCCGGGAGCAGTGAGTGAAACAACTTCTGAATGGCCTGGGCAATATCAGTAACAGTCTCAGGGACCCCCCTCACCCTCAGATTATTCCTCCTGTTCCTATTGTCAAGGTCCTCGAGGTGGGCTTGCAGGACCTGGACTGTTTCAGTAAGAGTCTCATGGTCCTTGCGGAGGTCATCATGTGCCAAGCACAGCTCATCATGTTTGGTTTCTAATAAGTCTGTTCTGGTGCCCAGGGCCGCAATCTCCACTGACAATGTGCTGGTGGCTTTACTCAGTTCCGACTGGAACTTCCTAGCCAGTCTATCATACATTGTGGAGAGGCTTTCCTCCAGATCAGCTTTAGTAAGCTGGCGTGTGTACTCACAGTCATTCGCGGGGTAGTCCGGTGATGGGATTGAGGCCTGCGAGGCCTGAGAGCACGCCGGAGCCGGCCCTGCCTGGGCGCCATCTTGGGACATCTTGTGTTGTTCCCGCACTCTGAGCAAGTAAGTTGTTAGGGATCGTTGGGCCGGTTTGCCGCGGCGAGTCTTGGGGCCCGGCATGCGCTGGATGTTCCGCCAGGGGTTATATGAGGTTTGGTGCTCGAAGTGTAGCTGTAAGGCCCCGGGGAGTCAGCTTTTGTCTCCGTTCCTCACGGAGCTCTCAGCCCTTGCTTCCGTCCAGGATCGCGCCGCGCATGCGCCCCCCCAGTTTTGCCCTTCTTCATACCCTGGGGGTGTCCTGGGTCCGTAGCCGGGGGGTATGTAGAGATATTCCCGGTAAAGCAGGATAAATTCAGCAGGTGGATGCGGAGCTCCGATCACTTGCGTCCGCTCAGGTCTCCAGCTTGGCCACGCCCCCTAGGTATGTATTCTTAACTCAAACAGTCCCTTCTATTTCTCTCAGCCTCCTCCAAATCTCCACCTTTTTTTTTATGCTGTAATCTTCTTGTTAGAGGATGGCTTCATTCATTCTCCATGCTTCTTCTGTATGCAGGAACATAGCCACCCTCGCGCTCCCAAGATGGACTAGGGACTATGGTCTATGGGATTTGTAGTGTGCATAGAGCAGTACACATGACCGCAGCTAGCATGCGCTGCTCATTCCAAACAATGTCATGATAAATAGATTACATGTATGTATAATTTTTGGAGAATAAGGATATTGTGTAATGTCACGTTAACCACTTGACCTCCGATTTACCCCCCTTCATGACCGGAGACTGAAGAAAAGCCTTTCTGAAGAAGACTGATGACATCATCTCAGCCTAGGTAAAGTCACTTTTCTGAAGAGATGCTTTTACTTTGCTATGCTTCTCCACAACTACGTTGCTCCATTAAGGAATGGAGGCAATGGGAAACCCAGTGTAAGTTCCAATATCAATATCACACTACAAATAGTTTATAGATGTAGCACCCTGGGGTTTAGTCAGGGATCTCCTCACAAATTTACTTGCCAAGAGTAGTCATCTTGGTCGATTGAGAGAGATCTATTGATTTCTCCTTTGTTGCACTTGGCCTTGTTGCACTTTTATCTTCTACCACTAGGTGGCTGGGAACTTGGTGGTACTATATATGAGAATGGCAACCCAGGGTCAGGTTATGGGTATATGGGGTATCTCAGCTAATGGTCAGGGGGTTTCTTGAATCCCTTGGCCTGCTGGGAGAACCTATATATTCGGGTGAGGCCAGGTGATCGTTGTTCTGTGCCACCTGGACAGCTGTCGGGGTGGACATGTGGCTGAGATTTGAAAAATTAATTGATTTTTAAAAACGATTAATCGAACACGAAAATTTTAATCAGTAACAGCCCTATTAAATATAAATTAACCACTTCACATCCGGCCGTAGCCGAATGACGGCCTCGGCGCGGATGTCAATTCCCGGGAGAGCGTCATATGACGTCCTCCCCTTTCCTCATTCCCTGTGCGCGCTCACGAGCACGCAGCAGGGAAATTCTGTGTTGGCCGTGTCCCTCGGACACAGCCAATCACAGATCGCTGTAAACGGCCAATCACAGCGGCCGTTTACAGCATGATCGGCGTGTCCAATGGGAGATGATCTCATATGTAAACATATGAGATCATCTCTCAGCGCCGCTCCCCCTCCTCACATAGAGACAGCGTGTGAGGAGGGGGAGATGAACAGCTGCAGCGCCGTAAGTGTAAAAAAAAAATAAAACCTTAATAAATGTGCCATCTGTGCCCAATGCCATCTGCCAGTGCCATCTGTCCCCAATGCCATCTGCCAGTGCCATCTGTCGTCAGTGCTATCTGTCGTCAGTGCCATCTGTCAGTGTCATCTGTTGTCAGTGCCATCTGTCAGTGCCACCTGTCCCCAGTGCCACCTGTCATCAGTGCCACATCAGTGCCACATGTCATCAGTGCCACATAGTGTCACATGTCATCAGTGCCACATAGTGCCACATGTCATCAGTGCCATCTGTCATCAGTGCCATATCAGTGTCACTTGTCATCAGTGCCACATATTAGTGCCATCTGTCATCAGTGTCACGTATTAGTGCCATCTGTCATCAGTGCCACCTGTCAGTGTCACGTGCCATCTGTTATCAGTGTCACCTGTCATCAATGCCATGTATCAGTGCCATCTGTCATCAGTGTCACGTGTCAGTGCCACGTATTAGTGCCGTCTGTCATCAGTGACACGCATTAGTGCCGTCTGTGATCAGTGCCACGTATTAGTGCCGTCTGTCATCAGTGCCACATATTAGTGCCACGTGATATCAGAGCCACGTATAAGTGCCATCTCTCATCAGTGCCACATATTAGTGCCATCTGTCATCAGTGTCATGTGTCATCAGTGCCCCGTATTAGTACCAGTTGTCATCAGTGCCACATCAGTGTCACGTGTCATTAGTGCCACGTCAGTGTCACGTGTCATCAGTGCCACGTCAGTGTCATGTGTCATTGTCCTGGTGCTCCAGGGCCTTCAAAAGTGTACTAGGTAGTCAACAAGTTAGATGTGTAAATTTATGCTCCTAGAACACGTGATGGCTCTCCCTGCATGTTGGGCCTCTCTAAGTGGCCAGGCTGTGAAAAAGTCCCACACATGTGGTATCGTAATACTCAGGAGGAGTAGCAGAATTTATTTTGGGGTGTCATTTGTGGTATACACATGCCATGTGAGAGAAATAACCTATTACAATGACAATTTTGTGGAAAAAAATAAAAAAATAATTCATTTTGCTAAGGATTGTGGGAAAAAAATGACAACATAAAAAAAGCTCACCATGCCTCTTACTAAATACCTTGGAATGTCTACTTTCAAAAAAGGGTCATTTGGGGGGTATTTGTACTTTTCTGGCTTGTTAGGGTCACAAGAAATGAGATAGGCCACCAGTACATCAGATGTGATCAATTTTGTATAATTTGCACCACAGCTTGTGGACTCTCTAACTTTCACAAAGACCAAATAATATCCACTAATTCGGGTTATTTTTACCAAAGATATGTGGCAGTATAAATTGTGGCCAAAATGTATGAAGAAAAATTAATAATTTCCTAAATTTTATCACAGAAACAAAGAAAAATGCGTATTTTTTTCAAAATTTTCGGTCTTTTTTCATTTATAGCGTAAAAAAAATAAAAAACCCAGAGGTGATCAAATACCACCAAAAGAAAGCTCTATTTGTGGGGAAAAAAGGACAAAAATTTATTTGGGTACAATGTTGCATGACTGAGTAATTGTCATTCAAAGCGTGAGAGCACCGAAAGCTGAAAATTGGTCTGGATAGGAGTGGGGTTTAAGTGCCTGGTAAGCAAGTGGTTAAACACATGGCACCAAGCCTAAAAACAGGCCAATACACATTAAGGCAATGCACATAAGGCATGCATTGTGGTGGGTACAAAGCCTTCAAAGTAGCTCTGTTTAGGGGATTCCTTACAGTCCCATTGTAGTTACAATAAACAATACATGAAACTGAAGAATCTCTTAAATCATTTTGAGAATACAAGAGTTCTCACAACCTTAGTAAATCTTGACTTGCAGATGTATTTGTGCGGAAAACATTGGGGAACATGGAGGAGTTTTCGTTGTTTCTTCAAACCTATCATCACTAGATTAGACAGTAATCAAATAATGGCCAAGCAGAGAAGTGGAGGCCATTAAATCTAAATGCACATGGACTTGCTGAGAGAAGCACATTCGATGCTTTGTGTACAATCTAGTTGAAATTCAAAATGTCACATTCTATCTAATCATCTTTCATGCTGTAGAACATTTTTTATAACACTTTATCTGACATTTGTGCTTAAACAAAGAACAGCCCCCGCTGACAGTGCAAAATTATAGGACACAATGCTTCCAGATTCGTATCTGCATTAAGAATAGACTTGTGTACAAAATGTACTTGTAAACACCGTCTTTAGCAAGTCGTTGCTGCTGGGTGTCATTTTCTACTTCAATCCTGAACAGCTATAGTCACATGTTAAGATAAAAACATGTATACAAATGAAAGATAGCACGGGGTCTACTTAAAGATCATGGAAAAACTGCATTTCATTTTGCTATACTTTTTCTCATTTCATTCTGTTTAGTCATTGAATTGTTCTTAAAGGGGTTGTAAAGGTAGAAGGTTTTACCTAATGCATTCTATGCATTAAAGCAGAACTTTAACCATAACAATATGATAAAAAAGAATGTTCTTTAGCAAAAGATATACATTCCACATTAATAGTTATGCTACAAAAACGAGTGTGTGCTGTAAATTGCCTCCAGCATTGCTCCCGTTTCTTCCTGCTGGACGCTGCCATTTTGCTGAAGCCCAGAGCCCCTGAGTAGCAGTAAATCTTTAGGCTGTCAGCAGATCGGTCTGATTTTTGGCACAGTGCCAAAAAATAGAGAGCAACTGATCATGTGCAGAGCATGGTGAGGAAGTGTATTACTGGATTTTAACCCCTTCAATACCCGCCCATAGTCATATGACGCCCACAAGGTGGATCTACCATCCTGGGTGGGCGTCATAGGACGTCCTCCCATTCCCGGCCGCCTGGGGGGCGCGCGCGCGTGCCAGCGGCGTCGCTCTGGACCCGGTGCGGGTGCCCGGCGGCCTCGATGGCCGTCGGGCACCCGCGATTGCCCGTTAAAACAACGGGACCGTGCGGGACCGTGGAGCTGTGTGTGTAAACACACAGCTCCACGTCCTGTCAGCGAGCAGGAGACCGATCATGTGATCCCAGTACGGAGGAACACATGATCGGTCTCCTCCCCTTGAGTCCCCTCCCCCAACAGTTAGAATCACACATATAGGGAATACATTAACCCCTACAGCGCCCCCTAGTGTTAACCCCTTCCTGCCAGTCACATTTACACAGTAATCAATGCAATTTTATAGCAACGATCGATGTGTAAATGTGAATGGTCCAAAAATGTGTCAAAAGTGTCCGAAGTGTCCGCCGCAATGTCGCAGTCATGAAAAAAAATCGCAGATCGCCGCCATTACTAGTAAAAAATAAATAAATAAAAAAATGCAATAAATCTATCCCCTATTTTGTAGACGCTCTAACTTTTGCGCAAACCGATCAATATACGCTTATTGCGATTTTTTTTACCAAAAATATGTAGAAGAAATACGTATCGGCCTAAACTGAGTAAAAAAATAGTTTTTTTAAAAAAAAAAAATGGGATATTTATTATAGCAAAAAGTAAAAAATATTGTGTTTTTTTTTCAAAATTGTCGCTCTTCTTTTGTTTATAGCGCAAAAAATAAAAACCGCAGGGGCGATCAAATACCACCAAAAGAAAGCTCTATTTGTGGGAAAAAAAGGACGTCAATTTTGTTTGGGTGTAACGTCGCACGACCGCGCAATTGTTAGTTAAAGCGACGCAGTGCCGAATCGCAAAAAGTGCTCTGGTAAGGAAGGGTGTAAAATGGCCCGGTGCTGAAGCGGTTAAACAGTATAGGCAATTATGTTTAATGTTTTACATTCTGCTATATCTGCAGAAGGGGCCAGTCTGAAGTGATCTAACAGACCTTGATTTTCGGACCAGAGTTTCACTTTAACATCCTGCTGACCGCTCACAGTAAATATACTGCGAGTGGGCGGCCGGTGTAGGCTTGGCAATATATTTGTACGTTGCCAGTTTGCTTCCCGGTTTTGATACAGCATGAGTTTGGCAGCAGATTTCAGACAAAGATTTTGTCTAAAACCTGCTAATTAGCGTTCCGTGCTTACAAACACACAGAGCTCTGTGTACAGAGAACAGCGATCTGGCTGTTTCTTCTCCGTGAAAAGAAGGCAGCCATATCAGTAAAGTAAGGCCCCTTTCACACTGGGGCGCTGCTTTACCGTCGTTTTAGCCGCGGTATTCGGCTGCTCGTGGGGCGGTTTTACCCCCCGCGAGCTGCCGAAAAAGGGTTAAAATTCCCCGCAAAGCGCCGCTGTAGCGTCGCTTTGCAGCGGTATCCCTGCGGTGTCCCATTGAAATCAATGGGTAGGAGCGGTGAATACACCGCTCCTATACCGCTCCAAAGATGCTGCTAGCAGGACTTTTTTGACCGTCCTGCTAGCGCACCGCTCTAGTGGGAAAGCCCTCCGGCTTTCACACTAGTGAATGGGGCCGTTTTTTTCAGGCACATTGCATATTGTTGGGCACACAGTTAACCCCTTGAATGACTCTAAATGTTAACCCCTTCCTAACCAATGTCATTAGTACAGTGTCAGTGTACAGTATTATCACTGGTCACTGTATTAGTGTCACTAGTGATGTCAGTGTTAGTTTGTGACCTTCCCAGCCAGTATCTGTTGGTGCCACATTGTCTGCCAATCACACTATAAGTAGCTGATCTCCACAATTACAGTATAGCGTCTATAGCTTTGTAAATTCCAGCATATATACAATAGTTTGTAGACACTATAACATTCACACAAACCAATTAATATACAATTATTGTGAATATTTTTTTTTTTTTTTTTTAATAAATGCATTTTGGCCTAAATGTATGAAAATATTAGATTTTTTTTATTTGTTCTTTTTATGGATATATTTTATAACAGACAGTAGAAAATATTTTTATTTTTTTTCCAAATTTTTGGTTGTTTTTTGTTTATATAATACACAATAAAAACCCAGGGGTGATCAAATGCCACCAAAAGAAAGCTCTATATGTGTGAAAAAAAAAATGATATACATTTCATTTGCGTACAGTGATGCATGACCACGCAATTGCCAGTTAAAAATAGTACAGTGCTGAATAGCAAAAAATGCCCTTGTAATGAAGGGGGTAAAGCCTTCCAGAGGTCAGTTGATTAAGGTAAAAAAACATGTGTCTGCACCCCTTCTTTATACTTACCTGAGACCATTCTTGATCCAGTGGTGTGCTCTAGAGCAGCAGATTTTTGCACTCTCTCTCTCCGCTATTGGCTCTTGGCTCTTGCTGCTGTCAATCTTATCCTGTAATAAGAGGGGCTGGGTGTTGCCGAGCCGCACTGCCTGTGTCTATAGATGCAGAAAGCATGTCTTGGGATCGAGCCCACAGGTGTGTCTGGGCGACACACCATTAAGAAGAGGAACCAGGTGCCCCGGGGGGGGGGTATCCAAGAAGAGGAGGATATGGGCCGCTCTGTGCAAAACTATTGCACAGAGCAAGTAATTATAACATATTTGATATATTTGTTATTTAAATAAAATTAAAGTTTACAATCATTAGGTTCTTACAAATCTAAAAAGGTGAAAAAGTGAAAAAAAATGCTAAAAATAGATTAGCAAAACAAAAAATATATACAAATAAACAGAAGTTGGTGAAAACAGATCAGTAAAAAAAGGTAAAGGTAAGAGTTAAAGCGTATCTAAACCTCAAAACAAACATTTTAAAAATTGCAGCTTACCAATCCTTAAATGCGGTGGCTGCATTCATTTTGCTTTTTTAGGTTTTTTCCTTTCAACTATTTTAGCCAATAAGTCTGATATTTTTTCAACTTCCTTTAACAGAGCAAATTGTCCAGAAAAAGGGGAAATTAAAGAACAGGACACTAGAAATGCTCTATATAAAAGAGCTGGGATTTTTTTAGGTGCCAGTAAAGTAAAATATATAGACATTTTAAAAACATGAAAATAATTCATGTTTGATATCCACATGGTGAATTCAATACAGTTGCTCGTCATGTTGTAGCAATCCCGACATGTTTCACTGTTTGATAGGCTTCCTCAGGGGATATGTACTACCAACATAGTCAATTCCCTACCAAGAAGAACTACTAGTATTTTATAGGTACCACACCAGATTAAGAATAAAAATCAATTTATTATACACAACTTTAAAATTAATATTTAAAATTGAATGTCCAAAATCATGGTATTGTTTCAAAACACAGTACAATTGCAGATTATGCCAGTCTATTGTATGAGGTCCCAATTCATCACAAAGGGTATCCCACTTGTTTCGCAGGACAAAAGCCTGCTTCTCCAGGGAGAAATTGCATAAATCTCTAAGACTATAAATAAAACCAGACAGGTAAGTAGCACTACCAATACAGCAGTACATAGTACATTTGATTACAATGTCCATATGCATGTTTTACTTGCTGATGATAGCATTACAAATAACTTGTTCCCAGTGATTGAGGGATCGCAGCTGCCATGTAGAGGACACATTCAGACTTCACCAACAAGCATACAAAAATAGTATATGACAGGTACAGCGGTGCTACCAGGAGGTTTTGCTACCGATCATAGAATAGACATGTGCATTTCGTTTCGTTCGGACAAATTTTTCATTATAATTTAATAGAATAAAATAGAAAGAATATACAACCATCTTCTGAAATTCGAATTTCGAATAGTATGAATTCAAATTTTTTAATTAATTAATTTTAACTTTGGATAGAAAAGATTATAATAAAATAGAAAATAGACTAGAAAAACAATAGAACAGAATAGAATATATTATATTTTATTCTTTTTATATTTTTCTATTATATTCTATTAAAATATTTTCTATTAAAATTGAAATCATTATATACTAAATTCGAATTTCGGAAGATGGTTATATATATATTTTTTTCCGACATTCGAATTTCGTATAGAATGAATTTGAATTTGAATAGAAAAGATTAGAATAGAAATAGAGCATAGAGTAGAAAAACAATAGAACAGAATAGAATATAGATACTATCTATTTCATTTTTATTTTTTTTTGCAGATTACTATTTGTTTCCATAAGATCTTCTGCAGACTATTAGCATCTATTTCATTTTTTTGCAGATCTCCTGCAGACTATTAGTATCTATTTCGTTTTCTCATCAGATCTCCTGCAGACTATTAGCATCTATTTCTTTTTTTAGCAGATCTCCTGTAGACTATTAACAGCCATTTCACTTCTTTGTTTTTTTTGCAGATCTCCTGCAGACTGTTCGAATCAATTTCATTTTTTTTTCAAAGTCGGGTCGCAAAATATTTTCGTATCCGCTTGAAATAGTATCAACATGATTAGAAATTATTTCAACCGCATTTGAAACTATTTCAACCGGATTCGAAAATATTTTGCGACCCGACTTTGGGTCCACGTATCTCGGGGTTACTTGGTGATATTTCTCCCAAAATTTGAGATGTTGTAGTGCTAGTTCTACTGTGTTTGCATACCAAATTTGGGGTTTCTATCATTAAGTGACCCCGAGATACGTGGACCCAAAGTTGGGTCCAAAATGTCAAGCACTTTTCTGCAGCAGAGAATGACATTTTGCGACCCGACTTTGGGGCCACATATCTCGGGCCACTTGTAGCTAGAAACCCCAAATTTGGCATGCAAACACAGTAGAATTAGCACTACAACATTTGGAGTTTCTATCACTAAGGGACCCTGAGATACGTGGACCCAAAGTCGGGTCGCAAAATATTTTCAAATCCGGTTGAAATCGTTTCAAATGCGGTTGAAATAATTTCGAATCATGTTGAAATAATTTCGAATCCGGTAGAAATATTTTCGAATTCGGTTGAAATATTTTGGAATTCGGTTGAAATATTTTCGTGTCTGTCCACAGACTCCGTGGACCATTTGACTTTTATAAAAATGAATTAGTCCTGGATTACCAGCTATGAAGCCCCTGATGCCGATGTCACTGATTAAGTCTTTATTGGATGTGGAATCTCTGCAGGACTTCGAGGCTGCCTAGCTTTGTGGGTGTGGAAGAATGTTTTTGGTATAGGTTTCATGGGCACAATTAACACTCAAAGATCAATTTTTAAGTACCTGTTGACAGGTGCATATCATTGCAATTCTTTTTGCCTTCATCAAGAGCACCTCTATAGGGTTATGGTGGGAAGGCGCCCCCAACACCCAAAGAGTATTTTTTCTGCACCTGTTTGACAGGTGCATATCATTGCAATTATTTACAGCAACACCGATTCTTGCTTTTATCAAGAGTACCTCTATAGGGGTACAGTGGGAAGGCGCTACTTACACCCAAAGACCAATTTTTACGCACCCATTACTTTTATCTATAGTCAAAGTGACACCAGAATGTATCCAAAACATCTCTAATCTTGTTCCCAGTGCAATACATTGTGGACTCATCATACACACTGGCTCCCCAGCTGTTGCAGAGCAAAATAAAGACAGCTTGCAGGGGAAATTTCATTTTTTTTGGCTTTATAAATGTAACTATTGCTGCAGCAGATTCTAGACATGATACAGATCTACCAATTTACAGGTAGACTAAAGGGACTATATTGGAAGGAATTTTTCATTCTAATGCTTTCACTAGCCGTTTCCCAACCGGCCGCCGCAGTTATACTGCGGCAGAATGGCTCCCCTGGGCGAGCCGTCGTAGCTGTACGTCGGCCTTTTAAGACGCTGTAGGAGGCACGCACGCATGCCAGAAATGTGTGCCCAGAGCCGATGCGAGTGCCTGGCAGGCGCAATCGCTCGTGACAGAGCAAAACCCGGGATCTGTGTGTGTAAACTCACAAATCCTGGTTCTGTCAGGGGAGAGGAGAGACAGATCGTGTGTTCATACTAAGTATGAACACGATCTCTCTCCTCCCCTAGTCAGTCCCACCACCCCCACAGTTAGAACACACCTAGGGAACACGGTTAACCCATTGATCGCCCCCTAGTGTTAACCCCTTCCCTGCCAGTGACATTTATACAGTAATCAGTGCATTTTTATAGTACCGATTGCTGTATAATTGTCAATGGTCCCAAAAATGTGTCAAAAGTGTCCGATTTGTCTGCCGCAATATCGCAGTCTTGATAAAAATCGCAGATCACTGCCATTACTAGTAAAAAATTATAATAAAAATGAAAAAATGCCATACATCTATACCCTATTTTGAAGACGCTTTAACTTTTGTGCAAACCAATTAATATAAGCTTATTGCGATTTTTTTTTTTACCAAAAATATGTAGAAGAATACATATCGACCTAAACTGAGAAAAATTTTTTTTTTTTTGATTAAAAATTTGGTATATTTATTATAGCAAAAAGTAAAAGATATTGGGGGTTATTTACGAAAGGCAAATCCACTTTGCACTGCAATTGCAAACTACAAGTGCAAAGTGCACTTGAAATTGCACTGAAAGTTCACTTGGAAGTGCAGTCACTGTAAATCTGAGGGGTAGATCTGAAATAAGGGGAAGCTCTGTTGATTTTATCATCCAATCATATGCAAGCTAAAATGCTGTTTTTTATTTTCCTTGCATGTCCCCCTCGGAACTACAGCGACTGCACTTCTAAGTGCACTTTCAGTGCAATTTCAAGTGCACTTTTTACTTGTAGTTTGCACTTGTAGTGGAGTTGCCTTTCGTAAATAACCCCCATTGTGTTTTTTTCAAAATTGTCGCTCTTCTTTTGTTTATAGCGCAAAAAATTAAAAACGCAGAGTTAATCAATTACCACCAAAAGAAAGCTCTATTTGTGGGAAAAAAAAGGACATCAATTTTGTTTGGGTACAGCATTGCACAACCAAACAATTGTCAGTTAACCACTTCAGCCCCGGACCAATTGGCAGCCAAAGGACCAGGCCCCTTTTTGCGATTCGGCACTGCGTCGCTTTAACTGACAATTGCGCGGTCGTGCGACGTGGCTCCCAAACAAAATTGGCGTCCTTTTTGGTGGTATTTGATCGCCCCTGCGGTTTTTATTTTTTGCGCTATAAACAAAAATATAGCGACAATTTTGAAAAAAATGCAATATTTTTTACTTTTTGCTATAATAACTATCCCCAAAAAATATATAAAAATTTTTTTTTTTCCTCAGTTTAGGCCGATACGTATTCTTCTACATATTTTTGGTAAAAAAAATCGCAATTAGCGATTATTGATTAGTTTGCGCAAAAGTTATAGCGTTTACAAAATAGGGGATAGTTTTATATAGCATTTTTATTAATATTTTTTGTTTTACTAGTAATGGCGGCGATCAGCGATTTTTATTGTGACTGCGACATTATGGCGGACACATCGGACATTTTCTGACACATTTTTGGGACATTTGTCATTTATACAGAAATCAGTGCTATTTAAATAGCACTGATTCCTATGTAAATGACAGTGGCAGTGAAGGAGTTAACCACTAGGGGGCGGGGAGGAGTCAGTGTGACGTGTTGTGTTTTTTTTTACAGTAGGGGGGCGTGGCTGTACGTCTGACGTCATTGATCGGCTTTCCCGATGACAGGGAACAGCCGATCAATGACAGGCAGAGTAGGAAGCGCGGGAAGAGGTTTGTTTACACAAACCTCTCCCCGTTCTTCAGCTCCGTAACCCGATCGCGGGATACCAGCGGCGATCGGGTCCGCTGGTCCCGTGGCCGTGGTCACGGAGCTCCCGACCGGGTCGCGAGCGCGCCGCTGGCGGCGCGCGCGCGCCCCACGGGCAGGCAAATTAAAGGGGACGTACCCGTACGTGCTTTTGCCTGCCCATGCCATTCTGTAGACGTATATCTACATGAGGCGGTCGGGAAGCGGTTAAAGCGATGCAGTGCCGTATCGCAAAAAAATGGCTTGGTCATTGAGCAGCCAAATCTTCCGGGGCTGAAGTGGGTAAAAATCAAAAAATCATTGCTCAGTTAAAAATGACGTTTTTTACAATTTATTTTTTATTGATACATGTCCCCCAAGGCAGGACCCGGACCCCTATAACCATTGTATGCCCAATTACTTGCATATAAGCCTTCAAAATGGTCAGTTTTGATTTTTAAAGTTCGGGTCCCATTGACATTAATGGGGCTCGTTATTCGGGTCCGAACTTTTGCGGTGTTTAAAAGTTCTGGTGCGAACAGAACAGGGGTCCGTCAGCCCATCCCTAGTTGGGGGTCAGCCTGTCAGTGCTCAGACAATATGCCCCACGCTGCATCAAATTGGTCTGCATGGCTGTCGTCCCAGAAGGAAGCCTCTTCTAAAGATGATGCACAAGAAAGCCCACAAACAGTTTGCTGAAGACAAGCAGACAAAGGACATGGATTACTGGGACCATGTTCTGTGGTCTGATGAGAGCAAGATAAACTTATTTGGTTCAGATGGTGCCAAGCGTGTCTGGCGACAACCAGGTGAGGAGTACAAAGACAAGTGTGTCTTGCCTACATTCAAGCATGGTGGTGGGAGTGTCATGGTTTGGGGCTGCATGAGTGCTGCTGGCACTGGGGAGCTACAGTTCATTGAGGGAACCATGAATACCAACATGTACTGTGACATACTGAAGCAGAGCATGATCCCCTCCCTTCAGAGACTGGGCCGCAGGTCAGTATTCCAACATGATAACGACCCGAAACACACCTCCAAGATTACCACTGCCTTGCTAAAGAAGCTGAGGGTAAAGGTGATGGACTGGCCAAGCATGTCTTCTGACTTAAACCCTATTGAGCATCTGGAGGGCATCCTTAAATGGAAGGTGGAGGAGCGCAAGGTCTCTAACATTCACCAGCTCCGTAATGTCATCATGGAGGAGTGGATAAGGACTCCAGTGGCAACTTGTGAAGCTCTGGTGAACTCCATGCCATGGCAGTGCTGGAACATAATCGTGGTCACACAAAATATTGACACTTTGGGCACAATTTGGACATTTTCATTTAGGGGTGTACTCACTTTTGTTGCCAGCAGTTTAGACATTAATGGCTGTGTGTTGAGTTATTTTGAGGGGACAGCAAATTTACACCGTTATACAAGCTGTACATTCACTACTTTACATTGTAGCAAAGTGGCATGTCTTCAGTGTTGTCACATGAAAAAATATAATAAAATATTTACAAAAATGTGAGGGGTGTACTCACTTTTGTAAGATACTGTACATATTACATATAACTATGATGCTGTTTTAAATGCTGAACGCCAGAGGTAGCACTATACCAAAATAAGCATATTTTAAAGGCACAGCTTCCTTACACCAAAGGCCATATCAACCCTTAAGAGTTGCACAAATACCCCTTTCACAAGGGCAAAAATGATTTAAAACTCAAGGCATCATTTAACCCTGGAGGCTGGGTTGCTGCCAATTGGTGTATCCATTTTGTTTCCTTTTGGAGGATACGACGATCCCAGCCGTTACTTTGAATTGGGCTTCTTGCCCACAAGTGTTTGCAGGAAACCCTGCCAAGTCTCCCGTGGGAAATTATAGTAAGCCCCATACACAAGTGAGTGAATGAAGCCCAGAATCCAGCGGCAATGCCATAATCCATAAGCCTGGGTGAACCTCCTGTTGCTCCTGGAAAAGGTTGCATTTCATCACGTCAACTTATCCTTGTAATAGGGAAGATGGCAATGTTTATAATGCCTTCATAGATATGGAAATCATGAATATGATCCTGGGCCATCCATCTCACAGGGCAATGCATTGTAAGCTAATTACACAAGCTGTTGACATAAAGAAAGGATTCTCTGCAGTACAAATAAATTGTTGGATGAATAAATTGACAGAACGCGCGCTGGTTTTAATTATTCTATATCTCATTAAACTATTACAGAAACAGCTTTACAATATTATAGGAGGGGAGTGATATTTATTTGTATCAAGGATGGAGCTCTTGTTACAGTTCCAATTACTGAAGCTGCCAAATTTTGTAAGTATAATTTAATAGGCTGCATATGAAATGCACATAATTTAGAATATATCGAATGAAAATAAGCTATGATGTAGAAATGAACAGTGAAGAAACCTTTTATTATTCTCACTAATGTTGTATTATTAATATGTGCATTTCACTTTGTTAGTTTATCTAGAATATTTCTATCATTTATAATATAGAACTATACAATATAAACAGTGGCTTGGAAGTTAATACTGTAGCCTTACAGCAATGGGATTCTGGGTTCATGTCCAATCAGGGATACTGTGAGGATCTGCATGAAGCTGGTAAGTTTTCCAGTGTTTGTGTAGGTTTCTTCCAGGCTTCTTCCAAAAATCCTGCTTAATTGGCTTCTTCCCTGCGTGGTTCTGGGGTGTTTGTATGGCTGCCATAGGTAAAGTAAATGCAAAGCTACACAAGACACACAATTCCTGTAGCTGCTCCTGTGTGCTCTTTTAAAATGGAACTTTCCTCTAAGGCATGTTTGCATATACAATAGTTGTTTCTTTTGAAATGGACTCCCGCTATTGTTTCTTTAAAGTATTCAGCATAATGACTCAAAAAATAAATAAAAAAAATAAAATAAAAATATATATATATCAGTCTATTTTTTCTTTCTACCTATGCCACCTAGTCATAAGTCTTAAACGGTTCTGCACACATTTCATTTAGTAAATCTCTTTGCCTTCCAAATCAGGCAAAGAGTACTAAATGAAGTGTGTTTTTTTTTTTTTCCACTTACCTTGTAATCGCTGATTTCCTTTCCTCTGTCTCTGTGGCGGTGGGCGGGGTCTCTGCGTCGATCGTCGTCACGCTGCACTGTCTCCTGGGATCTAGTGTCATTGATCCCAGGAGTCAGTGCGGACATCTTCCAAAATCTCGTGAGATTTCGGTCACATCTTCCGAAATCTCGCAAGATTTCATTCACATCTTCCGAAATCTCACGAGATGTCGGCAGAAGTGCCGAAATCTCGCGAGATTTCGGAAGATGTCCGGGAACGTGAGCTACTCTTTGCCGTTACTGCGCACGCGCGAGATCGGTGCAGTAACGGCGGTGCATGCTGGGCCATCTGAAGTGCCTGTGTGGGTTCACATGCCCACAGGCAAGATGGCCCCCAGCAGGACAGATTTTTTTAAGTTATTTTAAATGACGAAAACCGTCAGCAGAGAGTCACAGAATTGGGACACGTGAGTACCTGATTTACATGTCATAATCTACTGCACTGCACTAAAGATAGGAAAACACTACAGACAGTGCAGAACCGCTTTAAACTGTTATGTGCCTGGCCATTGCGTTGCCATTTTAAAAATACGCTCACCGGCCACTTTATTAGGTACACCAGTTCAATTGCTTGGTAACACAAATTGCTAATCAGCCAATCACATGGCAGAGACTCAATGCATTTAGGCATGTAGGCATGGTGAAGATGACTTGCTGAAGTTCAAACCGAGCATCAGAATGGGGAAGAAAGGGGATTTAAATTACTTTGAATGTGGCGTGGTTGTTAATGCCAGACGGGCTGGTCTGACTGAGTATTTAAAAAATTGATGATCTACTGGGATTTTCACGCATAACCATCTCTAGGGTTTACAGATAATGAAAAAAAATAAAAATATCCAGTGAGGGGAAGTTGTGTAGATGAAAATACCTTGTTGATGTGAGAGGTCAGAGGTGAATGGGTAGACTAGTTTGAGATAATAGAAAGGCAACAGTTACTCAAATAACCACTTATTACAACCAAGGTACCATCTCTGAATGCACAATACATCGAACCTTGAAACAGATTGGCTACAGCAGTAGAAGACCACACAGGGTGTCACTCCTGTCAGCTAAGAACAGGAAACTGAGGCTACAATTCGCACAGGTTCACCAAAATTGGACAATAGAAGATTGGAAAAATGTTGCCTGGTCTGATGCGTCTCGATTATAGCTGCAACATTCAGAGGGTAGGGTCAGAATTTGGCCCAAACAACATAAAGGCATGGATCCATCCTGCCTTGTATCAACGATTCAGTTACTATGCATAGCTGCACCAGACTCTGTGTACACCAGCTATAGTAATTCTCCCCATATGTGTCTCGCAGCCAAAATGTGTCACCATAGGTCCTTCCTTTCCTTTCTTTTCCTGTCCATTGTTGGTGATGGGCAATCCTTTACCCATCCTTTGACATCCTTTGCCCAAAGAAAGTGGATTGATTGATATTCAGTATCATTTAAGGAGTAGGGTATTACACCTTTCCTTTGCTGCAGCTATTTCTATTGCCTCTTCACCCCACACTCGGCCTCCAATCTCTGCTCCTCATAACACGTGGATTTCTATTTTTTTTTCTTACCACATGCTTTTGTTTTTAGCTTAATGCTCATTTTGTTTTTCCGTCAATGCTCAACAAATTGTTTTGCTGAATCTCCAACTTTCCCTTAGGCCTCATTCACACGAGGCGGATCTACTGCCACGGAGTCCGCCTCTGTCCGCCAGCTCAGCGGGATAACTCTCTGTTGATCTCCGCTGAGCCAGCGGATGACAGGTCCGTCTCTGCTCACTGAACTGCTATGGAGAGATCGGACGAAAATGGACAGCATGTCCGTTTTCATCAGATCTCACCCGATCCGATCCTCCAGGGGCGAATGTAAGGCCATCCGTCTGATTTTAGCGAAACGGACAGGGTCGCATGTCAGCGCACATGCCACCGCTGACATAGACTAACATGGAGCGCCCGTTCAGGTCCGCTGATAAAACTGACAGGCGGACCTGAATGGTCCGTTCGTGATAGAGGCCTTACTGAGACAAACATGAAAATTTTGCATCACTGGAGAACATAAACGGGGACCATGAATACCATAGGCATTGCAGCCTGGTGCACTCACTTAAAGTGGTTCTAAAGGCTCTATGCATTTTATGCATGAAGGTAAAAAACTTTCTTTGTGCAGCAGCCCCCCCCCCCCGATACTTACCTGAGCCAATAAGGAGAGAGAGGGGTGGGGCTGAGACGCAACTCTGTGTGTTAATGGACAAGCTGCTTGCTGTGGGGGCACGTGGCAGGAGGGAGGGGCCAGGAGCGCCGGTGGGGAACCCAAGAAGGGGAGGATTGAAGCTGCTTGTGCAAAACCACTGCACAGAGCAGGTAAGTGTGAATTGTTACTTACAAAAAAAAAATGCCTTTAATATCACTTTAAGAACAGCTCAGCATGACTTACTAGGATCCAGAAAGCACAGAAGGGACTAGAATCCATTATTGCTGCCATTATTAGTAAAAAAAAAATATTAAAAAATTCCATAAATATATGCCATGGTTTATAGACGCTATAACGTTTGCGTAAACCACTTAATATAAGCTCATTGGGATTTTTTACCATAAACATGTAGCAGAATACATATCTGCCTAGATTTATGAAGAAATTACATTTTTCTAATTTTTTTTTTATTGGATGTGCTTTATAGCAAAAAAAATTTGTGCTTTTTTTCAAAGATTTGGGTCTTTTTTGTTTATAGCGCCAAAAAAAATTAAACATTTTCAGTTAAAGTAACATAGTGCCGTATTGCAAAAAAGGGCCTGGTCAATTTTTTCATCTTTCCATCTATTAAATCTTCTGCCCTTGTTGTTTTAACTTTGGATAGTAAAACATTTTTTTTTTATGCCAGTAAATACCTTATACAGCCCTGCAGAGCTGGAGGTGTGTCTCTGTGTGTCTGTGTAAATCTAGGAAGTGAACAGGCAGCAGCTTCAGCTGCCCACAGTTAAAATGGCTGCAGCCAGACTCAGTGGAGGGAGATTTCTGCAGCATATTTGGCAAGTACAGAATCACAGTATACCGTATATATTTGAGTATAAGCCGACCTGAATATAAGCCGAGGCCCCTAATTTTACCACAAAAAAATGGGAAAACTTATAGATTTAAGTATAAGCCTAGGGTGAGAAATACGCAGCTACTGTAAGTGGAAAAGAGGGTCAACAATGCCCATTTGCAACCTCACTGTGCCAATTTGCAGCCATAGGTCCCCCAAACTTCAAACTCAGTAGTTAAGGGTTCCTATATGCCCCCTAGCTGCAGCCAAAATGTGGGGTCTCTGGACCCAAAGGGTCCCAAAATGACACTGCTGCAGATGGAAACAGTTGACAGACTTTGGGGCCCCGTATCTCGGGGCCACTTGGTGCTAGGAATCCCATTTGGTGTGCAAACCCAGTGGAACTAGCACTACAACATATCCAAAGTCGGGGTTCCTATCACCAAGTGGCACCAAGATACGGGGCCCCAAAGTCGGTTCGCAAAATGTCATTCTCTGCTGCAGAAAAATACTTGACTGGAGTATAAGCCGAAGGGGGCATTTTCAGCACAAAAAAATGTGCTGAAAAACTCGGCTTATACTCGAGTATAGACGGTATTATAGATAATTTGCAAAGTGGTTGGAGGGAAGCTTCAGAATGGCAAAGATGTTTTTATTACAAATTATGTGAGCAGACTGCAGTTCATCTTTAAGGGGGTAAATCTTCTGGAAGTCTTGTGGTTAAAGACCCCTTATATATAAGTCCAGTTTGTGGTTAGAGTATAGCTTTAACCATCTCATTGTTTCTACTTGACTAATCATTTGCCATTATGAAACTATGTTACAGGAATCTTCTAATTTCCACCGGATGCTTTAACAGTAACAATTGCACTCTACTCCCTTTGCAGTCTATTTTTCAGATAAAGATTTAAAATGCAACCTTTAGCACTGTTCTGCAGAATGCGCCATTTAATTAAATAAAGTGCTTCTAACATTTGTGCCAGGAATATCTCATGTCACTACAGTGGTTAACTTTGTCTGGATTAACATAATGGAAGAGTAAAAAATACACTGTATAATGAGAACATATAAAGAGGTCACCTCAGTGAGTTTCTGCAGAAGTAGACACAGCTAAGCTTGTTGTTAGGATAAGTCATTGACTTGATAATATAAAAACCTGAGTGGATATTAATGATATCTAATTACTAATAACTAGGTATGGGCCATACCATGCAAATATATCACTTAACACATGTATTTTTTGTTGTATGGATATGCTAATTTATTTACTTTGCTTTGTGATGAAAAAGACATATTGTTATTACAATTTGCAATGTTTGAATGTCTGTATGTTTAACCACTTGCCTACCAGGTACGAACACCTCCTTCCTGACCAAGCCATTTTTCAGCTTTCAGCGCTGTCGCATTTTGAATGACAATTGCGCGGTCATGCAACGCTGTTCCCAAATACATTTTTTATCATTTTTTCCCCACAGATAGCGCTTTATTTTGGTGATATTTGATCACCTCTGGGGTTTTTATTTCTTGCGCTATAAACAAAAGAAGAGGGACAAGTTTGAAAAAACATAATATTTTTTACTTTTTATTATAATAAATATCCAATTTTTTTTTTTTTTTTAACCACTTGCCGACCGCCCCATGTAGATATACGTCGGCAGAATGGCACGTACAGGCAGAACCACGTACCTGTACGTGCCATTCTTCAGGCGGTTGGGGGGTCCGATCGGACCCCCCCCTCCGCCGGCGGGGACGGTCGGCATCGCTTCAGGAGCGATCCGGGACGAGGGGACGGCCAGTGGTTTCTGGCCACCCCCTCGCGATCGCTCCTGGCGAATGAAAAGCTTCCCCTTCCTGTCTATTGTATAGACAGGAAGGCGGAAGTGATGTCACGCTCGGTGCGCCGGTCTATGTGACCGGAACGCCGAGCACAGAACATGTAAAGGTTAGTGCACAAACAGTACACTGACACCAGTACACATAGGCACACAATCCACCCCCCTGTCACCCCCAGATCACCCCCCAGATCACCCCTCCCCCCCCAGTCACAGTGTCACTAATTGCAGTGATCATTTATTTACTGATCACTGCATTTAGTGTCAGTGTGACTGTAATAACTGTCAGGGCAGTTAGTTTTAGGTCCTAGGTAGCCCCCCACCCCCCCCTAATAAAGGTTTAACCCCCTGATTGCCCCTAGTTAACCCCTTCACCCCCCTTTTGCCAGTGTCACTAAGCGATCGTTTTTCTGATCGCTGCATTGTGTCGCTAGGTAACCATTTTTTTTTTTATTTTAACCGCCATGTTTTATATAGGTTCATAAATAGTTTTATAGGTCAGGTACCCCCATATACAACCTAAATAAAGGTTTTAACCCCCTGATTGCCCCTAGAGTTAACCCTTTCACCAGTAATCACCGTATAACTGTCACTGGTGACGCTGGTTAGCCAGTTAGTTATTTCGTTATTTAGGTTCCCCGTCAGGTTTTTATATAGCGTCAGGTACCCCCATATATTACCTAATAAAGGTTTAACCCCCTGATTGCCCCTAGTTAACCCTTTCACCCCCTTTTGCCAGTGTCACTAAGCGATCGTTTTTCTGATCGCTGCATTAGTGTCGCTAGGTAACCAGTTTTTTTTTAGGTTAACCGCCATGTTTATATAGGTTCATAAATAGGTTTATAGGTCAGGTACCCCCATATTACAACCTAAATAAAGGTTTTAACCCCCTGATTGCCCCTAGAGTTAACCCTTTCACCAGTGATCACCGTATAAAATGTCACTGGTGACGCTGGTTAGCCAGTTAGTTATTTCGTTATTTAGGTTCCCCGTCAGGTTTTTATATAGCGTCAGGTACCCCCATATATTACCTAATAAAGGTTTAACCCCCTGATTGCCCCTAGTTAACCCTTTCACCCCCTTTTGCCAGTGTCACTAAGCGATCGTTTTTCTGATCGCTGCATTAGTGTCGCTAGGTAACCAGTTTTTTTTTGTATTACTGTTACGGGTGACGCTGGTTAGTTAGCTTGTTTTTTATACTGTCAGGGCACCCGCCATTTATTACCCAATAACGGTTTAACCCCCTGATCGCCCGGCGGGTGATATCAATTAGGTTTTAGGGTCAAATAAGGTCTGCGTCGCCCCAGGTTAGTGCCAGTACCGCAAACACCCACGCGCAAAGCATACACCTCCCTTAGTGGTATAGTATCTGAACAGATCAATATCTGATCTGATCAGATCTATACTAGCGTCCCAGCAGTTTAGGGTTCCAAAAAAACGCATTGTTAGCGGGATCAGCCCAGATACCTGCTAGCACCTGCGTTTTCCCCCTCCGCCCAGCCCAGCCCACCCAAGTGCAGTATCGATCGATCACTGTCACTTACAAAACACTAAGCACACATAACTGCAGCGTTCGCAGAGTCAGGCCTGATCCCTGCGATCGCTAACATTTTTTTTGTGGTAGCGTTTTGATTCAGTCGCTAACAGTCAGGAGCTTTTTTACCTGTGAATCTCAAAAAAATAAAAAAAACAAAAATAGTTGTCGTTTTATTGTTCTCTCTCTCTCTCTATTGTTGCTCTTTTTTTACTCCATTCTATTCTGCAATGTTTTATTATGTTTTATCATGTTTTATCATGCTTGCTTTTCAGGTATGTAATTTTGTTTACTGTGTTTTAGTGTTAAGCATTTTTTTGTTTTCAGGTGCGCCATTCAGTTGCAGCGCGGATTTATTTATCTTGACAGCAACAGCGTTTGCTCCCACGATACATAAAGCCGCGACTCCAACGCTGTAGGAGGTGATTTCACCACCACAGTTAAAAAAAAGAGCATATGTGCCGAAGCATGGGGGCAGCAGGGGGCGGGGAGGAGCGATTGGCTCCTAATGCCACGTACATACGGTCGAAATTCCGACCGTGTGTACACGGCATAACTTTTGCGGGAGGATGCCCCCATGCATCGGCATATATAAATGGTGCATGTATGCCCATCATTAGAAGTGGGTGGATGAAGGGAGGTATTCTAATGGTGGGCATACCCACCAATCAATCTCTTTTTTTTCATTCAGCCAAGAGGCTGCATGAAAAAAAAAAAAAAGATTACAATATATGTCCAGTATGTTGCTGGACTTTGAATGGTTATACCAGAATGATGCCTGCAGGTTTAGGTATCATCTTGGTATCATTCTTTTCAGCCAGTGATCGGCTTTCATGTAAAAGCAATTCTAGCGGGTAATTAGCCTCTAGACTGCTTTTACAAGCAGTAGGAGGGAATGTCCCCCCTCCCGGATATAAACCGCGCCATTGGGAAATTGGGAAAGCATTTTATCACACCAATCTTGGTGTGGTCAGATGCTTTGAGGGCAGAGGAAAGATCTAGGGTCTAATAGACCCCAATTTTTTCAAAAAAAGAGTACCTGTCACTGCCTATTGCTATCATAGGGGATATTTACATTCCCTGAGATAACAATAAAAATCATAACAAAGAAAAAAAATGGAAGGAACAGTTTAAAAATAGAATAAAAAAGCTAAATAAATAAAAAAAAAACTAAAAAAAAAAAAAAAAAAAAAAGCACCCCTGCCCCCCCTTCTCTTCCGCAAAGGCGTACACAAGCGTTGGTCTGGCGTCATATGTAAACAGCAATTGCAGCATGCATGTGAGGTATCACCGCGAAGGTCAGATCGAGGGCAGTAATTTTAGCAGTAGACCTCCTCCGTGAATCTAATGTGGTATCATGTAAAGGCTTTTAAAGGCTTTTAAAAATGTATGTAGTTTGTCGCCACTGCGTGTTTGTGCGCAATTTTAAAGCATGTCGTGTTTGGTATCCATGTACTCGGCCTAAGATCATATTTTTTATTTCATCAAAAATTTGAGCAATATAGTGTGTTTTAGTGCATTAAAATAAAAAAAAGTGTATTTTTTCCACAAAAAATGCGTTTGAAAAATCGCTGCGCAAATACTGTGTGGAAAAAAAAAATGCAACACCCACCATTTTAATCTGTAGGGCCTTTGCTTTAACAATATATATAGTGTTTGGGGGTTCAACGTAATTTTCTTGCAAAAAAAAAATATGTTTTCATGTAAACAAAAAGTGTCAGAAAGGGCTTTGTCTTCAAGTGGTTAGAAGAGTGGGTGACGTGTGACATAGGCTTCTAAATGTTGTGCATAAAATGCCAGGACAGTTCAACCCCCCCCCAAATGACCCCATTTTGGAAAGTAGACACCCCAAGCTATTTGCTGAGAGCAATGTTGAGCCCATTAAATATTTTTTTTTTTTGTCCCAAGAGATTGAATAATGAAAAAAAATATATATATATTTTTTTTACAAAAAGTTGTCACTAAATGATATATTGCTCAAACATGTCATGGGCATATGTGGAAATACACCCCAAAATACATTCTGTTGCTTCTCCTGAGTACGGGGATACCACATGTGTGGGACTTTTTGGGAGCCTAGCTGCGTACGGAACCCCAAAAACCAAGCACCGCCTTCAGGCTTTCTAAGGGAGTAATTTTTTTATTTCACTTCTCACTGCCAATCACAGTTTCGGAGGCCATGGAATGCCCAGATGGCATAAAACCCCCCAAAATGACCCCATTTTGGAAAGTAGACACCCCAAGCTATTTGCTGAGAGGTATTGTGAGTATTTTGCAGATGTCGCTTTTTGTCACAAAGTTTTGAAAATTGAAAAAAGAAAAAAAAAAATTTTTTTTCTTTACTTTCTTCATTTTCAAAAACAAATGAGAGCTGTAAAATACTCACCATGCCTCTCAACAAATAGCTTGGGGTGTCTACTTTCCAAAATGGGGTCATTTGGGGGGGGTTTGTGCTATTTTGGCATTTTATGGCCTTCGAAACTGTGATAGGTAGTGAGGAGTGAAATCAAAAATTTGCACCCTTAGAAATCCTGAAGGCGGTGCTTGGGTTTCGGGGCCCCGTACGCGGCTAGGCTCCCAAAAAGTCCCACACATGTGGTATCCCCATACTCAGGAGAAGCAGCAAAATGTATTTTGGGGTGCAATTCCACATATAACTATGGCATGTGTGAGCAATATATCATTTAGTGACAACTTTTTGAAAAAAAAAAAAAATTATTTTTTTTTTATTTTTGTCTTTATTCAATCACTTGGGACTAAAAAAAAAAATATTCAATGGGCTCAACATGCCTCTCAGCAAATAGCTTGGGGTGTCTACTTTCCAAAATGGGGTCATTTGGGGGGGTTTTGTACTTCTCTGCCATTTTAGCACCTCAAGAAATGAAATAGGCAGTCATAAATTAAAAGCGGTGTAAATTCCAGAAAATGTACTCTAGTTTGTAGACGCTATAACTTTTGCGCAAACCAATAAATATACGCTTATTGGCATTTTTTTTTACTAAAGACATGTGGCTGAATACATTTTGGCCCAAATGTTTGACTAAAATTGAGTTTATTAGATTTTTCTTATAACAAAAAGTAGAAAATCTCTTTTTTTTTTTTTTTTCAAATTTTCGCGCTTTTTTTCCGTTTATATCGCAAAAAATAAAAATCACAGAGGCAATCAAATACCATCAAAAGAAAGCTCTATTTGTGGGAAGAAAAGGACGCAAATTTCGTTTCGTTACAAAATTGCATGACCGCACAATTACCAGTTAAAGTAGTGCAGTGCGAAATTGAAAAAAGACCTCTGGTCCTTAAGCTGACAATTGGTCCGGGGCTGAAGTGGTTAAACACATTTTTTCCTCAGTTTAGGCCGATACATATTCTTCTACATATTTTTGGTAAAAAAAAAATCGCAATAAGCATATATTGATTGGTTTGCGCAAAAGTTATAGCGTCTACAAAATAGGGGATAGATTTATAGTATTTTTATTATTATTATTTTTTTTACTAGTAATGGCGGCGATCTGCAATTTTTATCGTGACTGCGACATTGCGGCGGACATATCGGACACTTTTGACACATTTTTGGGACCATTCACATTTACACAGCGATCCGTGCTATAAAAATGCATTGATTACTGTATAAATGTGACTGGCAGGGAAGGGGTTAACACTAGGGGGCGCTGCAGGGGTTAATATGTTCCCTATGTTAGTGATTCTAACTTTGGGGGGAGGGGACTGACTGGGGGAGGGGACCGATCGGTGTCCCTATGGACAAGGGACACACCATCGGTCTCCTCTCCAGTGACAGGACGTGGATCTGTGTGTTTACATACACAGATGCACGTCCTGCTCAGTTACTGGGCAATCGCAGGTGCCCGGCAGACATCGCGGCCGCCGGGCACGCGCATCGGGTCCCCAGCGACGCGGCGGGCATGCGTGCCTCCCGCGGTGCGCGCCCCCTAGTGGCCAAAATGTTAGCGCCGTCATATGACGGCGGCCCGCCACAAGAGCCAAAGCGCTCCGCCGTCAATTGACAGTGGGCGGTCGGCAACAGGTTAAATAATCAACAAAGTACATCTGTTAAAGTAATGACATGTACATTCCTGTATATGTGGAGGTTTACACAAAAATGGAACCTCTGCTTTTCGGAACCCTCCCCCTCCTCCGGTGTCACATTTGGCACCTTTCAGGGGGGAAGGGGTCCCAGAGACAGCAGGGTTCATCCGGATGGCGCAGCACGACTCGCAGCACGATGCACAGTAGGGAACCGGGGAGTGAAGCCACAAAGGATTCACTTCCTGATTCACTTCCCAAAGATGGTGGCGGCAGCACCCGAGAGCCGAGCGACAAATCGGCTTTGGGTGCCGACATCGCGGGCACCCTGGACAGGTAAATGTCCTTATTTTAAAAGTCAGCAGCTGCAGTATTTGTAGCTCCTGACTTTAAAAAAAAAAAAAAATTAGGCGGACCTCTGCTTTAACTGGAACTAAAAGCAATTTTTGTCAACAGGCAGACTTCTTATTGATGCAAAGCCTTTTTTTTTTTCATCCTGTGGTGGTAGAAGCTGTTCCAAATCCAAATGTTCCTAAATAAATTTACAGTTTTCAGAGTTTTTTTTTTTTAAACGGACTATACACTCATAGTCATGACTGTATTTAGTTTTATCTATTGATCACAAATGATTTATTCACTTATTAATTGGTTTTGTGGATATTTACTTAAAGTGATTGTAAACTCTTACAGACCACTTTTTACTACAGGTAAGCCTATAATAAGGCTTACCTGAAGTTACCCCGGATAGCTCCTAATAATGCACGGTTTAGGAGATATCCCCTGTATCAGCATGTGCCGACGTCATGGGCACATGCGCACCAAAGCAACGGCATGTTCGTGCCATTGCTTCAGCTAGTGTGCCATTACTGGTGGCTCCCGCGCACATGCGCAGGAATGACGTCATCGCGGCTGCGGCCAATTACAGCGCTGGAGCCCGAAATACCTGGAAGCAACTCTGGGAGCGATGTCGCCGGCCAGAGCTGTGTACGGGGACCACTACGGGGGCTTCAATCTAAGGTGAGTATTTCATAATGAGGTAGTATGCTATGCATACTAGCTCATTATGCCTTTGTCTTGCAGGTTTTTTTTTTGTGGGTTTACAACCACTTTAATATTGTTTAGATCAGTGGTCTCCAAACTGCGGCCCTGGGCTGGATGTGGCCCTTTGCTGGTCTTTATCCAGCCCTTGGGGCACCATCCTTCCCACTGATATGAGACTGTGCCAACTGACACCAAGGACTGGGCACCATTTCTCACACTGACACCAACAATGGGGCACCATTCCTTCTAATGATACCATCGATGGGGCACTATTCCTCCCACTAAAACCAAATATAGAAATGTTTACGCCCACTGTTGCCAGGAAAATTTCACTGCTGCTGGCCACAGTCCGGCCCCCCTAAAGTCTGAAGGACAAAAAACTGGCCCACTTCTGCTCAGAGTGCCGCGGCACCCCGAGCAGAAGTTCTTCTCCCCCCCTTCCTCCCTGCAATCTTCTGAGCCATGTCACAGGCTGAAGATTCATTAAGCGCAGCGTGACTCGCGCATGCACAGTGCTCACCTGGCCATGAAGCCGCAAGCTGTTACAGCCGGGTGCCCACAATAGTGATGCTGGTGCCGGGGAGAGAACCTGAGCCTTCAGGTAGCCCCATCGCTGGACTGTGGGACAGGTGAGTATGTGTTTATAACACATCTCAACAATCTCATTGTAGTCCCCTGACAGAATGGGGATCTGCTTTGTTCACATTAGCAGATCCCCGTTCTGCCTCTCTGTGGAGCGACTGTGGGTGGCCTGCGGACATTGCGGCCGCCGGCCATGCAGGTGGCTCTGGCGCCGCAGGCTCCCGCGCAATCGCTGTATCTATTACAGGAAGAGCCATACGGCGGTGCGGCAATTTGCGCGATAGAGCCGCCCTGCTGCATTATAACTGCGGCGGATGGTCGGCAAGTGGTTAAGGATCGGGTGGGGTAATAATGTCTTTTATTTTCAAGAATTACTGTTTATAGTGTAGATAATAACTGTTGGGTGGCAGCTGGTTTGGAATTTACTGCAAGGGTTATTTATAAAAATGTTTCTACCACGCAGATTGGGGCGGGGGCTTGCACATTGATTAATTTGAAAGTAGGGCCAGGTTTTATATTGGGCCACCTAGGCCATGGTCTTTGGAATCAAACAAGAAAACCCACTGATCCTGGTGAGACCAGGAAGCCTGATGATCCAGTGGGTACCTGCCCCGATTCGCCTTCGCATACAATGAATAGAAGAAATTGACGCACACCACTGTAGGTCAAAATCCTTTATTAGGACATCCCAATGCTACAAGACCTAGAGTGCTGTGTAGATGCATTTCACACACTTCATGAGCGCTTAGTCATTAGGTGACGTGAAGTGTGTGAAACGCATCTACACAGCAGTCTTGGTCTTGTAGCATTGGGATGTCCTAATAAAAGATTTTGACCTACAGTGGTGTGCGTCAATTTCTGCTATTCATGGTCTTTGGATGACTGGGCATTCAGAGCAGCGCTTCCAGGGTGAGTGCCAGTGCTTCAGTTGTACAGTTCCATTCCCGGCGGCTCCCGCACATGCATGGGAGTGACGTCATCGCGGCCCTGGCAAATCACAGCGCCGGAGCCGTGAAACCCAGAAGTAACCTCCAGGATAGATGTCGCCGGCCAGAGGGGGAGACGAGGACGTCTGCGGGGGCTTCGTTCTCGGGTAAGTAATTCATAATGAGCTTTTACAACCACTTTAAGAGGGGTAGCAACTTTTGAACACCAGGAGTTTAGAGACAGCCAACTAACTTTGGTTAGTACCTGTGTTTGAATTTAAGTAAATCTTTTTTTAAATGCGTGGTTTAGTTCAGTGCAATACTTGTTTGGCATTTGTTTTTGCTGATGCATCTTCATGGCAGCACACACTGGGTTGTGACTTTGCCCCGACAATCTGACAGGATTAGTTAGCTATAAGTTTGAAAGAGAGACACCCGCTTAATTCTCTTTTTTTATCCTCACCTGACAAGATTGGATGGATATCACACGCCTCATATTGCATTCGCCCCAGCCTGATTCAAGCCTCTCCTGGATGGAAGTCGCTCCTGTACAGTCTCTAAAGGAGTTATCTGGAGCGAGCCCCAATCTGGTGGTCTCGGGGGCATTTACAATTTTTTCTGGCATTTAGTAAGCTTTAAAGAAGCTTCATGTATTGCAGTGGCCTCCTACCTTTGTCTTATGCACAGTATTGTCCCTTTTCACCAGTTTTTTCCCTCCCTTTCTCCGGCCATGCTGAGCCTTGTTGTCCCTCGGGCAGTGGGATCAGTATCAAACTTGACGGCTGCGTCCATCGCCGCGTTCTGCGCATGCACAATAGGAAGTGCGGTAGCCTGGAGCCTTCTGTTCCCTTATCCAAGATGGCGCAGGCTCCGGCAGACTGCTTCTGCGCATTGTGCAGTGACGTCAATTCCGCCGTGACAGCGGCAGCAGTTTTAATGTCAGTGCACTCTGGATGCCTCTGCTGCACAGGAGACTGGCGTCTATTTTTTTATAGATAAATCTCTATGCAAGGGAGCTGACCAGGAGAAAATAATTACTTCCCTACAAGAGCTGAAACTAGCAGGCGACTTGTGGACATCATCAGATGCTCTGCTAGAGCAATGTTGGCATCGGTCATGGCAAGAAGAGCTTTGTGGCTAAAGCCATGGGTAGCAGACGCTGCATCAAAAACGAATTGGTGCAAGATCCCATATGATGGGGCGAACCTTTTCAGATCCAAGCTGGATTCAGCCATTTCAAAGGTGACAGGAGGAAAGTCAGGCCTGATCCCCTTCGACAGGACACCAAAGCCACAAAGCCCTATAGACACAACCTCCCAGAAAGGTACAGGGATTCAAAGACATATAGACCAGGAAGAAAGTTTAAAAGAAGCTGGAAGAATACACAGTCACCCTTTTTGAGACTCCAAAAATCCAAGACCACCCCGACGGGGGAGCCACAGAAATCTTTTTGAAGGCGCGCCCGTCCTGCCTGTGCAAGGGGGAGCCAGACTCAAAGAGTTCATACAGGTTTGGACGGAACACATAGAAGACACTTTCTACAATAACGCTCGGTAACAAATGAAAGTTCATAGGCAGACTACCCAGAAATCACTTTCAGCCAACCAGACTCCCATTTTCACCAGACACGAGGAAATTACTACTCAGGTATGTAATGGAACTGAAGCAGAAAGGCGCAATACTGGAAGTCCCATCATCTCATAGAGGGGAGGGTTTTTACTCCTTGTTATTATTAGTAAAGAAGAAGACGGGATCTGAGCTCAGTGTTGGATTTAAAGAATCTCAACAAAAGAATCCAGATCAAAGCCTTCAAGATGGAAAGCCTCCAGTCAATATTATTAGCAATGAGCTTAGAAGATTGGATGCTGTCCGTAAATTTGTCGGACGGCTACCTACACGTACCTATACACCCTACCTTTCAAAATTTCCTCCATTTTTCAGTCAACCACCAGCACTTCCAGTTTCAATTCCTGCCATTCTGCATTTTCTCAGCTCCCAGAAAACTGGTCACAACACTTATGTTGAGGGAGACCGGGTATAGATCAAATACACCATGCAGGCAAATATGAGTAATAAACTATTCTTAGAGCTTTGCCGAAAAATTTCCTTACTAAAACAAAAAAAATATTCAACAGGCTGACTGCATGGTTAACCTTCTTGCCTCACAGCTCTGGATCCTGTGTTCTGATTCTACTAGGGCCTATTCCTGATGTGGTAGGAGAAATTAATTGTAAGCTTTTTTATAAGACCGAGATTGATGTTAATTTTCTGTGTACTCTACATACAGTACTCTACATGGAAAATAAATACAGTTATAATAATAACTTTTTTTGAACCCTGGACCACATTAAACACATTTATTATGGTAGTAAAACAGAATGTTGGCTGTGATACAGCGACACATTTTCTTCCAACAGTACATCAAGTGACCAACATTTTTCATACAGCCTTTCTTCTAGCAATCCACCAATCACTTTTAGTAATGTTAGTTTGACAGTATCACATCTGTCTTTTAGTTTAGGCACATGTTGATTAATAGATGTATGGCAGAAAATAAAGGGATAATGCATTTTAGCATTTAATCTGTAATTTTTGTAAATTTCAAGATACCATTATGACAAATTTATCTACTCTTTGTGTTTTTTTTTTTTATATATGTAGTCCAATTATTCATTTTATGCCCAGGGGTCATTGATGCCCAGGCCAAATATAGCATTGTGAACATGCATCAGTAAAGTCAACAATAACACTAGGACTAATTTACATACCTAACTCCTATATCTATATATCTTTAAGGCCATATAAGGCTTTTGTTTGGTGCATTGATTTAATATGGCTTTGGTCTCTATCGAGGGGTGGGCTCAGTAATGATTTTGTTTTTTATTAAAAGGATAAGCTGCATTCATTTTTTTAAATGTATTCTCTTTGCCTCTCTCTCTCTCCCCTCTCTGAGTATACCTGTGTACTCATTTGTGTGTGCATGTAATAGCATTAAAGTGCATATAAACTCAACAACAAAAACGTAATCTTGTGAATACCACACTTCCTGTACCTTCATGTTTACACTCATTTCTCCTGTGTAGCTAAGGGTGTAGCCATGCACAAAAGAGAAGTTGCCCTTTAAAGATAAGAGGGCCCCCAGACATGGGCCCCTTCCCCCATGTAAATGAGTAAGCGGTACAAAGTACACCTACTCATTCCCAAACAAAATATAAACAGTAAATAGTGACACCATGCTTTTAATAAAATAAAAAAGTCCCAGAATATACATTCATCATCAACCATGGCATTCAGCAAGGCAGAACTACATTAGTCTCAATGAAGTCTGCCCTGCCATAAAAAAAATGTTGTGGACTGTCATTGTCAGCTCCTGGTACTCACTCAAACTCCTGGGCCCTGCTGCCAAATGTAAACAAAGGAATGGGGTCTCCTAGTGGTGTCATTGAACAAATACGGCCATAGCTATATTTGAAAAATGATATTGCTCACTTATGGCCATGTGATGAATGGGGGTATAAAGGGGGTGTGTAGTATACAGGTGATTAATGGGGGTATACGGTGGGTGTATGGAGGTATACAGGTGATGCATTTAGATATATGGAGGTATATAGGTGTTGAATGGAGCTATACAGGGGACGAATAAAGGTATACAGGTGACATGTGGAGGTATACAGAGAATGAATGGAGGTATGCAAAGGAAGTATGAAAGTGTACAGGTGAAGAATGGGGGTATACAGGGGTAGTATGGAGTTATACAGGTGATGAATGGTGGTATACAGGGGTAGTATGGAGTTATACAGGGGGAGTAAAGAGTTATACAGGTGATGAATGGGGGTATACAGGGGGAGTATGGAGTTATACAGGTGATGAATGGGGGTATACAGGTGATGAATGGGTGTATACAGGAGGAGTATGGAGTTATACAGGTGATGAATGGGGGGGGGAGTATGGAGTTATACAGGTGATGATTGGGGGTATACAGGAGGAGTATGGAGTTATACAGGTGATGAATGGGTGTATACAGGGGGAGTATGGAGTTATACAGGTGATGGATGGGGGTATACAGGTGATGGATGGGGATATACAGGGGGAGTAAGGAGTTATACAGGTGATGAATGTGGGTATACAGGGGGAGTAAGGAGTTATACAGGTGATGAATGTGGGTATACAGGGGGAGTATGGAGTTATACAGGTGATGAATGGGGTTAGAGGTTGGTGATTCACATCTAAGGCAGATGCTGTGTTTTTCTTTGTATTTTAATAGTGGGATCTGCTGGACTTTAGTAAAAATTAAAGTACACTTTATGTGATTTATGGTTCATACCTACAGGTATGTACGACTGAGCACATCTGTGTTTTCAGTGCATACCCACATTCATTTCAATGGGCTGTCTTGCATGTCAGAAATGTGGAAAAAAGAGATTCTTTTTAAAAAATGCACCACACTGAACCACAGATGTGGTAGAGGTGCTATTAACAATTAATGGCACTGCCATGCATCTGCTAAAAGGAAGCGTGTTCCCCTGTGTGTCGGGATTTTGCACATTCCTGACACGCATAGATGTAAGGATAACTGTACTCTTATAACTTTAGTGCCAGGGGTAAAATTTCTATACTGCACTGCATTGACGTAATCTATATAGATACAGATCACAGACTGCCAGAGGGCAGCCTTGTATAAGTTTAGCTAAGCCATACTCATCAGCAGAGTGTAGAACTTTCATTAATTTTAAAGTTGAAATAAAAGTATTGTACTCACAATAAAGCCGACTGATGATCTTAAAGAGGTTGAAGCAAAGAACAGAGGACCCATACTAACCAGCGACTCCTACTGAGGTAATAATACAACATGTTAGTGGGCATGAAGCTGCTGGTTAGAGGCAGACAATGGAGGTGGGAGGCAGACACTGGAGGTGAGAGGCAGACACTGGGGGTGAGAGGCAGACACTGGTGGTGAGAGGCAGACACTGGAGGTGGGAGGCAGACACTGGTGGTGGGAGGCAGACACTGGACGTGGGAGGCAGACGCTGGAGGTGAGAGGCAGACACTGGAGGTGAGAGGCAGACACTGGTGGTGAGAGGCAGACACTGGTGGTGAGAGGCAGACACTGGAGGTGAGAGGCAGACACTGGAGGTGAGAGGCAGACACTGGAGGTGAGAGGCAGACACTGGAGGTGGGAGGCAGACACTGGAGGTGAAAGGCAGACACTGGAGGTGGGAGGCAGACACTGGAGGTGAGAGGCAGACACTGGAGGTGAGAGGCAGACACTGGAGGTAAGAGGCAGACACTGGAGGTAAGAGGCAGACACTGGAGGTGTGAGGCAGACACTGGTGGTGAGAGGCAGACACTGGAGGTAGGAGGCAGACACTGGAGGTGAGAGGCAGACACTGGAGTTGAGAGGCACACACTGGTGGTGGGAGGCAGACACTGGAGGTAGGAGGCAGACACTGGAGGTGAGAGGCAGACACTGGAGTTGAGAGGCACACACTGGAGGTGAGAGGCAGACACTGGAGGTGAGAGGCAGACACTGGAGGAGAGAGCAGGCAGACACTGGAGGTGGGAGGCAGACACTGGGGGTGGGAGGCAGACACTGGAGGTGAGAGGCAGACACTGGAGGTGAGAGGCAGACACTGGAGGTGAGAGGCAGACACTGGAGGTGGGAGGCAGACACTGGAGAGGCAGACACTGGTGGTGAGAGGCAGACACTGGAGGTGGGAGGCAGACACTGGGGTGGGAGGCAGACACTGGAGGTGAGAGACAGACACTGGAGGTGAGTGGCAGACACTGGGGGTGAGAGGCAGACACTGGAGGTGGGAGGCAGACACTGAAGGTGAGAGGCAGACACTGGAGGTGAGAGGCAGACACTAGTGGTGAGAGGCAGACACTGGAGGTGAGAGGCAGACACTGGAGGGGAGAGGCAGACACTGGAGGTGAGAGGCAGACACTGGAGATGAGAGGCAGACACTGGAGGTGAGAGGCAGACACTGGAGATGAGAGGCAGACACTGGAGGTGAGAGGCAGACACTGGAGGTGAGAGGCAGACACTGGAGGTGAGAGGCAGACACTGGAGGTAAGAGGCAGACACTGGAGGTGGGAGGCAGACACTGGAGGTGGGAGGCAGACACTGGAGGTGGGAGACACTGGAGGTGAGAGGCAGACACTGGAGGTGAGAGGCAGACACTGGAGGTGAGAGGCAGACACTGGAGTGAGGAGACACTGGAGGTGGGAGGCAGACACTGGAGGTGGGAGGCAGACACTGGAGGTGAGAGGCAGACACTGGAGTTGAGAGGCAGACACTGGGGGTGGGAGGCAGACACTGGAGGTGAGATGCAGACACTGGGGGTGAGAGGCAGACACTGGAGGTGAGAAGCAGACACTGGAGGTGAGAGGCAGACACTGGAGGTGAGAAGCAGACACTGGAGGTGGGAGGCAGACACTGGGGGTGAGAGGCAGACACTGGAGGTGGGAGACAGACACTGAAGGTGAGAGGCAGACACTGAAGGTGAGAGGCATACACTGGTGGTGAGAGGCAGACACTGGTGGTGGGAGGCCGACACTGGTGGGAGAGGCAGACACTGGAGGTGAGAGGCAGACACTGGTGGTGAGAGGCAGACTCTGGAGACACGGGTGATGAGAGGCAGACACTGGTGGTGGGAGGCAGACACTGGAGATGAGAGGCAGACACTGGTGGGACACTGGGTGAGAGGCAGACACTGGAGGTGAGAGGCAGACACTGGAGGTGGGAGGCAGACACTGGAGGTGAGAGTCAGACACTGGAGGTGAGAGGCAGACACTGGAGGTGAGAGGCAGACATGGAGTGAGAGGCAGACACTGGAGGTGGGGGGTGAGAGAGAGGCAGACACTGGTGGTAAAAGGCATACTCTGGACACACTGAGGTCTGGCTGCAAGGGCAAAGCGGAGCTGAGCCAAGCGGGAACTGGGGAGAGGAGTGATAGTGGTAAGTAGTGGGGAATTGTGGGTACTGGGTCAGTGAAAGTAACTTGGGACATTGAGCACTTGAGTAACTTGGGGCACTGTGAGTACTGAGTCGGATTAACTGGGGCATTGTGTGCACTGAGTCAAATTAACTGGGGCACTGTGAGTACTGTTAGAGTAACGGGGGAACTGTGAGTAACTGGAGCATTGTGAGTGACTGGCACTGTAACTTGGAGCACCGTGAGTTGGGGCATTTTGAGTAAATTGTTCGTACTGTGCATAACTTATGGTCACTGTGAGTAATTGGAGCATTGTGAATACGACACCTTATGGTGCACTCTGAGGCACTTTATACATATGAAACACAATAAAATAAGCAACACATATCCAGGGAACAAATTCATTAACCACTTGACCACTGGGCACTTAAACACCCTTAATAACCAGACCAATTTTCAGCTTTCGGTGCTTTCACATTTTGAATGACAATTACTCAGTCATACAACACTGTACCCAAATGAAATTTTTGTCCTTTTTTTCACACAAATAGAGCTTTCTTTTGGTGGTATTTAATCACCGTTGGGTTTTTTATTTTTTGCGCTATAAAAGAAAAAAGACTGAAAATTCTGTAAAAAAATTTATTTTTCTTCGTTTCTGTTATAAAATTTAGCAAATTTTGTCATTTTTCTTGATAAATTTTGGCCAAAATTTATACTGCTACATATCCTTGGTAAAAATAAGTACAAATTGGGGTATATTATTTGGTCGTTGTGAAAGTTTTAGAGTCCACAAGCTATGGTGCCAATATCTGAAAATTGATCACACCTGAAGTACTGACGGCCGATCTAATTTCTTGAGTCCATAACATGCCATAAAAGTACAAATACCCCCCAAATGACCCCTTTTTGGAAAGAAGACATTCCAATGTATTTAGAAAGAGGCATGGTGAGTTTTTGGAAGTTGTAATTTTTTCCCACAATTCTTTGCAAAATCAAGATTTTTTTTTTCTTATTTTTTTTTTTTTTCACAAAATTGTCATATTAGCAGGTTATTTCTCACACACAGCATATGCATACCACATATTACACCCCAAAACACATTCTGCTATTACTCCCGAGTACGGCGATACCACATGTGTGAGACTTTTACACAGCGTGGCCACATACAGAGGCCCAACATGCAGGGAGCGCCATCAGGCGTTCTGGAGCACCAAGGCCAATTCTGACATTTCTCTCCTACATGTAAAAATCATCATTTATTTGCTAGAAAATTACATAGAACCCCAAAATATTATATATGTTTTTTTAGCAAAGACCCTAGAGAATACAATGGCGGTCGTTGCAATTTTTATCTAGCACGGTACTTGCGCAGCAATTTTTCGAACGCGTTTTTTTTGGGAAAAAAAAGTTTTGTGCTTTACAAAAAACAAAACTGTAAATTTAGCCCAATGTTTTTGCATAATGTGAAAGCTGAAGTTACGC
Source organism: Lithobates sylvaticus (assembly GCA_028564925.1). Classification (NCBI taxonomy): domain Eukaryota; kingdom Metazoa; phylum Chordata; class Amphibia; order Anura; family Ranidae; genus Lithobates; species Lithobates sylvaticus. The sequence continues at coordinate 74,668,446 of CM053027.1, forward strand.
CGAGTAAATAGATACCTAACATGTCACCCTTCAAAATTGCACGCGCTCGTGGAATGGCGCCAAACTTCGCTACTTAAAAATCCCCATAGGCGGCGCTTTAAAACTTTTTACTGGTTACATGTTTTGAGTTACAGAGGAGGTCTAGGGCCAAAATTATTGTTCTCGCTCCAACGTTCGCAGCGATACCTCACATGTGTGGTTTGAACACCGTTTTCATATGTCGGCGGGACTTACGTATGCGTTCGCTTCTGCATGCGAGCGCACAGGGACAGGGGCGCTTTACATTTTTTTTTTTTTTTTTTATTGTTCATTTTACTTTATTTATTTTAGTTTGACACTTTTTTCCCCCCAAAAATTTTTTTGATCACTTTTATTCCTATTACAAGGAATGTAAACATCCCTTGTAATAGGAATATGGCATGACAGGTCCTCTTTACAGTGAGATATGGGGTCAATAAGACCCCACATCTCACCTCTAGGGTGGAAAGCCTGAAAAAAAAAAAAAAAAACGATCCTGGCTTTGATCGTAGCGAGCATTGCAGGGTATCGCAGAATATCGCAGGGTATGGCTGGGTATGGCTGGGTATGGCAGGGTATGGAAGAGTATCGCAGGTAATGGCATGGTATGGTATGGCAGAGTATGGAAGGGTATGGCAGAGTATGGAAGGGTAATGGCAGAGTATGGCAGGGTAATGGCAGAGTAATGGCAGGGTAATGGCAGGTAATGGCAGGGTAATGGCAGGGTAATGGCAGGGAATGGCAGAGTATGGCAGGGTATGGCAGGTAAGGGCAGAGTATGGCAGAGTATGGCAGGGCATGGCAGAGTATGGCAGGGTATGGCAGAGTATGGCAGGGTATGGCAGAGTATCGCAGGGTATGGCAGAGTATCGCAGGGTAATGGCAGAGTATCGCAGGGTAATGGCAGAGTATGGCAGGGTAATGGCAGAGTATGGCAGGGTAATGGCAGAGTATGGCAGGGTAATGGCAGAGTATGGCAGGGTATGGCAGAGTATCGCAGGGTAATGGCAGAGTATCGCAGGGTATGGCAGAGTATCGCAGGGTATGGCAGAGTATCGCAGAGTATCGCAGGGTATGGCAGAGTATCGCAGGGTATGGCAGAGTATCGCAGGGTAATGGCAGAGTATCGCAGGGTATCGCAGGGTAATGGCAGAGTATCGCAGGGTATGGCAGAGTATCGCAGGGTAAGGCAGAGTATCGCAGGGTAATGGCAGAGTATCGCAGAGTAATGGCAGGGTATGGCAGAGTATCGCAGGGTAATGGCAGTGTATCGCAGGGTATCGCAGGGTAATGGCAGTGTATCGCAGGGTAATGGCAGAGTATCGCAGGGTAATGGCAGAGTATCGCAGGGTAATGGCAGAGTATCGCAGGGTAATGGCAGAGTATCGCAGGGTAATGGCAGAGTATCGCAGGGTAATGGCAGAGTATCGCAGGGTATGGCAGGGTATGGCAGGGTATGGCAGGGTATGGCAGAGTATCGCAGGGTATGGCAGAGTATGGGGTATGGCAGAGTATCGCAGGGTATGGCAGAGTATCGCAGGGTATGGCAGAGTATCGCAGGGTAATGGCAGAGTATCGCAGGGTATCGCAGGGTATGGCAGAGTATCGCAGGGTAATGGCAGAGTATGGCAGGGTATGGCAGAGTATCGCAGGGTAATGGCAGAGTATGCAGGGTAATGGCAGAGTATGGCAGGGTAATGGCAGAGTATGGCAGAGTATGGCAGGGTAATGGCAGAGTATGGCAGGGTAATGGCAGAGTATGGCAGGGTAATGGCAGATTATGGCTGGGTAATGGCAGAGTATGGCAGGGTAATGGCATAGTAATGGCAGGGTAATGCAGAGTATGGCTGTGTATTGCAGGGTATGGCAGGGAATGGCTGAGTAATGGCAGGGTAATGGCAGAGTATGGCAGGGTAATGGCAGATTACTGCTGGGTATCCATCCATCCATGCTCAGCCATCCCTCCATACCCTGGAATACCCAGCAATACACTGCAGGCTATCGCTGTGTATTGCGGGGTATGGAGGGATGGCGGAGCATGGATGGATGGATCGGTGGTGCCAGAGCAGGCTGTGGGCACTACAGATCCCGCCCACAGCACTGCTGCCACCGATCCCTCCCCCTCTCCTCTCACACTGTACCGATCGGTACAGAGAGAGGAGGGGATAGGAACCGGCGTCATCAAATGACGCCGGTTTGCTTACATGTGATCGCTCCGTCATGTTGACGGAGCGATCACGTGGTAAACGGCCGCGATGAGCGGCCTTTTTACCGTGATCCGTGATCCGCCGGGTCCTCTGGACCCGGCGATCACGGAAGTTCTCGAGTGCGCGCCCCAGGGGGCGCGCAAGAGGGGAATTCCGGGAGGACGTCATATGACGACCTCCCAGAGTGAAGCAACCGCCCCGTAGCCGTCATTCGGCTATGGGCCGGTTGTAAAGTGGTTAAAAATAAATATGAATCCACCACCGATAATGTTAACTGCTTACCAGCCCCTTTTGACCCCTTGTTATAGGGGGTCAATGTGCGCCCGTGGCTTAATATCCAGCCGGGGCCTTTTCCACGTCTCAGCACTGCTCCGCACTTCCAGTGTTACCTGTCAAATGGATATGGAATGGGGTACCGAAAAAAAGACCAAGAGGCTCTGTATAGCATAAAATCCTGTGTCTCCCCGCTCAGCACAGCCCTGCCAGATCACACTTCAGCTCTCATAACACCACATTTAAAGTGATTGCAAACAATCGCTTTGTAAAACAACGGATTCAGTTTAAAATAGAAATGAAAGGCAAAAAGTTTGTGTATACATATAAAAAAAACATGATATTGATAATTACCTCTCCCCCCCCCCCTTTTTATAAGCCCTGTTTCACACCAGCGCACTTGTCATGTGACAAAGTTCATAGCAACTTTGAAAAAGGCTCCTGCACTATACAGTTGTGCTCATAAATTTACATACCCTGGAAGAATTTATGATTTCTTGGGGAAAGCAAAATAATTGACAAAGGATCTGCGGGAAAAAGGTAGTTGAACTGTATAAAACAGGAAAGGGAGATAAAAAGATATCCAAGGAAATTATAATGCCAATCAGCAGTGTTCAAACTCTAATCAAGAAGTGGAAAATGAGGGGTTCTGTTGAAACCAAACCACGGTCAGGTAGACCAACTAGCGGTTCAGCCACAACTGTCAGGAAAATTGTTTGGGATGCATAGAAAAACCCACAATTAACTTCAGGTGAAATACAGGACTCTCTGAAAACATGTGGTGAGGCTGTTTGAAGATGCACAATAAGGAGGCACTTGAAGAAAGATGGGCTGCATGGTCGAGTCGCCAGAAGAAAGCCATTACTATGCAAATGCCACAAAGTATCCTGCTTACAATACGCCAAACAGCACAGAGACAAGCCTCAAACCTTCTGGCACAAAGTCATTTGGAGTAATGAGACCAAAATTTAGCTTTTTGGCCACAACCATAAATGCTACATTTAGAGAGGAGTCAACAAGGCCTATGATGAAAGGTACGGAGGTGGATCGCTGATATTTTGGTGATGTGTGAGCTATAAAGGCACAGGAAATGTGGTCAAAATTGATGGCAAGATGAATGCAATATGTTATCAAAAAATCCTGGAGTAACATTTACATTCATCAGCCAGGAAGCTGTGCATGGGACGTACTTGGACATTCCAACATGACAATGATTCAAAACACAAGGTCAAGTTTACCTGTCATTGGCTACAGCAGAATAAAGTGAAGGTTCTGGAGTGGCCATCTCAGTCTCCTGACCTCAATATCATTGAGCCAATCTGGGGAGATCTCAAATGTGCAGTTAATGCAAGACAGCCCAAGAATTTACAGGAACTGGAGGCTTTTCGCCAAGAAGAATGGGCAACTTTACTATCTAAGAAGATAAAGAGCCTCATCCACAAATACCACAAAAGACTTCAAGCTGTCATTGGTGTTAAAGGGGCAATACACGGTATTTAGAACTGGGGTATGTAAACTTTTGATCAGGGTAGTTTGGGTAGTTTCTGTTGCCGTTATGATTTAAAAAGAGTAAACACAGTGGATTGATAATAAATGGCTTCAGCCAAACACTAACCATGAGTGAAAGAAATGTTTTTGTGTTATCATTCATATTCTCTGAAAAATGGCCAAGAAATCATGAATTCTGACAGGATATGTAAACTTATGAGCACAAATATATCTGTATGATTTCAGCATGACTTGCATTGACATCTAGTAAATGAAGTTGCAAAGATAGTTGGCTTTGAAGTCACACTGATGTAGTGTGAATTTAAAGCTGCACTGGCTTGAACCAGGGCTAAGTGATCATAAGAGCTGGGGAAGGAGAAGCTGCAGCACCCTGATCTTCCCAGTGAAAGGTTGTGCAGGGGGGTGTCGGGACAAGTCTGATCATTGGAGGAGAACTCACTGAGTTCCCAGCATATCTAGAGAACTGACCATGGTGTGTTCTCCTGCTTAGTGTATTTTAATAGGAAAGCAGAGGGACTGGCAGGAACACCAGGAATTTCACATGAAGGAAGCACTACAAATAACACAATATACTGTTTCATACAAGTACATGGTAGAGCAGGCACATATCAGGAATATGAAATGTTGGGTTTCAAACTCTTTAAGGATTAGTAATCTGCACTATATATAATATATTTCTTTTTGGGGTTTATGTGCACTTTAACTAATGAATAAACAGATATATAAAAGAGTGCTTCTAGATTTGCCTGATAGAACAGCTACTGATGACATCAGAACTACATGTATGACAGATGCCAGCTCTGGTGTTGTGTCTTCTCCTCCATCCATGCTTGGCCATTTACAAAACACACAGTTGCAGAGTCATTACAGGTTCACAGGCATAATCACAGGTAAAGTTTAAGACTATAATGCCCCATACACACGGTCGGATTTTCCGACGGAAAATGTCCTATCAGACAATGTTGTCGGAAATTCCGACCGTGTGTAGGCTCCATCTGACTTTTTCCGTCGGATTTTCCGACGGACAAAGTTTTATCTCCTGCTCTCAAATTTTCCGACAACAAAGTCCTATCGGACTTTTTCCGATCGCGTGTAGCGAATTACGACGGACAAAGTGCCACGCATGCTCAGATCACATTACAAGACCAAAGCTATTGGCTACTAGCCTCTACGTAGTCCCGTCGTAGGAAACAAACATCACCACGTTCAGAATGATCGATTTTCCGACAACTTTGTCCGACCGTGTGTATGCAACACCAGTGTCGGACAAAATTCGTCTGAAAAAATACGATGGATTTTGTGGTCGGATTTTCCGACCGTGTGTACGGGGCATAAGACTTTGGAGGGTAGGTGGATATAATTTAAAGGATAATTGCACAAAAGTATAGTTATCCCTTCATTTTAAAATGATTACCAGTGGTTTGCTTTTTGGGGCTTCATGTGCAGATAAAATAAGTACCCAAAAAAGGACATACAGAATGCTTAATGCACAAGACTGTGACGTGGTACTGAGATCATAGTTAATTACATGTTATACTTAACACTTGAGTTTAGAGGCAGATAAAAAAAACTACAGCCCAGGAGCAGCAGAGTTTTGGCACAAAAAATGCTTGATACACCTAAATGCATGTAAACGCACCTAGGCGCTAGGTGCGTTTAGCACTAGAGAGATCATTCATTTCAATGGTCAGAACAGACCAGTTCAGGAAAGTCCAGGTGCCCCCAGTCTACTCCATCTGCTTTGCAGCTACTTCCCGCTTCTTGTGCAATGGTCCATCCCAGCCGGAATGCCTGGTTTCTTTCCCCAGGGTTTTTAGTGCAACTTGTAGGCTTGAACCATCCAGCACTGAGGTCTCTGAACCCTCAGGCCTTCCGGTTAGGTTCCTTTTGCTTTTTGGCACTGGGGTCTCTGAACCCCCAGGCCTTCCAGCCTGCTCCTGGAGGTCACATTGTGAAGCTTCTCTGGACCTAGTCTCTTCCCATCTCCCCCAGGAAGCATGTGACCTCAGTATATATATATATATATATATGTCCCACCCCTGCCCATACAAATTAATGATTGGACCAGGGCCATATACACTGCCTGCCCTTCAGTCCCTGACCTGCCTTCTTTCCAGAAGATTACCCTGGAGAAGCAAGGGAGGTTTTCCAGGGTGAAGTACAGGTGGTCACACCCCCCTCTATTCTACTGCTCCTCCCCAAACCCAAATCAACAACCATGCCTAAACAAAAGAAAGTGTAAGACACTGGCAATTTCTCCTAACATCTACCTATTAGCATCCACCAAAAGGTGGTGGGCGCTACATTTGTTATTTTAATAGGGAAAAAATTTGACTTTACAATCACTTTAAGGTCTGAGAAGTGGTTTAACCTTTAACTGCATCAACGCTAGTCCACTATATAAACCTGCAGCTGACACACATACCTAGACACTAGGTACACCAGATAATATATAATAAAGTGTAGCGCATAAAAATATGGTCATCAGTGATATGGAAAATATCAACATCTGTGCAATACCAGATACTATACAGTTAAGGTACATCAGCTTAAAGAGTGAATAAACTTCCTCTGCTGACATTTACCTAAAGGTAAGCCTATGATAAGGCTTACCTATAGGTAGTGTAAATATCTCCTAAACATGTACCGTTTAGGAGATATTTACACTACATGCAGCCATTGACATCACTGGCGCATGCACAGTCACCGAGCCGGAGCCCGCGAACCCAGAAGCAAGACGGGTGAAAATGGAAGCGGCTGCAGCGCTGACATTGCGGCTCTGGAACAGCTTAGTTTTAAGGTAAGTTACTAGCATACTAGCACATTATGACTTTACCTTGCAGGAAGAAGAAAAAAAAATCTGGCGGTTTACAACCGAGTTAATAAACAATACTGATTATATTAATAGTCATAGAAAATTCATAATGCAAATAACCCAGTGAAACCTAATATATATATACATAAATAAAAACCAAGAAATTCATGTGAGAAAAAGTCCCAATTCCAATAGATCAGATCTTTTGGAAATCCCAATCTTCTCAATTACTGAGTTCTGGATACAGAAAGTGTTGTGTGAAAGGAGGCTTACCAGGAGAATATGACACTCGGATTATAGAGCAGTCCTAACAGCTTTACTTGTAGATTCTCTCTGATTGTGATTACTTTAAAACAAGCACCCCACAGCAGATGGCAGCCAGATCTTCTTTAAAGTGGATGTAAACCCGATTCATTGAGCTGGGCACATAGATCTGTAGTGTTTTCTTATCTCTCTCCAAAGCCCTGTGTCTCGTAGCTTTCTCTTGCTGCGTTCCTCTGTTATCAGCCTGATAAGTTTTCCATCACATATAATAAAACCAGCCAGAGTTTTGAGTCGGGGGGGATGCTAAAAATTACAGGGCACCTACTAGCAAACATATGTAGGCATAGGACACGCCTCCTGTCACACTCCCTTAAAGGAGAATTAACCAAAAAAAAAAGGTTAATTAAATCCAAAAGGGCTTTTTTTACCACTACTATATCTTTATATTGGCTTTTAAAATTTACAAATGCAGCAATTTAGAATTTGGATGAAAGGTTTAGCACTGGGAAACACTTTTTGAAATATAAAAAGTACATTTTATATACAACTATATAGATCAGACCAGAATGAGGGACACATGAGGAGGAAAGAGGGACAGAGGGACATTGCTCCAAATCAGGGACAGTCCCTCGAAATCAGGGACAGTTGGGGAGCTATGCCTCTACCTCTAATCTCTACCTATGTGTAGAGGAGGGGTGTGCCTTTCCTCCAATCAGCTGTCTTGGCTGTCTTGGCTGTGTGCCCAGGCTTCTCTGCAACAATAACCAGGAAGAGAAAAAATCCTAACATGAAGGGCACTTTCTAAATAGTATCTAAAGATGAAGGCCGCAGATATGGATGTAAAACCTATATTGGGAGATTTGTTTCATCTTTGTGTATCATCTGAGTCTGTTCACTTCACTGGGTATATGTGAGAGTGTACATCCACTTTAACAACTGATCCTCCTCCATGAGCCGCAATATATACTCATTTAAACATCCAGGGTATACATGTAAAATAAGCATACTTCCCATTGTGCCATACTATAAAACAATTGAATTTATTGATTAAAATTGCACTTACAAAAATGCAGAGCATTAAACAGTGTTGTGTACAAACAATCTCCACGATAGCCACATTTCTTTTACTGTTAAATCAGTAAAAATTCTGAATTCCCTTCCACTGCTAGTGGTGTTAGCAGAGGACATAGAAAACTTAAAAAATTGTGAGATGAGATTTTAAGCTAACACAATTTAGAGGGGTATGGGAATCTGTAGAGACATACACACGTTGAAACGGATGGGCCTGTGTCTTTATTCATCCTTAACTGCTTCAGCCCCGGAAGATTTTACCCCCTTCCTGACCAGAGCACTTTTTGCGATTCGGCACTGCATCACTTTAACTGACAATTCCTTGGTTATGCAACAATGTACCCAAACAAAATTTGCATTCTTTTTTTCCCACAAATAGAGCTTTCTTTTGGTGGTATTTGCTCATCTCTGCGGTTTTTATTCTTTGAGCTATAAACAAAAAAATAGCGACAATTTTGAAAAAAAAAACACAATATTTTGTACATTTTGCTACAATAAATATCCCCATTTTTTTTTAAAAAAAAAGCTAATTTTTTCTCAGTTTAGGCCGATATGTATTCTTCTACATATTTTTGGTAAAAAAAAATCGCAATAAGCGTAAATATTGATTGGTTTGCGCAAAAGTTATAGCATCTACAAAATAGGGGATATTTTTATAGAGTGAAACCAGGATCAAAATAATAATAATAATGTGGAACAAAAAAGTCCAAAGAGTGTCAGGTAAGACACTGGTATATGTGAATCTCTGTAAGCAGCTGGACAGAAGTATATTTAGACAACTTGACAGATGATGTAGGGAGATTGAATACTCTTACCAAGAATGTTGGATACACCTGCCGTACGGCATTGTATCATACAGGCTTGGGTGCTTAACCTCCTGCGCTGAAAGATACCGAATCCGGCCGGAACAGGACAACGGGGCAGAAGAGCAGCACAGCGAATGGACAGCATGCACTCCAAACAGGAACTCCCAAACGATCCACTCGATGGAATCCCAATGGCAAAAGGGAGAGAGTGCAAACAAAAAATGGAAGCAACTCCGATGGTGCAGGTCAAAATTAACTTAAAATGTATTCACATTATACATAAAATAGACGTGAAAATAAAATCTCGAGAATATGGTATAAAAAAGGCAATCAGCAATGTGAGAAACACGAGATAGCTGGTCCGATGCGTTTCGACTCAAGTGGTCTTCTACTGGGGCATATCTAGTAGAAGACCACTCGAAACGCTAATCGCCTGCCTGTGCCATTCTGCCACAGAAAAACTGCGGCGGCTGGTCGGC
>CM053027.1:74678382-74740882 GCA_028564925.1 Lithobates sylvaticus
AGAGAGTTCTTTGCCATGAGGTGCCATATTGAACTTCCAGCGACCAGTATGTGAGAGTGAGAGCGATAACACCAAATTTAACACACCTGCTCCCCATTCACATCGAGACCTTGTAACACTAAGGAGTCACATGATACCGGGGAGGGACAATGGCTAATTGGGCCCAATTTGGACATGTTCACTTAGGGGTGTACTCACTTTTGTTGCAAGCGGTTTAGACATTAACGGCTGTGTGAGTTATTTTGAGGGGACAGCAAATTTACACTGTTATACAATATGTACACTCACTACTTTACAATGTAGCAAAGTGTAATGTAATGTCCCATGAAAAGATATAATAAAATATTTACTAAAATGTGAGGGGTGAGCTACTGTATGTGTATATATATATATATATATATATATATATACACATACATATATATATATATATATATATATATATATATATATATATATTGTATATTGCCTACTGTATACCAGCCCCTGCCTATTTGTAAAATAATTTATTTCTCTGTAAAGCCAATGTGTAGTTCCATTGGTGTCTCAACTGCTTTATAACTGCCATATCTTGAAGTGTGAGGCCACTTTCAAATACATATGCATGAGGCTTTAAAAAAACTTTAAAAAAATATCTGCAGACATCTGATGTGCATGCACCAAATAAAGCAAAAATAAAAAATGGCAGCTGCTCAATCAGTTTAAAACTTGCATGGGTGATTGCTTGGATACATAATTCACTAAGTACACTCAGGCCTACTGACCAGAACAGATAACTCATGTATTTAATGTGTTTCTTGTTCAAATTATTTATTGCGACAATGCAAGTACAGGGAGCACAGACAAAGAAGCAATGCAAAAAACAACAAGGTGGAAGCCTAATGGTACATGTGAACAGTGCAGACACTTATACGCTAGGAGGTATCTAAAAGTCCGAGTTATGCCGCGTACACGCGACCGGCCTTTCCGGCAGACTAGGTTCCGACGGTTTTTCCGATGGACTTTCGACGGACTTCCGACGGACTTTCCGAACGAACGGAAAAATTTGAAACATGTTCTATTTCTAAAGTCCATCAGATTTTTGGACAGCAAAGTTCCGATGAAGCCATTGAATTGTCCGGTGGATTCGTTCCGTCGGACCTTTGCTGTCGAAAAGTCTGGTCGTGTGTACACGACATTAGAAACACAATAACCATGGAATGTTGCTAATGGCCTTGCAAATGTCATAATCTCAACAGAGAAACTAAAGGTGCCCTTTCTTGGTGTGGAATCTCATGTGACCACATCTAGTGGGTCCAAGAGGGGCAAGACTGCGTGAGAATGATACAGTGATCAAATCAAGTAATATAATTCGGGGGAGAGAAGAGTGCACCCTTCTAATTACAGAGTCTCATGTTGGCAAAGCAGGACACGTAGCTCATGTTACCTCAGTAAGCATCCATTAGGGCGGGTAACCAGTAACTTGCAGGAAACTCGCAGGCAGAAAGAGCATCGTTATTTTCTAATTAGGGAGTTTTGTAAAATTTGCCTGAAATTTAATTAAGAAAATGTGTTTAAAAAATACAGTATTTTCTCTTATTGTAACTTAGTATAACAATTGTTACAAAATGCAAACATCATAAATACACACTCTGCAGTAAAACTCTAGTTTGAAAGTTTCAAAATGTAAAAAAAAAAGTGCTAATTAATTTAAAAAAAGGCAGCTTTCACTGCAGTACTCATCTCGTCTCTAGTGTCCCCTGCAAAAGGTCTGCTTCAATGATAGTCCTCTTCTGGGTTGAATGACCCTTTATATGAGTCAAGGCTGTCTTGAACACATCACTAAGTAAGTCTGGGATATTCTGCACTGATGTCATCACTTCAGTCCAGTTCTGTGAAATATTGAAGACCATCCACTGCCACCGCAGTAAGAAGAGGAAGAAGGGGATGCCACTTAGCTTGAAGACCCCTAGAATCGAGGCAAGTATGAATGGTATTAAAAATAAAAACAAGTGCAGAAGGAGCATGGAATGGGGACGTAAAAGAACTTTCTTTTTTAATTAGTTTTCTACATTCTATGAAGCTGAATAACTGGCTACACATTATAAGATACACAACTATAAAAAGAAATAATATAATAATTTCAGCTTGTGAAGTATATTGTAATCTCTGAATTGATTAAAAAGTGAATGGAAGAATCTCACCTGCTGGCTCCCACATCTGTCAGAATATGCAAACTTATTCTGCATCTGATAGGCTTCAGTCACTGTTCATCTGAGTATTTTTCAACTGGCTCTTTTGATTTATGGATCGAAGGTTGACAAGCCAGGTGGTGCTGATAGGACCACCCATCACGCAAAAATCTGGCAAAATTTGAGCCATGTATGGCAAGCATAACTTCAGGTTGTGTGGCTTCTTGCAGTTCCAAAGTCAGTTGGTTCTGTGTCAGAGATATAAAGGTTTTCATAAATTATGGCAGAAATGTTTGTGTAATGTGTCAGTGTCATGACTGGCATAGCCACCCTTACACCTATTCTTTGGTACCCTGCTGGAACTCTCCGCTCCTCCTCTCTACCAAGTGCTTCTATAGCAATGTGCTATGGGAGTACCCATGCTTGTGCGCTCTTGAGCCAGGCTCTGTGCATTCATAGACACACACAGTACAGCTCAGCCATACCCCCAGCTCCCTGCTTGCAGGATTTGGCTGACAGCAGCAAAAGCCCATCGCTCTCGCTGCTCCCAGCGTAGCCTGTGAATCCAGGAAGAGAGAAGAGCGGGGACAGTGCTGGATTGCGAAAGATGTAAAGGTAAATGTTTTGGGGAGGACAAGTGGTGGGGTGTTTTTAACTTAATGCAAGGAATGCATTAGGGTAAAAAAAAACACCTAGAATTTAGAACAAATTTAAATTTCTATAGCCCCTAAGCCCCTATGTCCTCCCTAACACCTACACCTGGCATCAGTGCTTTTAATCCAGCAGAAAGAAAGACTACAAGAAAGTTGAGAATATTGTAATTTACGAAACAGAAATCTGAGTCTTTTATCTTCTACTATATATCGAGCACACAGAACTATGGAGACTGTTCAGGGGACAAAGTAATTTAACCTTTCTCATGTGCTCCTGACTGTTATGCCATGTACACACGGTCGGAATTCTCGTCGGAAAAGGCTCTGATGGTTTTCCCGTCGGAATTCCGACGGAATTTCACTCAAACTGTCTTGGCTACACATGGTCACACCAAATTCCGACAGTCAATAACACCACACCTTAAAAAACATTTGACTGCACTGTAAAAGGGAAGTTTAATGCTTCTGAGCATGCGTCGAATTGTTTCCGAGCATGCGTCGGAATTTTGCGTGTCGGAATTGCATACACACGATCGGAAAATCCGATAGAAAGGTTTTCCGTCGGAAAAATTAAAAACAGGTTCTCAATCCAAAGTCCGTCGGAAATTCCGACAGAAAAAGACCGATAGGCATACACACGGTCGGAAAATCCGATGAAAAGCTCCCATCGGACTGTTTCCATCGGAAATTCCGACCGTGTGTACACCGCATTAGAGTTATGGGTACCCTGCACCATGTTTTTTTTTTGTCTGTTATGCTTCCATTTTAGATAACAATGGAGTTAAATAAAAAAAAAAAGAATCATGCATGCTTTAAACAAATCTTGTAGTATAAATTTAATGTAGATAATAAAAAAGGGTCCTCGCAAACAAAAAACGCAAGATGCAATCTTAAATTAATATTGCAGGAAAATGTCTATGCATTTCTTAAACATGTTGTTGACATTTTATCTCAGCAATTTACTTTTTATGATGTTCTCCCATTATATTTTCCTTTGATGCATTGCCGAAAATATAGTAAACATCGTAAACCAATGTTGCACCTCTCATTTATCTTAATGACTTGCTTAAGCTACTGTAACATGTATGGCCTTTATTTAGAATTGTCACATTCCTAAACTATTTAGACACATCGGTCTTCAAAGAAAAAAAAAGTTCTCATTACTCTAGAGCGACTATCAAGCACAATCATATTTTTATCTCGCTCTATGGCAGATCATTGCTTTTTTCAACAACTTGTTTGAATTACAACCTTGGCTGTGAGATGATAAGGCCTGAACAATTTCAGGTTAATGATTCCTCTACCTATAAATTGAATGTCTCTCTAGAAATCAAATCATTCACAAATGACATTCTATCATAAAGAACAAAGTGTGAATTGAGCCATAACGTTCTATGCATATTATTGTTATGTCTAGCTTGCTAATAACAAATAAAGTAATAACTCACAGAGTGTAAGATCTATAAAATGATAGACTACTGATTAACAGCAATATGGCAAATAAGGTAAAAAAAAAAAAAAAATCTATAACTTCAAATGGTACTGCAGGGTCACCTTCAGTTCTATAATCTAGCAAAGCCATATATGAAATCATAAGGAACCATGCCTTGTTATAAGTAAGCAAGATGGTTCTTAAATATCTGGTTCTTACAGTTCTACCAGTTAGTAAAGATGAATGACAGGCAAACAGTTAAATGCATAAACTTAAAGAGTAACTAAAGAGTAACATTGCCCTCTGAGTGCTCTATGTACATTACAAGGATTTTGACAAACTTTGTTGCAGATTCCTACCTTTTCTTATTCTGAAGAAATCTCTGTATGTTTGTCTGTATCCATGTGTAGAAGTGAGTATAATGGGATTGGTTTCTCAATTATCAACTACTGCACTTGCAAAGTTCTAATGAGGAAAATTGCAGGGTCTGCATCCCTTTATATGTGACTTCTTATTGGGAGTATCTCACCAAAAATTAAATTTTTGTTGCAGGGGATGCCTGATATCTGACTTGTATCTTAGTGCAGACTTCTGGGAAAATTAGTGAGCCAATCACACAAGCAGGAAATTATGTTTCTGGGGGGCGTTATGTATACATTCTGTGTACAGAACACCTCCAGGTAGCCATATTGCATTGCATTTCACAGAAAATTACAGCTCTGCAAATTGAAAAGGAAAGGTCATTTTTAATAACACTCAATTACAATATGACTTGTGTTGCAATTGTATATGCTATATTAATATTTTTTTATTTGCTTTTTATTTTTTTAAAGTGGATTTACCCTTTAAGCACAAACATTGTCATGACTCGGCAGTAATACTTTCATGCCCTGTCTATCTCTTACCTGGTCTGTGTATCAGCCTTAGGGCCTGTACTCTCACACCCTAGTCTCAACAGGAACCACTATTTAACACTGTGTTCTCCAAGCCTGCCTTGCTGAGCAATATTGTGTGTTTGGTTTCCTGTCTCCTGGTTGCCATGTGCTCTACATCTGTCTCTGTTACCGATCCTGGCTTGTTCTTTGACTATGCCTGCCTGCTTGACCTTTGGCGTGTTCTCTGTCTACCCTTGTCTGCTAGTTTGACCTTTGGCTTATCTCCTAACTATCCCTTGCTGTCCTGGGCTGCTGCTTCCTAGTAGTCTGTTGTTTCAGAGGTGCATAGTTAGGGACTTGAATCATTAGCCTCCCGACCATGGCTTTATTTACCATAAAAGCGCTCATGGGCTCATGTGCCAACACTGATCTTTAATATTTACAAATTGTTATAACTCTTTCCTAATTTTGTGTCCTCTCCTGGTCATGGCCACCTCTGGACATTTGTGGCTCAACAACGGAACTGTAGGTGGGAAGGGATGTGGTGTGTGTTGAGAGGAGATAGAAGGCTGTTTATAGGCTAGGAAACATGCAATCCTATGTCCTTTCTACTTTGATGGCCCACACACATGATAGGCAGTTCTGCAAATAAAGCAGACCCTTTATTGACTCCAATAGAACAATCTAGCATTAGTTTTTACTATAATCATCATACGATAAAAGGGACAGCATTTATACAGATAGGCATTGACATTCTTGTATGGTAATGGCAACCTGATGTCTAAATTTAGCCCAGGTCCCAACTGATGCATTAGGTGCTCTGTGTACCAAGTGTACTTGCAGTGTCCCCAAGTACTTTAGTGATATCCTGCAAAAACAGTGCCAATACACAAAGCCATGTGTTCACAAACCAGGCCGGTTAAAGTTATTCTGTCACTGGGTTAAAAAATGACACAAAGCAGGACCCTACAAAAAAAGAAGCTTTATACTTGCCTATCCCACCACCCATTCCTCCAGTCTTTGCTCTGTTCACAAGCTACATCCTCCTAAAGAATCAACACATTAGACACTTCTGAGGATATCGGATGCCTGTGTTCCCTGTACGATATTATGGTTGCTTCTGCTGATCCTTATATCACTACTGTGTCCTGTATTGATGTAGGGGGCCTTGAAAAGGAACCGCACCATGCAGGGGGTAATAAGGTGCCATCACTCTGCAAGAAAGCAAAGATGAGATCAACCAGCAAGGGGACAGGTGAGTATAAAGCCTCTATGTATGCTGTTCCTGCTATGTGAAATTTTTTAGACTCAGTGGTAAAGTCACTCCAATTAAAAAATCCTAAAATGTGACCACAGTGTACTGCTACATTTACTTATGTAGGTATTTTGTTTTTCGCAGAAAATGTAACATTTCGAAAGAGGAAAATTTAAATGTTTCAAATATGAAAACACGTTCTTTTGCCTATTAAAAGTATGAATGCCCACAATATAAAATTAAGTCTGTGTTGTTGAGAAGCTCTAAAATTAAATACAATATATTTGTAGAGAGTAAAATTAATTAGTTGTATAATCCTTCTTAATTGAGCATTTTATCTTCATTATATAGTATTAATATTTATAATAGTTTTAGATAATTTATTCAGCTGAGAATGATCAAAAAGCAAAATCTAGACAGATTTAATATATTCTTAGATCAGTGTTCTTGGTTTGTTTGAAAGAATGAATTAATAAGATTATATCAGGCTCATTTGAATGATTTGTGTGAGCCTATTAAATTATACAGTACCTAATTTATTTCTAATTGATAAATGATTTCTATTTTGCCCTCTATATGTTTAAAAAAAATGGTCCACTTCTATAATTTCTTAATACCATTAGGAAATTCCAGCAGCTTTAGTTAACAGATGAAGGCTGAATGTAGTCATGTAGGAAAGGACTTTAGTTCCATGGATGTGACTTGTGGCTGTTATACTTGTGAAAAGATTTCCATATGTGGACACAAATACAATGAGAGCAATAAGGGATAAAGTTTGGGCTTGCCATCACCATAGGTTCGAGGTGAATCCTGCAGGTTCAAGATTTGCTGTCAAAGAACATATATGTGCAGATTTGCCTGGGAAATTTTTAAAAAACATAATATTCTACATGGCTTTTGAACTATGTCCAGCAAGCTTAGAAAGGTAAATAAGGAAGCTTTTGATTAAGCCAGCTCCATCACTGTAAAAGTGTGGGGGGGGGGGCACAGAACAGCCCCCCATAGACTTTAGTGGGATTTGCCTTGAGCAAGATTTACTGAACACACAACAGATGGAATATTTGCTTGCTTGTGGTGTAGGCCTCAAAATATGTAAACTCTCAAAAGTATGTGCATGCAAAGCATGCATGCCTTTACAGCACATCAGTTTAAAGTTAACCTGTGAATGATGGCCATAGAATTATTGCTCTCACTCCAGCATGTGTGGCAATACTGATCAGCTTCTTCCCCAGTCAGATCAGCTGGGTTTAAAAGCTCAGGGTTCATATTTCCCTGGGGAGGTCAACAAACATATGCTGACTGATCTCCAACTGCTTTCCTTCCTAAAACCCACCTTGATGGTTCCTTGCACCCAGCAGGAACAAATAAGCCAGGACACATGGTGGTGGTGGTGATATTGTGTGGGTAGCATGTGTCTGAGCGTGTACAAGTAATTGGGCACCACCTGAATCATTTCCACCACATAACTGGGAGCTGGGAGAAAATTAATGCTATGTAACTTGACTGTTATAGAAGTTAGGGGTTGTTAACATGCCAGCTCTGCCTCCACTGCATGAAAGGATAATAACCCACCCCCTGACCAACTTGAACACCCCATGTCCATGCTACCAGAACCACTTCCTCCACTGTCCTAATTCTTTGTTGAATCCAAGTCATATAATATTAGAGCTTACACATGATTTATGGCATCAAGGATGCCAGGAGAAACATGGTTCTGCATCCCCAGAATGATTACAAATTTTGTGGAGGCTCCTAAAAAGCTACAGAGCTGCAAGGAAGCACAGCAAATGTTAGTATAAGTGTATTGAGGGTAAGAGGCTCTGTTGCTTTTCCCTGAAGTGCACATAGGCAGCATTTCCCCAAATTAAAGATCATTTCACAAGTAACTAGTGCTTGCTTTGTCAAGTTAAAATATAAACTTGGGATTACTCATGAAATGATTGTTGGTTTGGAGTTTTATGCCATGTCTGAATTAATTGATCTATGCTTTGAAATACAAAATGACCAAAACTGCATAGTAGTGTGTACTCACTGCACTCAAACTGCATTCTGTGCATGGACAAAATAATTTCTCATTTGTTGTGTTACTATAGCTTTTTGGTGGCAGCAAATTTAATAGGCTTTTTGCACCTACTGTATACTCTGCAGCCTGCTCTGCTTTTCAGATGCCAAAATTCAATATGATGCCGCTAGAAAATTCTGTTGAATTGAGCTACAAAGCATTATATAAAAGTCCTATGAAGGTGAGAATGTAAATTGAGTGGACAGAATACTGGCTAGTGTATTCCTTCAAGTTCAAGACCTATAGTCTCTCTGAGCTCGTTGAAGTCTTATCCACACAGTGGAAAAGGAGGTTGCATTATGTGGCAAGATGATACAGATGTTTACATACACTGCATAGCCAAAAGTTGTGAACACCTAACCACCACATCCTTATGAGCTTATTGGACATCCCATTCCAAAAACATGGGTATTAATATCACATGATTTTGGAATGTGTTTGTAGGAACTTGTCCTGAAGGTGTTCAACAAGGTTGAGGCCAGGGCTGGCTCTGTGTAGGGTATTTACATTCCTCCCCACCAAACTCATTAAACTATGGTCCTGGCGTTGTGCACAGTGGAACAGGAATGCAGGAACAGAAAAGAGTCTTTCCTCATACTGTTGCCACAAAATCAAAAGCACCCAATTTTCAAAAATGTCTTTGGAGCATTAACAGTACTCCTCAATGGAAACACCTGAACTCAATAATTTGACTGGATGTCCACTATTGGCCATATAGTAGATGTGATAGTTGTCCACAAACTTTTTTCTTTTCCACATATATTTTATTCATTTTCAAGGGTTTTAGTGCAATAAAATTGAGGTGTGGCGTGTCCTCCAAAAAACGCTCTAATTGTCTCACAGCTCTCAGGCTCTTAACAGCTCCACTGACAGCTCTCCTGGGATTCCCTGTGGTGGCTTCCTGCCATCTCATCCAGATCCATGCCTAGACTCTGACTGTACTCCAACAGTCCCAGCGGCTCTGGCTCCAGGTGGACTTTTCTGTCGGTCACATACTTTTATTCTATACCCACTCTCTGAGATGCTTGTGAGTGAATATTTTTGTGTTTATTTGTGTTTTGATTTAATAAAACTTTACTGCACTATTGGCGGCTTGGCACCTCTCTCCCTTCCCCGCCTTCTCTCTTTTGCAGTGATCGGGTCTCCAGCTCTCTTCCAGAGGCAGCCTTACCATCCAGTCAGCTCAGTTTTTGACTAATTAGTTATGTACTAACACCTCTGGGGTCATTATTTTCATGGTTTTATGTTTGATGTCCTATTGATACATCCATGGATTGTTTTTCCACCATGGTGTCTTATACAGGAATCCACTACAGACTTTTGTAATTATTCATAGGTGTATCCTGCCAGATTCCTCAAGTTAATATACAGCCCCACATACATTATTCTACTAGATTGTATCAATTGTTTTCTCCCTTGCAACCAGTGTAGCACTGAGTGTTAGTGTTCTGTCTTTTATTGCTTAGTATATAATCATGTCACAAGAGACTGCAGACTTCCAATACATCTAACAATAACAGGATGTGGCTGTGTAGCAGAGAACAATCTGACAAGAGACTGCAGACTTTTTACCTGGTGCCAATGGATTTGACTGAAAGGCAATATACAATAAAAATAATAAGATAAAAGTTAATTTTGCATATTTTAAAACTTTATCATAGATTTAATGTTCATAGATTCAATGTTTGCTGTATAGCATGAGCATGCCACTGATTTTAGTGTTGTGTAAAGTTTCTTTTTGAAAAGCTCACCTGTTGTTCCCACCTCTCTTTGCAAATAGAACTGTAGCTGATTTAGCATAAAAAAAGAGATAAACTAGTGTCATTTATTTTTGTGTAATGATCAGTTGTACATAAGAACTGGTGTCGTTTTCACTCCAGAGCAAAGGCTCCCTCTAGGACAACCCTGTATTCTGCAAAGGTATGTAGAGAGTTGCCAATTATTTAAACTTTTACAAAGATAAAAAAAAAAATGCAAACAGGCAATGGTAACAAATAGCAGGCACCCCAGTTGCTCAAATGTATATGCCATTGACTTCTAGAGCCCCCTATAACCATCAAAACTCAAGGTGCTCTGATATGAAAATGCTGATTTTGCTCCCTAATGATGATGTCTTGTCTGCCCTTTCCTGTTTCCAGTTCTTAGTTATTGAGCCTGCTTATCATGCTCTAGGATAAATAGCTTACTGTAGGAGGAAGCTGGTTGACCAGACATAAACCTTAGGCATTCATTTTGCGCTCCTGGGGCAACTCAATATAGCAATACTGGTACATGCAGGCAACACCCAGTTTCTCATTGCTTTTCCTTATGTAAAAAAAACATTCTCTTTATGAGGGACAGGAATTGGTGACTGCAATTGTTATGCTTTTTTTTGCATGCAAGAGGCAGAAGGTACTGCTTCAGTTCAGAAGTTAGCATGTCACTCTCTAGTAGTGCTTGCATGGGATGTAAGTTTCAGAATGCTGGGTGTGTTCCGGGAATTTTGTGTTTTCTTAAAAGACCGGATACTCCTCTGAATGCTCACTTCTACTTCAGGTTTCCCTATGTTCTGCAGCTGAGCGTTTTACAAGGGTATTAGATGCAACATTGGTGTAGCAGTTTCCTGTGCTGTCTGATTCTCCCTGTTGATCGAATAGGGGAGACCTACACTGTAATAATTTTTTGACTTCTTCAATCTAAACCAGGTAATCACATGCTACCCATAATTTATCAGCAAGGATACAATTCAATTGATATTGTGGCCCCTGGGCAATGTCAAGACTCCTATTTCTGAAAGAAGATAGTAATGTATTCCTTTTTTTAATAATAAACCAACTAGATGAAAAATGTTGTGATCTGAATTCCGGTTGGGTGGTTTTGCCCATCTTCATTTATAGACTATGATGGGGAGCAGATGTCATTCAAATTGCCCAGATTTCACAGTGTGCAAGTTTTTAAATATTTCTCATCACTAATGATTATTCTTAATTGAATGAATAATAAAATGAACAGTTGGGTTATTATCTGTGCACAATTAATAGAAACAGAAAGGCATGCATAGTTTTTAGTTTAGGATAGTTCAGGCCAAAAAAATTAAAAAAAAGTAAAGTTTTATAGCCAGATAAGTATGAAATATTGCAAATGAATACTTAATAACAACATTTAAAGTCAGCAGGTAAAATCTGGTGACGTTTGAATGATTAAAAGTAGTGACACATTCTGCTTCCCCACCATCCTTGCCTGCTCTGTTTGAACAGTACATATGACTTTCAATCTGAGAGAAATTGTCAGAAGGCAAACAGCTTCTGCTGTGTTCACACTTTAGAGGACCCACCATACTCTGAGGCTCCAGTATTATTGGAACACACTGTATGAAATGTGTATTTGTTAACAAACAATAGTATTCACATAGTAAAACATGTAGCAAGGATATGAAACATTGATTTAAAAACTTAAAAAGTGCATTACTATTATTATTACATTACTAACATCATTATAGTTTTCCATGAAAAAGCAATACCTATGTTATTCCTACACCTCAGGCCCATTGATGTTGCTGCTCTGGAACTAACATATTAAATAATCTTCACAGAACAGCAACTTTCACCTGAAGTATCTGAAGTAAGTACTTAGTTTTATGACACAATTACTTACACATACACCAACACTGGTCTGAGGTCCCACCCCACACTCCAACTGGCCAAACTTCAGGCTCTGTCACCTTCCCTATGCAATAGGAACTGCATAAAGCTGCACATTGCTTATTTCTCTTCATCCAAAGCTTTATTTTACAAACCACAGAGGCACATTCCACCTCTTCTTGCCTTTGGCATGTTTAACCCCCTGTACACTGTCTAAGATCCCTTTCACACTGGGGCCATTGCTGCATTCGTGGTAAAGTGCCACTCGTTTTAGCAGTGCTTTTTAGCTGTTTAAGCGGTGCTTTTGCACCACTTTTTGTCCGCTAGCGGGGCACTTTTAATCCCAAAGAAGGGGATCAAAAATTCTGTGTTGCGTCTCTTCCGAAGTGCTTTTCACTGCCCTTTCATTGCAATGGGCAGGGGCGTTTTGGGAGCACTGTATTTTTCTAACTTGCCACAAGCACACTGCCCGGGTGTGAAAGCACCCATTGCAGAGAATGGGAGGCAGTTTTCAGGTGCTTTACAGGTGCTATTTCTAGCGCTAAAAATGCCTGAAAACTGCATTTTATTCTCTGCAGTGTGAAATGGGGTCTAGAAGTAGAACTAAATTCTCTTAATCATCAATAATTATTTTTAATCCTCAGGCTGCTAGCAATAGTAAATAGATATTAAGGTATATTATGCTTATTTCTTTTAAACCTTTTATATACTTTTTCAGTTGCTTCCTGGTTTCAGGCATAGGCCAAAATGATGTCACACAAACTAAGAGTCTTCATGGGCTGGATGAGGATGGGCTTTTTCAACTGCCTGCATGTCTGAGATAATCAGTTGCCCTTACTCAAGATGGCCATGGCTAGGCATGCTATGTGGTTGTTTTTAAAGTGATTTTTCAACAAAAGACATGGATGAATGGGGGAGCTTGCTTTGAATATTAAAAATGAATTAAATAGCATTTTCAGTTTGTGGTGCTTAGATACAATATAGTTGCGCTTTACTCTAATGCCACGTACACACGATCGGAAATTCCACCAGCAAAAGTCAGATGAGAGCTTTTGGTCGGAAAATGCGACCGTGTGTATACTCCATCAGACTTTTGCTGGTGGAATTCCAGCCAGCAAAAGATTGTGAGCAGGTTCTCAATTTTCCGGTCGGAAAAAGTTTTGATCAGAAATTCCGATCATCGGTACCAATTCTGACGCACAAAATTCCTACACATGCTCAGAAACAATTTGACGCATGCTCGGAAGCATTGAACTTAATTTTTTCGGCTCGTTGTAGTGTTGTATGTCACCGCGTTCTTGACGGTCAAAAGTTCAGCAAACATGTGTGACCGTGTGTATGCAAGCCAAGCTTGGGCAGAATTCCATCGGAAAAACCATCCAAGATTTTTCAGATGGAAATTCCGCTCATGTGTACGTGGCATTAGAGTTGCTCTGTGTGGAAGCCCTTGTAGGGGAAAAAGATGTCAAAGAAACTTGGCAGTGGATTGTCTCTGTGTCTTTTGCACAATCAAGTTCTGTATGCCGAGGAAGAAGCTGTGTGTGGCTGTACACTTGGTTTATTATGTTTTTATTGTTGTTTTAGCATTTTTCCTTTACATACGTATGAAGATAGCTTATGCTTACACATATGTATAAATAAAATGCACAGAAAAAGGTTTTGTAATTTGGCCTTAACCATCATTTTTAATGGGCTTTGGTCACTTGGTATGGCACAAATTATGAAGAAATTATGAGAAAACAGTTTCATCATGAACTATTTAATGCATGCATACAGATGTGTAAACATACAACTATTTAGCCTTTTTAAATCATATATTTTTTCTTTATTAACAGCTCTATTCTTTTGAAATGTTATTGAAATATAATAATTTACACTGGAATTTTACATAACTTTGGCCATAATGCTGTCTGAACCCTGATATTTCCTCAGGGGAAGATCAAGTCTTACAGGCTCCCAATTATTTAACCTCTGTGGGGTCTTGTTATTATTCCAGTTCTTGTCTGCAGAAAGCAGTTACATGCTGGCTATTAACATTAATTGTGCTGAGATTTGTAGAATCCAAAGCTTCCACATTCAGCATGTCTCTCACAGGGCTTCTGAGCAAGACTAGACCTTGTTGTCACATGGTTCTGTGCTGTGCAACCTACCTCTCTGCAATGTGCATAGGCAGTGCACTCAGAGAGGGTGATGTTTGAACCAATGGACATACAGGTTTATATTTTTTTGGCTCAAATGGATAGTCATTCAGGAGATAAGCACTAACATCTCTGTGGAATATGGAATCAGGGCAGCCATCTGCACCAGATGAATTATGAAAAAAAATTAGACCTACCAGCAGGTGTCAAAATTTCCATGTTTGATTGGAATGCACTTTTTTTACAACATGTCAACAGAGACTATCAATATGCAATGCCCGTGGGTTTGCTTACAGTGTCGTCTTACTGTTTATATACACATGAAAATGACAACTGCATTTGTCACATCTATTATACATAGGCTGCACATGTGTATGTGAAAATAAAGCACTCTGCTAAATTATTGAAGGAGATGAAGAGATCTTTCTTTTTTTTTTACTTTTTTTTAGATGAACATGTCAAAACATCTATTTTATGTGTTCTTTTTAATAAACCCTTTTTCTGTTTATAATTTGTATTTGATATTTGTACATAGGGATTATAATAATAAGTCTGCATCTTCCTACTTTGCAGCATTACACAATAGTTGTGCTTCACTGCTCCTTCTTACAATGAAAACCAGTGTGTTGGTAGAATACCTGAAAACAATGCACTCCATGGGTGACTGATATCTTAACAGTCTTTAAGGTGGAATCATAGGTGTGCACAGCCTGTTGCATTAGGGTGTGCACCCCTAACCTCAAACACATCTATATTAATATATTTTTTTTACTTGAAATTAGTTTTATTGAGAAAAGAAAAATAAATAGAAAAGCCACCCAAAGGACTACAGAAATTGGTACAATAGCAAAACAAATACCATGATATATAAGCCTGTCCCTCACTGAAGCTCAGTGCTTCAGTATTCCTTTCTGTAGCCCTGTCTTGCCTGTCTGAAACCTGATCCTGATCCTGGACCTGCAACCTGTACCTGTACCTGTAACCTGCCCCAGACTACCAGCCTGATGTTCCAGCCTTCCAGCCTGATGTTCCAGCCTTCCAGCCTGATGTTCCAGCCTTCCAGCCTGATGTTCCAGCCCTCAAGCCTGATGTCCCAGCCTTCCAGTCTGATGTCCTGGTGCCGGCCTTCCAGCCTGATGTCTCAGCTTCCCAGTCTGATGACCCGCTGCCAGTTTTCCAGTCTGATGACCCGCTGCCAGTTTTCCAGTCTGATGACCCGCTGCCAGTTTTCCAGTCTGATGACAGTAGAGTGTGATACCTCTTCTTGATATTTTGAAGAGAGCTAGGACAAGGGTGACTCTGGTTAGGCGAAATTACAAGCATACAGTACATGCTGGATGGAGTAGCCAGGTATTCCATTGCTTCCAAAAGATTGCACATGTTCCATTTTTTTTTTTGCAAACATAATCTCATATTGAGTTTGCGTTTTGAGAATTTGGAGAAAAGTAGATCTGTCGGAGGGTCTGGTTGTTTCCAAGCCATAGCAAGAGCTTTCCTGGCAACAATCATACTGTGGACTATAAAGGGTCTGTGGACAGGGTCCCAGGATTCATGATATAGGAGGAAGAGAGCTGTAGCCGAGTTGTATGTTATGGGGTTCTGGAGCACTGTGGAAAGGAAAGAGAAAATATATTTTCAAAAACATAGTCATTTGGGGTAGGACCACCAGATGTGCAGTAATGAGTACTTAGAGCCGCAGTTTCTCCAGTTGTCTGGGGAGGTAGATGCATTGAATTTGGCCAATCTTACTGGAGTGTAGTACCAACGATGTAATATTTTTAGAGATGTCTCCCAGTGAGAAACACATTTTGATGAGGTGATGAGTAACTGCATTGTTTTGTGCCATTGTGCTAATTGGAAGTTCTGTGAGGGGTTAGTTTCCCATAATTTCATAGTGGGTGTTTTTTCCAAGGAGAGGTTGTATGTAAGAGTGCGGCATAGAAAGGAGATTCCACCTTTATATATTGACAATGTCAGCAGAGCAATGGAGGGTGTCAGTAGGGCAGAGATTGATGTCAGTAGGACAGTGGACAGTGCTAGTCGTTTTTATTCTTATTATTCAATTTTTTATTATTTTTTACAATTCATTTTTTTTTTTATTATTTATTTATTTTATAGGAGCCTTGTTAGGGGGCTTTGGTGAAATATCAGGGGTCTAAACAGGGGGAATCTGCACCACACTGAGTGATTAGGATGTGCCCAGGCACAGCTGACACACCTATGGGTGGAACTGTGTTGAGGCAAAATGGCGCAGTTCTCCTACAATGTGCAACAATGCATGGCATACACATACAGAGTGCCTTCCTCCAGTGCTGATAGCTCTGCAATCTTCATCAGTGCTCCATCACTGTTGCTGACATTTTCTCTACAGCATCTTCCAGCCTAGTGTCTTCTCTCTTCAGCCTTTGGGCAGCCACAGATGATGTAACTTATGGGCCTGAACCCTGAAGTTACATCATCCCAGAACATGTCTCTATTCTCAGCATCTTTTGCGGCGTACACACGCTCGGACTTTCCCGCGGGATTGTCCGCCGGACTCGCGAGTTCAGCGGACAATTTTAAGTCTGAACTTAAAACTTAGTCCGCCGGACTTTTGGCAGGAAAAACTCCGCCGGCGCCCACACACGGGCGGATTGTCCGGCGGACTCCAGTCTGGCGGACAATCCCGCGGGAAAGTCCGCTCATGTGTACGCGGCCTTAGAAATGCTGACAATTGATTGGAAATGTATATTGCCATAGTGGCACATCAATACACAACTACAGTAGCAGGCAATGCACCTGCACACTTCAGTGCACCTGCTTTTGCACATGATGGTCTGTGCAATAAAAAAGGGCCAGGTAAGTTTTTTTTTGTTTAGCCATTGTTGGTAGACCATTCTAAATGACTGGGCTTCCTTGATGAAATGAAAACGTATGAAATACGGGATAGCCTATTAAGGACTGAAAGCCTATAAGAAACCTTTACTAAGAAAAATATGTTGGCTCTCATTTCTGTCTGACTTCTTTCCTTCTGAAAATATTAGTTCTTTG
This sequence comes from Lithobates sylvaticus, assembly GCA_028564925.1. Classification (NCBI taxonomy): domain Eukaryota; kingdom Metazoa; phylum Chordata; class Amphibia; order Anura; family Ranidae; genus Lithobates; species Lithobates sylvaticus. The sequence continues at coordinate 74,695,619 of CM053027.1, forward strand.
GTTATCATTGATCTTAAAGCGGTTCTGCACTGTCTGTAATGTTTTTTTTTTTTAGTACAATGAAAAGGATTATGAGATGTAATTTAAGCACTCACGTGTTCCATTTTCCAAACGAAATGCTGCCGGTTTTCGTCAGATAAAAGAAGTTATAAAAATTGTTTCTGCTGGGTGCCATCTTGCCTGTGGGCATGTGAAACCACACAGGCACTTCAGATGGCCCAGCATGCACCGCCGTTACTACGCCGATCTCGCTCGTGCGCAGTAATGGCAAAGTGTAGCTCACGTTCGTCCGCACTGACTCCTGGGATCAATGACACAAAATCCCAGGAGACAGTGCGGCGTGACGAGGATCGACGCAGAGACCCCGCCCACCGCCGAAGAGACAGAGGAAAGAACGTCAGCAATTACAAGGTAAGTGAAAAAAAAAACACTTCATTTAGTACTCTTTGCCTGATTTGGAAGGCAAAGAGATTTGCTAAATGAAGTGTGTGCAGAACCACTTTAAAGACACCAAACCCAAACAATGACCCAAACAAGCCTTCAGAGGAAGAAAGCAATAGTAAAGCCATCACTGCTGATCTGTTTTCCTTTTTAAAGTCAGTGGCTTAAAAGGGACTTATATGGATAAATGTGACTTTGAATAAAATCCTAGGTAATGTCAAATCACACTGTTCCCCCAGTATTTTTCTGATTGGCTACCCTGGATTCCAGCACATTAATTCCATCAGCATACTTAATTAAAGTCTTAATTAAATATACTTTTGAAAAAATACTTCATTTATATAAATGCATATTTATTACATGGCACTTGGGAAAGCAGCAAGTGTGCTGCCTAGCTAAAAAAAAAAGACTGAAATTCAACAGGAACAAATTAGATGCATCTTTTCCTTATGTGAAAATACATCATTTGGGGTATGTTTTCAACAATCACCCAGCCTATACAACAACTGATCATGAGATTTTGATTGATTTGTAATGCAATTTACTTCTTTACAATCCCTTAATAATCATCAACTATGGATTACAGTCTTATATTTAATTGATTAACCATCTGACCTTTCACTGAGCTGCTTAATTCAGATGAATGACTACCTATTGAGTGTACACATGTCTACCAAACACACCCCATAAATAAATCATGTCTGTTCTAACCCATAGATAGAATTTAAATAAACAGTGAAAAATATGTTTGTCATAACAAACCAGTACAACAGACACATTTTTGTCATTTGTTTTTAATGTAAACCAGGTATGCAATTAAAAAATAGAAATATTGTATATTTAAAAGTGCAAATACACTATAATACCAAAAGTATTGGGACCCCTGCCTTTACATTCACATGAACTTTAATGATATCCCAGTCTTAGTCCGTAGGGTTCAATATTGAGTTGGCCTACCCTTTGCAGCTATAACAGCTTCAACTCTTCTGGAAAGGCTGTCCACAAGGTTTAGGAGTGTGTCCATGGGAATGTTTGACCATTCTATCAGAAGTGCATTTGTAAGGTCAGGCACTGATCTGTACAAGAAGGCCTGGCTCGCAGACTCCACTCTAATTCATCCCAAAGGTGTTCTATTGGGTTGAGGTCAGAACTCGGTGCAGGCCAGTCAAGTTACTCCACCCCAAACTCATTCATCCATGTCTTTATGGACCTTGCTTTGTGCACTGGCCAATGCACTTTGTTCATTGGGATGAATGGCACTGGCCATTAACTCAAAAGACCAAGGACATTGAATGGAAGAAGAATTACAGCAGCAAAGAGCTCCAGATTGACTATTAAAGCTATTTGTTATATACTGCATGCCAGTGGTGGCTGGTGCTAAACATTTCAGGGGTGTGGGCAGCACAAACTAACACCCCCCCCGGAGAGATGAATGACGGTGATATGCGCCCCGAGCCCACCCTTTTTTGAAGCCTATTAGAGCCTCTGGATCTAATCACGTGCATAAAAAAAAACACCCCTTCCATTGGAATCCATGCGCCCGGTGCCCTGCATGTAGATTAGGGGACCGTTCTCCTGTACCCCTTATAGAGCGGTCACCACTGCTGCAGGACAACACTGAAGTTTAGCTATTAATGTATTTAAAGAGTAGTTCTATATTGTAGCTGCAGACTTTTAACATTAGGACACTTATCTGTCCTGGTGCTTATCTGTTCGGGTGCCGACGATGTTGGCACCCGAGATGATTTTTCGATCGGCTCGCGGGTGCTGCCACCTCCATTCATGGTAAGGGAAACTGACAGTGAGGCCTTTTGGCTTCACAGCCGTTCCTACTGCGCATGTGTGAAGCACACTGCACTTTCTAATTGGCCTGGCGGCAAAGGAAGGAGGTGGGGTCCGAGGTCACCGTAGTGCAGTCTCCCGGAAGAGGGTGATGGGTACCTGTCAAAAACACTTACCCCCCCGAAAGGTACCAAATGTGGCACCAGAGGGAGGGAGTTCCACTTTTGGGTGGAACTCTGCTTTAACACATTCTATTCCTTCAATCCTATGTAATTATATTTAAAAAGACAACATTGTAGTAACCTATATGATATCAGTTTTACACCTGTTACAGTAAACTAACACCTGTTTGGTTGATACCAATACGGAAACCTTTTAGCTTGAAATCATTACAGATGAGTACCTAAAATATTATTTAAATACACATTGATGGCAACTATATATTTTTGCATTAACATCAAATGCAATGGATTATTACTGTCTAATGCAACTGGATTTATCTAAAAGGAAGACTAAAACATTGTGGAAAATGTAGTAACTATGAATAACCAACAAGAATTATTTCAATGTCCTAATTTTTATAAGCTAAAATCAAATTTGTTATGAGTTGCCTCACTTTGCAGCTCATCATAACCTTTTACATGGCTTTACTGTATAAACTTGAAAAGGCTGATTGTTAACCTCCCTGGCGGTATTCCTGCGTGTGGCTCGGGGTGAATTTTCAGTACCAAAAGCGGTAACTGGGAATCGCATCGCAGGATTCAGGCAAAATTATTAACCTTGTCCCCAGGATCCTGCGATGTCTCCCCGCTGTGTGTGCGGGCTGTGTACTCCGCTCGATTCATCACAGCGCCAGGATCCGTTCCTTGCGAGCATTGCGATGAACGGGGACGGAGCTGGCGCTAAATTCAAAACACACAATACATACAGTACACTATAATCTTACAGATTATATAACTGTATCACATTATTTCACCTCCCTTTTGTCCCCAGTGCTTTGTCCAGTGCCCTGCATGCAGTTTTATATTATATATACTGTTCTTTCTGCCTGGAAACTGGAGATTGTCCATAGCAATTAAAAAGTGTCCCTTTACATCAAAAGCAGTTTTAGACCAGATAGAAAACAGCGATAATATATTAGAATCACTTGCAGAATTGAGCGATAGTGATTTGTGGGGAAATTCGTCATCAAACACTGAAAGTAACGACAGCGTCAATTCTGCAACTGAGAAAATGTCAGTGTTTTTGATTTGATTACATTATTGAATACATTTTATTATTTTAAATTTCTTTATTATTTTTTATAATTATTTATAGTTATTTATTATATAATAATTTATGATTTCGTGTTTCAAACTTTATCATACCCGGGATGTCTACTAGACTCTTGTTTGGCCAGATTTAAGTGTGTTATTCCTAAGAATTACTGGCCTACAATATAAACGCCAAATTTTCATGCAAAACATTGTACTGCTTTGAGCATCAAAAATCTGACATAATCATACCGCCAGGAAGGTTAAAGTGTATATAAAAGGAGGCATTTTTATTGTTTTGGATAGAGTAGACATGTGTTAGAACTCCTGTCTGTTTTTATTTTTATTATTATTATTGCTTTCTGTGTTCTCACTGGGGAGATTTAGCCTCTGTTTGTCCTGAAGAACATTGTCACTGGGACTGAGTGTTAGGCCCCTTTAGATGAAGGGTCTGATCAGGTCAGCCTATCAGTTTTTCAGGCAGACCTGATCGGATGGACCATTCACCCCTTTGGACTAGTGGGTGTAAACAGGCTTGTGTCTGTTTTCACCCACCTACCTCCAATCCTATCTGATCCACACAAAAAAAACAAAAAAAACCCCAAAAGGGATCCATCCTCCTCCGATCAGGTGTATATGGACAATGGAGACTGTTCACACTTGACTGCTTATAGAGCAGTGCTGGCTCTTTCCATGTCTGCTCTGCAAAAACTGAGCAGACATGGACCTGATCAACAGGGGATAAGCAGACAGATTCCACTTAAAAAGAAGGTGTCCACTTCTTGTTGTCTCTTAACAGTAAATTAAGTAAATTCCCTTAATGGGACACCGGGAAAAAAAATAAAAAATAAAACTTAAAAAACAAGAGGACTTTCCATACTCTACAAAACATTAAAAAAAAATGGTTAATGACATTATTATTCAGCTGCATTTTTTTTTAACAAGAATAGATAGATAGATTAAAAACATTTAAATGTTTTATACTTGCAGAGTTACAGTATGAGAAGTTGGTGAAATTGAATTGTTTTCTTTCCGAGGTTGATAAGACCATACTACGGCTGCCAGACTTCAATAGCAATCCTCTGATCAAAAGATTAGAAAGCCCACACACATTCCTATTCTCCACTTGCAACTAGTCACCACAAAATGACACCTATAACTGAGTAGAAGAGATTAATTGCTAATTTTATCTCCCTGAGCCACATGTGCACAGCTTTAGATTACTGAAGGATACCAAGTCTAGTAACTTTTTCCTATAGGACACTGATGCTTATCTCAATGGAAACACAGCAAATATCTTCTTCCAGAGGGGGAAATAAATAAATAAAGCTATCTTGGAACTACTGAATGTTTTTCTTTTCATATAGAATTTAACAAGATAATTTTCCTTTAAATTAATGTTTGCTCAATTAGCTAGAACGCTGGAACTTTGACATCCCAAAGGAACATGTTATGCATTTTTAGTGGGCAACTTTTAGAGCTTAATGTTTTGCTTGATGTTTATATTACTCTCACAATTGTTTTGCATAATTGCTCTTCTAATTGTTTATATTGCATTGGATATAGCTATGTACAGTTGTGCTCAAAAGTTTGTATAACCTGGCAGAAATCATGAAATGGTGGCATTGGTTTTGAAAATATGACTAATCATGCCAACAAAAACTGTGTTTTATTGAAGGATAGTGACCATATAAAGACATTTATTACCAAATAGTTGTTTGGCTCCTTTTAAATCGTAATGATAACAGAAATCACCCAAATGTCCCTGATCAAAAGTTTACATACCCTGGAATGTTTGGCCTTGGTACAGACACAGAAGGTGACCCACACCTTAAAATGGCAATTAAAGGTCAATTTCCCACATCTGTGGCTTATTACATTACAATTAGTGTCTGTGTATGAATAGTCAATGAGTTTGTTAGCTCTCACATGGGTGCACTGAGCAGCCTAGATACTGAGCCATGGGGATAGAAAAGAACTGGCAAAAGAGCTGTATAACAAGGTAATGGGACTCTATAAAGATGGAAAAGGATATAAAAAATATCAAAAGCCTTGATTATGCCAGTCATTACTGTTCAATCACTTATTACAAAGTGGAGAATTCAGGGATCTCTTGATATCATGCCAAGGTAAGGTAAACCAAGAAAGATTGCAGCCACAACTGCCTAAAGAATTGTTCAGGATACAAAGGAAAACCCACAGGTAACTTCAGGAGAAATACAGTCTGCTCTGGAAAAAGATTGTGTAGTTGTTTCAAGGAGCACAATATGACGATACTTAACCACTTCAGCCCCGGACCAATTTGCAGCTAAAGGACCAGGCCCCTTTTTGCAATTCGGCACTGCGTCGCTTTAACTAACAATTGCGCGGTCATGCGACGTGGCTCCAAAACAAAATTGGCGTCCTTTTTTTCCCACAAATAGAGCTTTCTTTTGGTGGTATTTGATCGCCCCTGCGGTTTTTATTTTTTGCGCTATAAACAAAAATAGAGCGACAATTTTGAAAAAAATGCAATATTTTTTACTTTTTGCTATAATAAATATCCCCAAAAAATATATAAAAAAACAATTTTTTTTTTCCTCAGTTTAGGCCGATACGTATTCTTCTACATATTTTTGGTAAAAAAAATCGCAATTAGCGATTATTGATTAGTTTGCGCAAAAGTTATAGCGTTTACAAAATAGGGGATAGTTTTATAGCATTTTTATTAATATTTTTTTTTTTTATTAGTAATGGCGGCGATCAGCGATTTTTATTGTGACTGCGACATTTTGGCGGACACATCGGACATTTTTGACACATTTTTGGGACATTTGTCATTTATACAGCAATCAGTGCTATTTAAATAGCACTGATTCCTATGTAAATGACAGTTGTAGTTAGGGGTTAACCACTAGGGGGCGGGGAGGAGTCAGTGTGACGTGTTGTGTTTTTTTTTTACAGTAGGGGGGCGTGGCTGTACGTCTGACGTCATTGATCGGCGTTCCCGATGACAGGGAACCGCCGATCACTGACAGTCAGTGTAGGAAGCGCGGGGAGAGGTTTGTTTACATAGACCTCTCCCCGTTCTTCAGCTCCGTAACCCGATCGCGGGATACCAGCGGCGATCAGGTCCGCTGGTCCCGCGGCCGTGGTCACGGAGCTCCCGACCGGGTCGCGCGCGCGCCGCTGGCGGCGCGCGCGCGCCCCCCGGGCAGGCAAATTAAAGGGGACGTACAGGTACGTGCTTTTGCCTGCCCGTGCCATTGTGTTGACGTATATCTACATGAGGCGGTCGGGAAGCGGTTAAACAAAAATTAGCTACATATTCGAGTTGCTAGAAAGAAGCCTTTACTGTGCCAATGCCATGAAAAAGCCCAGTTCCAATATGCCTGACAACACCTTGACATGCCTTACAGCTTCTGGTGTGAAGGCTTCTTTCTGGCAACTCAACCAAACAACTCTGTTTTGATCAAGTATCGTCAAATTATGCTCTTTGAAATAAACACACCATCTTTTACCAGAGCCGACTGTATTTCTCTTGAGGTTACCTGTGGGTTTTTCTTTGTATCCCAAACAATTCTTCTTGCAGTTGTGGCTGCAATCTTTCTTGGTCTACCTGACCTTGTCTTAGTATCAAGAGATCCTTGAATTTTCCACTTTTTAATAAGTTATTGAACAGTAATGACTGGCATATTCAAGGCTTTGATATCTTTTTATATCCTTTCCATCTTTATATAGTTACATTACCTTGTTATGCACGTCTTTTGCCAGTTCTTTTCTGCTCCCCATGGCTAAGGCTCTAGCCTGCTCAGTGTATCCATGTGAAAGCTAATAAATTCATTGACTATTTATACACAGACACTAATTGCAATTTAAAAAACACAGATGTGTGAAATGCACCTTTAATTTGTGTGTGTCACCGTATGTGTGTGTACCATTGGAAAATCTTCCAGGGTATATAAACTTTTGATCAGGGCCATTTGGGTGATTTCTGTTATCAATATTATTTAACCACTTCAGCTCCAGAAGGATTTACCCCCTTAATGACAATGACAATTGTGTGGTTGTGCGACACTGTACCCAAACAAAATTGACGTCCTTTTTTCCCCACAAATAGAGCTTTCTTTTCGTGGTATTTGATCACCTCTGCGTTTTTTTTTTTTTTTTTTTTTTTTTGCGCTATAAACAAACGAAAGCGGAAATTTTGAAAAAAATATGTTTTTTTACTTTCTGCTATAATACATATCCAATATATATTTATATATATATGTATTCATCAGTTTAGGCTAATATGTATTCTTCTATATATTTTTGTTAAAAAAATTGCAATAAGTGTATATTGATTGGTTTACGGAAAAGTTGTAGCGTCTACAAACTATGGGCTAGAGTTATGGACTTAAAATTTTTTTTTATTGTTTTTACTGGTAATGGCGGTGATCTGCATGGGACAAATCTGAACCCAAGTGACACTTTTTGGGGACCAGTGAAACTGATCAGTGTATAAATGACACACATGGACCGATGTACAGGTATACACTATATGTGCTGTGGGCGGTCTGGAAGTGGTTAAAAAGTGGCTTCATATGATCCCTATCCTTATCCACCTGATTACTTTGCACTTACACCCCCCTCGTGACCAGACCAATTTTCAGCTTTTGGCGCTGAGGCACTTGGAATGACAATTGCGCGGTCATACGACACTGTACCCAAATGAAATTGTTATCATTTTTTCCCCACAAATAGAGCTTTCTTTTGGTGGTATTTGATCACCTCTGCGTTTTTTTTTTTTGCGCAATAAACAAAAGAAGAGCGACAAATTAAAAAAAAAAACAATATTTTTTACTTTTTGCTATAATAAATATCCCCAAAAAATTTATAAAAAAACATTTTTTTTCCTCAGTTTAGGCCGAAACGTATTCTTCTACATATTTTTGGTAAAAAAAATCGCAATTAGCGATTATTGATTAGTTTGCGCAAAAGTTATAGCATTTACAAAATAGGGGATAGTTTTATAGCATTTTTATTAATATTTTTTTTTTTTACTAGTAATGGCGGTGATCTGCGATTTTTATTGTGACTGCGACATTATGGCGAACACATCGGACATTTTTGACACATTTTTGGCACCATTGTCATTTATACAGCAATCAATGCTATTTAAATGCATTGATTCCTGTATAAATGACACTGGCAGTGAAGGGGTTAACCACTAGGGGGCGGGGAGGGGTTAATTATGTTCCCTGGGAGTGATTCTTACTGTGGGGGGAGGGGACTCACAAGGGGAGGAGACCGATCGGTGTTTCTCTGTACAGAAACACACCATCGGCTCCTCTCCTCTGACAGGACCGTTGATCTGTGTGTTTACACACACAGATCCACGGTCCCGCTGTGTTACCGGGCAATCGCGGGTGCCCAGCGGACATCGCGGCCGCTGGGCACGTGCATCGGGTGCCCAGTGACACGGCGAGAGCGCGCGCGCGCTCCCTGGAGTGCACAGAAGGGGAGGACGTCATATGACGTGGTCCCGGCACAACAGATCCGCGCTGTACCCGTCATTTGGCTATAGCGCGGATCTCAGCTAGTTAAATAAAAGACAGTTTTTTGGCATGATCAGTCATATTTTCAATATCAATGCTAACAAGTATCAAGTATCAAGCTTGAATCAGGTTACTTTGGTTCCAGCAGCCATTTTTTTTTCAACAAAGGTTCTCTTTACAGATCATCCAAGCCAATAGGTAAAAACTTTAGAATTATAGACAATTAGACAATTTTGTCAAACTTGATTTTGGCTTCAAATTTATAAATTGTGTTACTGTGCCATCAAAATTTGCTCTGCTAAGAAGATTCACCTATTAATTGTCATTTTATATATAGGACAAATCCTGAACACAAATTGCTGCTGCTTGGACTAATTTAGCAATTTTTTCCCTGAGGAAATTTCCCTAGTAAATCATTGATACATACATATTTTTTTTTGAAAGCCTATTGTTGAACTGAATGGGCAGTTGACAGAATCCTTTTAAAAACGATGTTCACCTTTTCCAGAAAATAGCCAATGCAGTCAAGGGGCCTTAGTAGGCCCCAGTATTGCAGAAATAAAAAAAACAATGGTTTGCACATCCTAGCAACAAGTCGGGGTTCGGTGGTGTCTAAGAGTTTATTAGCCATGGTTCTGAGTAGACATGTGCATTAGTTTTAGTCCGAATGCATTTTTGTCCGAATTTTGGGTATTTTCATTATCATTTTAACAAACGATAACAAACGTGCAGAATCCAAAAGATCCAACATAAACAAATGCTTTGTTTTCGTTGCAAAAGTTCGATATAGATAGGAGATTCCACATGACGCTTACAATAGCGATCTGTGTCCATCGAGCCTGTAGTCAAATGTGCCTACCCTTAGCTCTATTAGTTCAAGATTATTCTACATAGAGAGAAAAGATTCGACATAGAGAGAAAAGATTTGACATTATAGAGACAATAGCAAAAAAGGTTGAATGTGCCTAACCTAACTCTATTAGTCCAAGATTATTCGACATAGAGAGAAAAGATTCGACATGAAGATTCGACGAAGCAGTCGCTGCGAGCGGACATTTATGGTCAAATGCTCCGCCCATAGGCTATAGAAGAATTCTAATGTTGGTTGACTAGTAATAATAATTAATAAATATAATTATTACTAGTGTCATACAACATTAGAATTCTACTATGTAAGCAGAACAATCGACCGGAAATGTACGATTGCGGCGTCGTACAGTTTAGCTGCTCCGTCAAATCTTCTCAGAATATTCGACAGACACCATAAGCCTTCAATGACAGATTCGACCTTAATTATTTCGGATTTTCGGACGAATGCATTTTTTTAACGAAACAAAATAAATAAAAATGAATTTCGGGAGTAAATAAATAAATGTATTTTTCGGAACAAAACGAAATTCCAAAACTAAATATTTCAGTGTGCACATTTCTAGTTCTGAGGGATCCCAAATAGTCTACAGGTAGAAGAATACAATTATTGATCATTTTACAAAGCTGCACAGATTTCTAATATCAACTAGGGCTCCTTGACTGCATAAGCTATTTTCTGGAAAAGAAAGTACAGCAAAAGTAGAGCCTTGGTTTAGCCATTGCCATTAGGCTTTAGTTGCCATGGTGTCCAGTGGAGTTTACCCCTACTTGGTATAGATTTTATCAACATGATGTCTCAATACAAGCATACCTCATTTCCTAGATGCGCAGAGCTCCCAGCTATGTGTATAATTAAATAGATGATAACTATGATGTCCCTTAGGACAAGCCATCCCTAAATAATACAGCAAATCAATACTATAGATGGCAGATATTATTTCACTTGACGTCTGGAGCAAAAAAAAAAATCTTGGAAACGTATACAAACCATAACAAGTTTTCTGATAATGTCTCTCCTTTATAGGGATATCCCCAAATTTACCCACCATAATAAATCATAATACAGATTAAATACTTTTACTGTTATTTAAATCTACATTTGGTCATAATATATGATTAGCTCTGAATATATTTAAAAACATTAAGAATGATTAAAGGAACTGAATTTTCTGTAAAATCAATATGGAATTTGAGTTAATACACATTTAATGGAGCACATATATCTTTATTATACATGGACGCTCTATCCTTATTCCTTAGTGCAATGTCTTATCTCATATCCATTTCAGCAGCCAGCTGAACAGACTCGACCTTTTCATAGATATGATGTTTAGTTAACAAAGCCACCAGCTGACAATTATTTGTTTAACATGCTTGAAGAGATGCATATCATAAATATTTCCTGTGTGCTGTGACAGAAGTGAGGTTATAATGATGTATATTCCTCTCTGTAGAGAAGATTGAAATTGTGTCCATTTAGATCCTATTATTTAGATCCTATTATTTAGAAATTTCTCTATTTAGACACTTTAAAGTGCATGCAGCTAAATAAATAAATACATACATAAATACATGCAAACAACAAACAAACGTGATGTATAACGTGGGGGTTTATATACCTTATTCTTCTATATTTTAATGTGTTAAAAAATGGGGGTAGCCATTGATGACCTCTCCCCATGGAAATTCTAGTTGCTTGCTTTTCATGTAGAGCCAATGGTTTCAATGCCTTCCAAGTCTCCTACTACACTTCTTGTTTATATGACCCATGGCCTGCTATGTATAAGAGGAAATTAAAATAATATCTGGGTGATTCCGGCAGTCTCTTTGTCTGGTGATACATGGCCTTTAGTGACAGATCACCCATCACCCTAGACAACTATAAGAAAAGAATAGGGCCAGTACCGTACTGCACAGGGACATTTAATATATGAAGACTTGAATACTGTATGGTAACACACCTGTGTTGGACAAACCGGAGACTCAGATTTACTATACAGTTCATAATCATATGTTATTCACATGTTGGAAAAGAAAGACTTCTACTGTATGTATGTAGCCAGTCCCTGCCTTTTCATAACTTATAGGTATGGCCCTGGTCTGTTATTATCAGTGGAAAACCATTGACATTCCAGCATATAATGTAAATTGTTATATCCAGATTAGGGTAGGACAAAGGCAACATATTCCTAAACAACCAGATCTAAGGCATTTTGTCTAGCTCGAGTAGATACAGAAATCCAAGGGGGTTGATTTACTAAAGGCAAATAGAGTGTGCAATGTGGTAAAGCTTTTTCCATCATTTAATCATGTGCAAGCAAACATTTTGTTTTCTATTTTCCTGGTACCTGACTGAGTATTTTTTACAAAGGGGAGCTTCACCAGAGTACTCAAGCAAAAGTATCAGTCTTAAAAGACTGATATTAGTGCACCCCTAATATATATATATATATATATCTTACATGTGCAGTTGATACAATGCTACTTTGAAACCACACCAAATCCTACAAAGCTATAAAGGATCTCGGCCACATGCACACAGAGGTGGCTCGGGAGCGAGCAGGTACGAGTTCCTGCAGAGCAAGTAGCTTGTTATGGGGGCACTCAGCAGGAGGGAGGGGGCAAGTAGCACTAATGAGGTATCTGAAAAGAGGAGGATTAGGGATGCTCTGTGCAAAACCATTGCAGGTAATTGTGACATGATTGTTATTTTAAAAAAGTGAGCCTTTACAATGCTTTAATACAGAAATTCTTTAAAAAAAACTGTATACAAAATCAAATTAATCATGACTTCACACGTGCAGCATGTTCTATGTTGTAACATATCATGGTACCTACACCTATATACACACACACATATATATATATATATATATGCACACACATACAGTGGTGTGAAAAAGTGTTTGCCCCCTTCCTCATTTCCTGTTCCTTTGCATGTTTGTCACACTTAAGTGTTTCGGAACATCAAACCAATTTAAACAATAGTCAAGGACAACACAAGTAAACACAAAATGCAATTTGTAAATGAAGGTGTTTATTATTAAAGGTGAAAAAAAATCCAAACCATCATGGCCCTGTGTGAAAAAGTGATTGCCCCCTAAACCTAATAACTGGTTGGGCCACCCTTAGCAGCAACAACTGCAACCAAGCGTTTGCGATAACGTGCAATGAGGCTTTTACAGCGTCCTGGAGGAATTTTGCCCACTCATCTTTGCAGAATTGTCCTAATTCAGTTACATTAGAGGGTTTTTCGAGCATGAACGGCCTTTTTAAGGTCATACCACAACATCTCAATAGGATTCAGGTCAGGACTTTGGCTAGGCCACTCCAAAGTCTTCATTTTGTTTTTCTTCAGCCATTCGGTGGTGGACTTGCTGGTGTGTTTAGGATCATTGTCCTGCTGCAGAACCCAAGTTCGTTTCAGCTTGAGTACACGAACAGATGGTCGGACATTCTCCTTCAGGATCTCTTGGTAGACAGCAGAATTCATAGTTCCTTTTATCACAGCAAGTCTTCCAGGTCCTGAAGCAGCAAAACAGCCCCAGACCATCACACTACCACCACCATATTTTACTGTTGGTATAATGTTCTTTTTCTGAAATGCAGTGTTCCTTCTGCGCCAGATATACTTGGACACACACCTTCCAAAGAGTTCCACTTTTGTCTCATCGGTCCACAGAATGTTGTCCAAAAAGTCTTGGGGATCATCAAGATGTGTTGTGGAGAAATTGAGACAAGCTTTGATGTTCTTTTTGCTCAGCAGTGGTTTTCTCCTTGGAACTCTGCCATGCAGGCCATTTTTGCCCAGTCTTTTTCTGATGGTGGAGGCATGAACGCTGACCTTAACTGAGGCAAGTGAGGCCTGCAGTTCCTTGGACGTTGTTGTGGGGTCTTTTGTGACCTCTTAGATGAGTCGTCGCTGTGCTCTTGGGGTAATTTTGGGCGGCCGGCCACTCCTGGGAAGGTTCACCACTGTTCCATGTCTTCGCCATTTGTGGATAATGGCTCTCACTGTGGTTCGCTGGATTCCCAAAGCTTTGGAAATGGCTTTATAACCCTTTCCAGACTGATAGATCTCAATTACTTTCTTTCTCAATTGTTCCTGAATTTCTTTGGGTCTCGGCATGATGTGTAGCTTTTAAGGATCTTCTGGTGGACCTTACTGTGTCAAGCAGCTCCTATTTAAGTGATGCCTTGATTGTGAACAGGTGTGGCAATAATCAGGCCTGGGTGTGGCTAGAGAAATTGAACTCAGGTGTGGACAACCACAGTTATAGTATGTTTTAACAAGGGGGCAATCACTTTTTCACACAGGGCCATGATGGTTTGGATTTTTTTTCACCTTTAATAATAAACACCTTCATTTACAAATTGCATTTTGTGTTTACTTGTGTTGTCCTTGACTATTGTTTAAATTGGTTTGATGTTCCGAAACACTTAAGTGTGACAAACATGTAAAGGAACAGGAAATGAGGAAGGGGGCAAACACTTTTTCACACCACTGTATATATATATATATATATATATATATATATATATATATATATATATATATATATATATATATATATACAGTATTTATATATATATATTAACATAATCATGCTTCTATGACACAAAAGTAGTTGATGGTGGCTGGTAACTGCACATTCAGTTTCAATGCCAACATGATGTGACTTTAAGGATAAAATGCATTTTAAACAGCATCCACAGACTGATCTGCACAGGCTAGGGTAGCACACATTTGTAAACCAAAAATGATACCCTGTAATAATCCTTCCTTTTTTTGACATGTCATTCTGTTGTTCAAATATATTTTAAACTTTGTTGAATCATAAGACACCATCACCACATGCAGCACCCGCACTATTGAATATTGTACCACGTGTACCACCTTTAGTACTGTATTGGCTGCACTGGATGTAACATTGCTGCCAGAAAAAAATCCACAAAAGCATTTTCCTTTTTTCTACTCTACTTTCTTTGAAAGTGTTTCATAATTCCCCTAATTTCTGGTGAGGGAGTACATGGTATGCTTTACCTGTTGGCAAATGATGTATTCTTTAAGTGATTGTAAAGGAAACATTTTTATTTTTAAAAAAAACTAACATGTCATACTTACCTGGTCTGTGCAGCGGTTTTGCACAGAGCAGCCTCTATCTTCCTCTTCTCTGGTCCCCCACTGGCTACTGGACCCCTCCCACTTGCCGAGTGCCCCCATAGCGAGCCGCTTGCTGTGGGGGAACCCATGTATGCTTGCTCCCGAGCCAGCTCTCTGCATCCATAAGATACTGAGAGTGTGTCTCAGCCCCACCCCCTGCTCCTGCCTCACTGGCTGTGATTGACAGGAGTGGAAGCCAATGACTCCTGCCGCTGCATCTCAGCCAATCAGGAGGGAGAGACCTGGGAGAGCCTCAGGTCTCATGCACTTCGCTGCAGGACTGTCTTAATGCATGAGCACTCCTGGGCACTGGGGGGCCCCATGATAATCTTGCATTACATTGTACTTAGCAACTGTCTTGGATTTTGCCGGGACAGTCAGACTTTTTACTAAAATGGGCGTGTCCAAGGCAGCCTCCTGGAACCTGTACTGTGCCTCCCTGATCTCAGTATTGTGCCCTCCTGACCCCCCCCCCCCCATACTGTGCCTTTTTGCCTACTTACCTGTACGGTACACTTTGTGGTGATTACTTAGCTTTTGATTTATGGTGTGTTTTCTTATTGTTTAAAACAGATTTTATTGAAAGTACTAATAAATATATGTTTAATTCTATCAACTATTTATACTTTAACTCTTGAGAGTAGGTGCATAAATGGGGGCAGGCTATTAAGGGCCCCAGTAAATTACTTTCCCCAGGGGCCCATGATGCTATTAAGACGGCCCTGCATCACTGGCTCGAGATCGGGCATAGGTAAGCATTAGGGAGGACTGAGGGGGGGCTGCACACTGAAGGTTTTTTGCCTTCATGCATAGAATGCATGAAGGTAAAAAACCTTAAGCCTTTACAACCACTTTAAGCATGTCTAAAGTACAAACTTTTGTTTTTTTAGTTTTGGATAAAGCATGGAATAGTTTTTTTTTCTTACTGTATTCTGTTGGAGAGATTTGCCTTTACTTCCTATCTCCAGACACAAGAGGAAGTGGATGGAGATCTCATCTTAGAGAGTTGTGGCTGAAACAATAACCCCATTGTAAAATTTATCCTCTCTTCCTGCTCTAGTGACCACTCAACATTTTTGATTTATTCTCACTTTCAGTCCCAGGTAACAATGGCCATCTGAACAAAGAGAGGGTCAAGCTTCCTAGCAGGGACACAGGTGGCAATAAATACCTGCCCGAGATGCAAACCTTTCCTCACGTTATCCAAATTTAATACAATAGCTGCCCTTTAAATGTCCTTAAAACACAATTATGCAGTTCTATAGGTTAATTGTCAAAAGTGACGGTACAGGTTACACTTGTATCTTTTCTTGATTTCCGTTCAGGCTGTGCTCAATTTGTAAAAATGCATCTTGTCCTATTCAAGCATAGCAAACACAGTATACAGTATTTGCAAAACTTTCACTACTTCGTAGTTGATAATAAACTTTTTTTTATAAGAACAAAACTTTATTTAATACCTGAGAAATCTTACTTAAATCTTACACATGACCTGTATAAAGTATCATAAACACAATGTAAATGCATGTCTTGTTTTACAAAAATGTGTGCATTTAGGATTTCATGGAGGGATGAATCTTCCTTCATCTGTGTCATTGCTCATCTTGCAGGAAAATTCTCCCAGCAGGTAGAAGCAATGGCAGCGGGGAATATTGGTTCTTCTTTCAATGGTGATGACCTGACATGTTTCTAGTGAGTTACCCCTTTTCAATTTGATGTTAAACTTCTTATATGAACATCAAAGTATTCAGACATCAATAGAATCTATGAATGCCCTGATATTATCTATAAAAGTTTATTTTCAAAAGCCAGAACCAAAACAGTGCAACTTGGTAAAATGTTTCAATGATATATTACAAGGGCTGTACCAAAAGTAATGCAAAAGTCGACATAACTTTTTTTATTAACTTACAAAAGTCGTTCAAATTTCACATGTTGGTAGAGTAACTCTTAAGCCCCGTACACACGATCAGACTTTCTGATGGGAAATGGATGTCAGGCTGTTGGCGGAAGATCCGACCGTGTGTATGCTCCATTGGACAATTGTTGGCTAGCATGTCTTCGAATTTTCCACCAACAAATGTGTGTTGTCAGATTTTTCGAGCGTGTGTACACAAGTCCGTCGAACAAAAGTCCAAAGTACAAACACAAATGCTCAGAAGCAAGGATGAGCCAGAAGCAGTCGGTCTTGTAAACTAACGTTGTAATGGAGAATTAACATTCATGACGTGGCAAATTATGAAATCTTAAAATGCAGCGCACATTCTCTTGTTCTTTAAAGGGGTTGTAAATGTTTGTGTTTTTTCAGCTTAATGCATCCTATGCATTGAGCTGAAAAAACACCTGGTAATGACGTTCCCCCCCCGGCCCCCCGTTTACTTACTTGAGCCCGTTCACCTGCTGTGCCCCCGGCGTCCTCTTCTCCACGGAGTCTGGCCATTGATTGGATAGATAGGATAGATTAATAGCAGCGCAGCCATTGTGTCTATGGAAGCAGCGTGTATGTAGGGAGCGTGCCCACAAGCTAACCCCCTCGGGATAGAGCTTGCCAGAGGGGGGTTAGCTATTGCGGGGAGGAGCCGAGACAGCAGCCGAGGGACCCCAGAACGGACGATCGGGGCCACTCTGTGCAAAACAAACTGCACAGTGGAGGTAAGTATGACATGTTTGTTTTTTTTGTTTTTTTAAATGAACCTTTAGTATCCCTTTAATGGGATAATAATGAAGCTGCTTTGCTGGTGATACAGATGTAGTTATTGCAAATTAATTTTCAGCGTTTATTTTTTAGATATCTGATATCAAAAATAATATTATTATGTTTTTTATTTGGGCAAGTTACCACAACACCATTATCCCGTAGTTTATAAGATCAAAGATACAACTATGTTTTGTGTCCCTTGTTAATTTTACATTCTATTTTTTTAAATGTAACTGCCTACTCCCAAACTATCATTTGAAGTAAAACACATAGCCAAGTATTATTCTACACATTTTTTTTTTTTATTGTGCATTAAAAAAAGAAAACAAATAAAATTAGACATGCTATCTGCCAATAGAGCTTAACCAAAAAGTGCATTCTATGCATCCAAAAATATAGGAAAGATAACAAATCAAATCATTATTCAACCAAAAAAATGATGTCAAAGCAATAACTCCAATAATAACTAAATAACACATTATCTCCTCCGATTCTGCAACATGTCTGGTTGACGAAAAGCACAAAATGAAAAGAGCAAACTGAAAAGCACTAAATGAAAAACGCAAAAAGAAAAGCCTAAATCAACACTCACCAAACTTCCACTAACACGAAACTAGCAGAAGGAGCCCAAAGGGTGGCGCTAAAGAGCTGAAAAAACACATAGTATGTCTAGTACATCACTACGTTCGTAATTGTTGGTCAACATTTGTGTGACCGTGTGTATGCAAGACAAGTTTGGGCCAACACCCTTCGGACAAAATTCCACGGTTTTGTTGGCCAACAATCCAATCGTATGTAACGTGTAACGTGTGTTTCCTTGTGGTAAAAAATGGATTCAAAGCAGAAACATTAAGTTCTTCTGTGGATGTACTGTAGAATGGCCTGCACCCTTCCTTTGTCAAGAACTCAATGATGGTACATTGCTTCTGCTTAGAATCCATTATTTACCTGCAATGAAAAATAAGATGAAGAAGAGTTCTCATAGTGTAGTTACTCTTCCAACATGTGAAATTTGAGGGACCTATATAAGTTAATAAAAAAGTTATTCCCACATTTGCATTACTTTCAGTACAACCCTTGTATAGTTTCAGCAATTAAGCAACTTATAGATAGCATGGCACAGTTTAAAAATTGTCCTAAAAATGGACAAAGTTATAATAAAGAGTAAGCCAACAGTTTCAATAAGTAAAATATTACACAACTAAAACTAAATAACACGTTATCTCCTCCGATTCCGCAACATGTCTGGTTGATGAACGGCCGTTCAGAAACAAAATGAAAAGCACAAAATGAAAAGCGCAAACTAAAAAGCACTAAATGAAAAACGCAAAAAGAAAAGCCTGAATCAACACTCACCAAACTTCCACTAACACGAAACTAGCAGAAGGAGCCCAAAGGGTGGCGCTAAAGAGCTGAACAACCACATAGTATGTCTAGTACATCCCTACGTTCGTAATTGTTGGTCAACATTTGTGTGACCGTGTGTATGAAAGACAAGTTTGGGCCAACGCCCTTCGGACAATATTCCACGGTTTTGTTGGCCAACAATACAATCGTGTGTACGGGGCTTACTTCTGTAGTAACTCTTCTTCTTCATTTTCCTTGGGGTAAAAAATGGATTCAAAACAGAAACATTAAGTTCTTCTGTGCATGTACTGTAGAATGGCCTTCACCCTTCCTTTGTCAAGAGCTCAATAATGGTACATTGCTTCTGCTTAGAATCCATTATTTACCTGCAATGAAAAAGAATATGAAGAAGACTTCTTATAGTGTAGTTACTCTACCAACATGTGAAATTTGAGGGACCTATATAAGTTAATAAAAAAGTTATTCCCACATTTGCATTACTTTCGGTACAACCCTTGTATAGTTTCAGCAGTTAAGCAACTTATAGATAGCATGGCACAGTTTAAAAATTGTCCCAAAAATGGACAAAGTTATAATAAAGAGTAAGCCAACAGTTTCAATAAGTAAAATATTACATATTTACCTTACTTATACAACTCAAGGCGTATATGTAGTAATAGGGCAAACCAGAATATCAACATCTTTCCCACAATGACAGCCCAGTAATTGCCCCTAATTTTCATAAATAAACTATGTGGTCTTATGATGGTGGTGATTGTATTGTAATTGTTTTACAATAGCCTAAAAAAAGTGGAAAAGTAGGTTAACCTAGGCATTTATGAAAGGTCTAGATCAGGGGTGCCCAACCAGTGGCCCGGGGGCCACATGTGGCCCGCGGAGCCCTCTGATGTGGCCCGCGACCTCTTGCCCTGGGATGGCAGATTGGCAAGCCCAGATTGCAGGTTGCCGACCCGCCATCCCAGAGCATCAGTGTTGTGAATGAAGCCGATGGTAGAGGAAGCAAGCGCCTGCAGAGCAGAGCCGCATAAGCCAACGCTTCCTGTATAGCGCCGGCTCCTGTCATAGGCGGAGTGATACCAAATGCGCTCTGCCTGGGACAGCAGCAGCTGGCGATAACGGAATAGAACTCACTAAAATCACAGTGTATGTAAGGGCATATCTGTTCTGCAGTGGTTACTGGGCTGCTTTAAAAACGGATCCGCAGGTGCACCTGCGGGTTACCTGCACCGAGCCATAGACATCTGGTTTTACCTGCGGGTTGGGGCGCTTTCAGAAAGTGCACCAAACCTGCAGGATATAATAGAATTGTATGGCAAAGTGCAGCTAACCCACAGGAAAACCACAGGTGAACTGTGCTGCACCTGCGGCGTGGGTAGACCACAAACCATCAGTGTAAAAGCTGCCTTAGGCCCCTTTTACATGATCGGTCCAACCCAAATCGGACCCTCTATTCACCTCTATGGAGCGGCAGATGAAAACAGACTTGTGTCCATTTACACCCGCCTACCTCAGATCCGATCTGCTAAAAAAACAGAAGTGGATCCGTCCCCTTCCATCTAATCAGATCAGAGGGCCCATAGAGTAGAGTGGGCTGTGTCTGTGTCCACTCTGCATATGCAGAGTGGACACAGACCTGTCATCCGCCCACTCTGCTCATTGTGGCCTGCGACTGGTTACTAAGTCGCTTAAGTGGCCCTCGCTCTTCAAAAGGTTGGGCACCCCTGATCTAGATCTACATCATAAATATAGAGCTTTACACAGAAAAAATAGAGGTACACAGAGAATTGCAATGGGTCTTTCTATATATTATTTTATGTGTATTTGTTTCTTTGGATGATCATTCTCTTTTAACTATAACTACAAAAATAAATAACATACATCGCATTTGTTTTAAGCAACAAACATTACAAAGATGAACTTCAAATAATTAGTTGTAAAGACGGTAGATATAAAAAGTAAAATCCACGTTTTTCAATCAAATTAACCGCCACTTGTCATGAAAATTAGACATGTGCACCGTCAATAAATTTGTTTAGTTTCGTTCTGTTCCGTTTCCTATTAGCCGTTAATTCGTATTTCGTAATTTGTGTCCGAAATTCAATTTGGATTCGTACCAAATACGAATTTTCATTAGGTTCGTTAACTTTTCATAACAATTACAAACGTTCATTATGATGAATTTATCATTATGAGGGGCTCCCACCATCCCTGTGCTGTGCTCATTGAGGGGCTCCCACCATCTCTGTGCTGACTTCCTGGGTTTTTAACATAATGAATAATCATAATTCACAAACATTCTTATTTTGTCCGGTTCTGAATCTCCCATCGACTACCAGTACCAGTCTTTCACTCCCATATTAATTAAGGTCATTTTCCCAACCCTCACTCAGCAGCAGAAGAAAACCTCTGAATGGTCAACAAAACACCAGTCACATTTCCGTTGTAACAGTAAAAAACCTAACACGATAAACATTTCTTCCTGTCATTTTACTGGTTACACTAATAAAAGCTATGTTTTAGAAAGGAAATATGTTGGTTGCACACCTTCCTATCATGAAATAATAACACTTGTTGGGGATCAGCATCCCAAGCTGCACCACCAACCTCGGCACCTACCTCAAGCCTGGCTTTGGAGGTGGAGTTCAGTCTTGGGACTGCTTGGCATTTTAATTTAGATCTACACTCTGAATCATTTTAAAGTGACCTTGTCCTTATACAAGAGTTATTGAGGAAAGTAATTTCTATAAAGAACACTGTGAGCGCTTACCTTTACTGTTTGCCACTCCACCATACATTTTCCCCTGAAGTTTGCTCGGAAACTGATACTTCTGGGAATGTCAATTTCCTTGGTCCCATGTAAATCTCACTGGTTCCTCCAGTTGATCTCTATATCATACTGTATCCTGTAATGAAGTGGGAGCAGCATTGAGGGTTACGGGGACCCCGGAGATGGACATTCCCAAAGGGGCCAGTTTTCCAGCTAAATTCAGAGAATATTTTTTTACTGAACATAGAGATGTAAGATGGACCAGTCAACAGCAAATGTAATTGTTTTCAGTCTTCTTTTACAAGCATGTCTTTCCTCCATAACTTCGCTTCAAGACTACTGAAAATGCCCCCCCCCCCCCCCCCTCCAAATTTCCATTTATACTTTATACTAAATTCATGAAAGTAAGCAGGCAAGTAATATTTCCTGTGTTCTTGAGATGATGTCACCATCAAACGTTCTATTACCACTTGTCAGGCTGTCTGTAGCTGTGTATGTGCATGGTGTGCTGCGTTAGCTCAGTCTTCCTAATAATTATATCACTGAAGCTTCACTTTTGTACCATAGTCCTGTGTGTACAAAAACAGTAGCACAAATTTGTGAACCCATTTAGATTTTTGCATGTGCATACAGATCTGTTCTTTGTAGCATTAGGAAGATACATTGTTATGCATTAACATGCACTACGTTTGTGTGCTAATATATACAGTATATATGAATACATATACATTATACATTTTGCTGCACTGCCATTGACTTCCATGAGCTTCCCAACACCCTAAATGTAGGAGGAAAAAAAGACATGGCTCATTTTTGAAAACACTTTGCACTGCAGTTCTGAGATTAAAATAGACAATGAAGTTGATTTACTAAAGGCTAATAGGCTGTTCACTTTGCCAGAGAATTTCCCCCAGAGCTTAGTGAATGTGATGACAATTCACTTTGCAAAGAATACCCAATCATAGGCAAGGAAAAAAAAAAATATATATATATTTTCATTTGCATATCATTAGGTGATGGAAGTCTGCAGAGAAATTTGCCTCATTCTGAAGCTAATGGAAAATTCCCTTTCAAAGTGAACAGGCAAATCCTATAGTAAACGAACCCTACTATTTTTTTATTATGGGGAACCACGGCATATATTTTAGTGGGTCGGAACACATGCATTAAAATGCAACAGTGTGAATTGGCCCTAAGATTCCATTTAGCCAGCAGTTTAATTTTTCATATGGGAGAAACTGGTGAAACTACTTTCATCCCCTTCCTGCCCAGGCCAATTTTAAGCTTTTAGCGTTGTTACACTTAAGGCCCGTACACACGGTCGGACTTTTTGACAACCAACATGCAAATTAGGTGGTTTGGACCAACATCCGACCGTGTGTACGCTCCATCGGACCAACTTTTTCCAGGTTTCATCGGACTTTTGTTGGCTGTGCGAACGGACCAACTTTCTGCCAACAAAAGTCAGATGGACCAAAGTCTGACCGTGTGTACAGAAAACCAACAGACTTTTGTACAAACCAATGCAGAACCAATGCAAAAGATCAGACAACAATACAGAAGTTGACCAAAGGTGGCGGTAAAGAGCAGAAAAACCAAGTGATTTGGTGAAAGTTGGCTGAAAAAGTCCTGCCGTGTGTATGCAATACCAACTTGGGGCCAACGCCCTTTGGACAAAAATCCACGGGAAAGTTGGTCCACGGTCCGATCGTGTGTATGGGCCTTTTGAATAACAATTACACGGTCATGCAATGATGTACCCAAACTAAATTTGTATTATTTTATTGAGACAGTTAGACCTTTCTTTTGGTGGCATTTAACCACCACTGAGTTTTTTTACTTATTGCAAAACAAATGAAAAAAGACCGAAAGTTTTTCTTTGTTTCAGTTACAAAATTTTGTAAATAAGTAAATTTTCTCCTTCACTGATGTGCGCTGATGAGGCTGCACTGACGGGCATTGATAGGCTGCGCTGATGGGCACTGATGAGGTGACACCGATGGGCACTGATGAGGAGGCACTAATATGCATCACTGATGGCCACTGATAGGCGGAAATGAAGCATTGATGGGCACCGACAGGCAGCACTGATATGCAGCACTGATGGGCACTGGTAGGCAGCACTGATGGACACAGATGGTTAGCCTTTATGGGGAAAGATAAACAGAAATTATGGGCACTGATAGGCACTGTGCAGAGGTATGGGGCACTGATAGGCACTGATGAGCGCCACTGATGGGCATGGATAGATGGCACTTATAGTCGGCACTGATGAGGAGGCACTGACAAGCATCACTGATGGGCACTGAAATGCAGCAATGATGGGCACTAATTGGCATTACTGATGGACACTGATTTGCATCACTGGTGGGCACTGGTGGGCATCACTGGTGGGCAATGGTGGGCATTGCTGATGGGGCTGCACTGATAATCATTGTACTGATTATTAGTGCAGATCCCCTCTGGGAGGAAAGTTGCTTGTCGGCATGAGTAGAAGCATGTCTACTAACTGGCACCTACTATTTACACTGATCAGCTGTAAATGGACACAGCTGATCACATAGTAAAGAGCCTATGCCATAGGCTCTTTACTGTGATCAGACATGCGGTGTATCCGAGCAATACACCGCACCACCGATCACCACGCTGCATGCCCTCAGGGCGGCTTGTTCTGAATGGCATCATATAACATCCAGTCAGAACAATTAAAGCCCTGCCCAGCCATCAGTTTTTTATAGGCCGGGCGGGAAGTGGATAAGCACAGCAAGAACAAACACACTCCATGCAAGTAGGAAACAGAGTGTGTTTACATGCATTTAGGCACATAAATCATTTTTTCTGCTGGAAAGCTCCTGCCAAAAATGCACTTGTGATGTTTTTGTTTTTTATTCAGCCTGTTAACGCACCTCTACAGATATGCTTGTAAATGCCCAAATCTGCATGGCTACATAGGCTAGAATAGAGTTGCTTCTACAGGCTGAAAGAAAAAATGCCTCCTATATAAACAGCATTTTTATGCCCTGTGTGCACAAGGCCTTAATCTGAATGATCGTAAAGTTTGCAAACTTACTTGAAGATCCACACACATTTATTTCCTTGAATTCTGTGACACCTATTTACTATTCCCCTTAAGAAGATACTGTCACACATTTAGAGCCTGCCTCTTGAACTACAGAGGGGTTAGGAGGAGGAGTTTCAGGAGGCAGAGTTAGTACAGGAACCACTCCTCGCAGGAAACAAAGCTCCATGGGATATGTAGTCCTTATAAATTGAAAGAAAAACAGGAAAGGCTGCAAAGCCCGCAGGGAATCCAGGAAGTTGTGGAAAGAGATGACCAGCAGACAGAAAGCACATTTTGTCATGTTACAACCAAAAACCTAAATGTATTTTATTGGGATTTTATGTGCTAGACCAGTGGTCTCCAAACTGTGGCATGGGGGCCAGATGTGGCCCTTTGCTTGCCTTTATCTGGCCCTTGGGGCACGATTCCACCAACTGACACCAGTGAGGGGGCACCATTCCCCCTACTGGGATATGAGAAGGTGGAAGCGCTTACACACCTGTATTCATTCCCCCTACTAACACTATCAATGGGGCACTATTCCTCCCATTGAAACCAGTGATCGGCACTGATGCTGGGGCATTTTCTACTCCCAATGGCCACAGTCCGGCCCCCCTAAAACCTAAAGGATAGTAAGCCGGCCCCTTGCTTAGAAAGTTTAGAGACTCCTGTGCTAGACTAACACAAAGTGGCACATAATTGGAAAGTGGAAGGAAAATGATAAATGGTTTTCACATTTTTTTACAAATAAATATCTGAAAAGTATGGCATGCATTTGTAGTCAGCCACCTTTACTCTAATAACCCTAACTAGAATCTAGTGGAACCAATTGCCTTCAGAAGTCACCTAATTAGTAAACAGAGTCCACCTGAATGTAATTTAATCTCAGAATAAATAATAAATACAGCTATTCTGTGAAGCCCTCAGAGGTTTGTTAGGGAACCTTAGTAAACAAACAGCATCATGAAGGCCAAGGAACACACCAGACAGGTCAGGGATAAAGTTGTGGAGAAGTTTAAAGCAGGGTTAAGTTATAAAACAATATCCCAAGCTTTGAACATCTCACGGAGCACTGTTCAATCCATCATCCAAAAATGGAAACAACTGCAAACCTACCAAGACATGGGGTCCACCTAAACTGACAGGTTGGGCAAGGAGAGCATTAATCAGAAAAGCAGTCAAGAGGCCATAGTAACTCTGGAGGAGCTGCAGAGATCCACAGCTCAGGGGGGAACTATTAGCCGTTCACTCGACAAATCTGGCCTTTATGAAAGAGTGGCAAAAAGAAAGCCATTGTTGAAAGAAAGCCATAAGAAGTTTGCGATAAGCCATGTGGGGGATACAGCAAACATGTGGAAGAAGGTGCTCTGGTAAGATGAGACCAAAATTTAACTTTTTGGCCTAAAAGCAAAACAGTATGTATTTTATTGTATTGCTATTACAATGCCGATGTTACAAAAGTGTTACAAAAGTGCATACTGTGACGATAGATTTCTTTGCACTGTAGACATTTTTTTAAATCAATTTTTACCTTAAGTTTGTTAATTATTTTATCAAAGACTTTTCAGCAAAACTTTAGGAAATACTTTGTAAACTTTAACACAAATAGACAGCACTAAAAAAAATTTGCCAAGCGTTGAGAATAGAGCTTCTAAGTCAATTACGGATATTTATCTCTTGTCTGCAGATTATTGATTTTCCACTTATCAATTCGCTGCTTATTTTTCAAGTCAACATAAACCTTTATAAGGAATGAAATAAAATCAATTGAAAAATCAATTGATGGTTCAGACCTTCTTGCTACCTTTAGACTATTATCCAAGCATATTAAACAACATTACATCATGCAGGGGATAAAATTAAACACAATTAAAATTATTCTCCTAAAAATGAAAATACATAATTAGTGGAAATTGAAAATCATTCATTTATTTCTTGACTTTTATATAACCAGGGATCAATTGGAAATTATCATCAACATTAACATATTTAGCAATGCTTTACAACAAACTAAAAGTGAGCAAACTCTGCTGCAGTTGTGATTTCCATAATCTACTCCTGAGATCGGATCCAGTTTTACATCCACTGGCCTATGGATTTTTTTTCTTTCTTTATATTTAACCTATGTTTAAAGCTGATCTGCAGCCAATCCATTGTTTTAATACAAATGTGTTTGTTATAGTCAAAAACATTAGAAACATTTATTCTGTCTGTAAAATCTATCCCTACAAGACAATTGCAACTTTATTCCCCTCAAGCAAACATCCAGGAAATCTTTGTGGTCATTAAATAAAGGAATAAAGGTGAAGGGTGGGACAGAATGTCCCCACCACACCACCTATGGGATCATGACAGACAGATGAATAATAAATGAAATAAAGGTTATTAAAAAAAAAAAAAATATATATATATATATATATATATATATATATATATATATATATATATATATATATATATATATATATATATATATATATATATATATATATATATATATAAAACACACACACATATATATATATATATATATATATATATATATATATATATATATATATATATATAATATGAATGATAACACAAAAACATTTCTTTCACTCATGGTTAGTGTTATTTGATAACACACTGCGTTCATCTTGCCATGAATTTTGACCAAATTTCCTGTGCCTTTGTAGCTCACACATCCCCAAAACATCAGCGATCCACCTTTCACAGTAGGTTATGGTGTACCTTTCATCATAGGCCTTGTTGACTCCTCTCCAAATGTAGTGTTTATGGTTGTGGCCAAAAAGCAAAATTTTGGTCTCATCACTCCAAATGACTTTGTGCCAGAAGGTTTGAGGCTTGTCTCTGTGCTGTTTGGTGTATTGTAAGCGGGATACTTTGTGACATTTGCGTAGTAATGGCTTTCTCCTGGCGACTCCACCATGCAGCCCATATTTCTTCAAATGCCTCCGTATTGTGCATCTTGAAACAGCCACACCACATGTTTTCAGAGAGTCCTGTATTTCACCTGAAGTTAATTGTGGTTTTTTTTTTTGCATCCCAAACAATTTACCTGGCAGTTGTGGCTGAAATTTTAGTTGGTCTACCTGACCGTGGTTTGGTTTCAACAGAACCCCTAATTTTTTCACTTCTTTATTAGAGTTTAAACACTGCTGATTGGCATCCTTAATTCCTTGGATATCTTCTTATATCTCAACACACAGCTATTAATGTCTAAACCGCTGGCAACAAAAATGAGTACATACCTAAGTGAAAATATCCAAATTGGGTCCAATTAGCCATTTCCCTCACCGGTGTCATGTGACTTGTTAGTGTTACAAGGTCTTAGGTGTGAATGGGGAACAGGTGTGTTAAATTTGGTGTTATTCTCTCATACTGGTCTCATACTGGTCGCTGGAAGTTCAACACGGCACCTCATCATGGTAAAGAACTCTCTGAGGATCTGAAAAAAAATAATTGTTACTAACTTACTCTACATAAAGATGGCCTAGGCTATAAGAAGATTGCCAAGACACTGTAACCCTGTAGCTGCAGCATGGTGGCCAAGACCATACAGCGGTTTAACAGGACAGGTTCCACTGAGAACAGGCCTTGCCATGGTTGACCAAAGAAGTTGACTGCACGTGCTCAGCGCCATATCAAGAGGTTGTCTTTGGGAAATAGACGTATGAGTGCTGCCAGTATTGCTCCAGAGGTTGAAGGGGTGGGGGGTCTTCCTGTCAGTGCTCATACTGCATCAAATTGGTCTGCATGGCTGTCGTCCCAGAAGGAAGCCTCTTCTAAAGATGATGCACAAGAAAGCCCACAAACTGTTTGCTGAAGACAAGCAGACTAAGTACATGGATTACTGGAACCATGTCCTGTGGTCTGATGAGACCAAGATAAACTTATTTGGTTCAGATGGTTTCAAGCGTGTGTGGCGCCAACCAGGTGAAGTGTACAAAGACAAGTGTGTCTTGCCTACAGTCAAGCATGGCGGTGGGAGTGTCATGGTATGGGGCTGCATGAGTGCTGTCGGCACTGCGGAGCTACAGTTCATTGCAGGAACCATGAATACCAATATGTTCTGTGACATACTGAAGCATCATAATGATCCCATAAGTAAGTAGTGAAGACACTGGCACGTCCTCAACTCTCTTCCAGTTCTATAAAAACCTAATAGGTAATCTTCACAGGACATAATTTCTTGCCAGATATTTAATGTAATAAAGGAAAAAAGGCTGCGCTGAAAACAAAATGAAGAAAGTATGCAATAAATACATTCAATTATCCCATCCGCTTCGTGTTAGGTTGGGAAAAATTATCTCTATCCGAAATAATTAGAAATACTTATTTACCCTCTCTTATCCACCACTCTGTGATAAAAAATGTTGGATGTGACAAATCATAAAAATAATACAATAATTCAAACTCTGGTAGGATGTCATATAGAACAACAGAGATCCAAATCCCAAAGTGTATTTCACAGTGAATTGAGATCAATTAGGGTGTCATAAAGAACAATAAAGGTCCAAAGTTGGAGAAGATGACATTTGCACGGAGAAAACTAGTTCAAACAAGAATAAGTCCACCACAGGATTCAAACTATATTAGTGGTATTCCCATCTGGGACATCCGGCACACACTGAAAGGATGGTGAGATAGCAGAAAACCAGAGATCCTCCACCAAATGGTAAAATTAGCCGCTTACCAGCTAATCTGGTCTCTGTATTAGAGAGACCAGATGGGCGTATGGCATGTACCCCTGCCTGGGTCTTTATCCGGGCTTCTCAGGGACACAATCTTCAGGATGTTCTTAATGGAAACTGATCTTTTATACGGGCTCCCTTAGTTTTCACTCAGTAGGGGTTAAATACCATGCAAAAGAAAGGGACACCATAGCGCAATACAGTTTCACCTTTTATTTTAAAAATCTCTAAAAGATAACAAACTCACACTTTAAAAGAAATAACAGAGCGGTTGTTTTAAATCTTATCGAGCCGGCCGGCTCTCTTACTTTGCTCACTGCCCGTCGCTTCCTGGAATGGACGGGAGAAGGAGGTGACGTCAGCACGCCGCTCACCCTACGTCGTTTCGTCAAATGTGACGTCTTCCTGGGGCACGGGCGGCGTGCTGACTCACCGCCTGATATACCTGTTACAGCCTATAACACTCCCCTTTCTGAGCTCCCTTCAGCCATCATTAACTAGGGCAGTCGCCCTCTTTGTGTCACTGATTCGCTGCTCTGATGAATGGGTGGTTCTTACAACCAACTCAATGTGTCAATTGGCTTAATCTCTAGTAAACAACTAAAGTATTGTTAGGTGACGTGCCAGAATGACCTGACCCGTCCTATTTGTACAAATCGTGTTGCAATAAGATGTTAATGCGTCACGAATTCATAGTGTCACTACCTTACTCCATTATCATAGATAATGTGTAGTATAAATTAAAATTAAAATTAAAAACAAAGGGAAATTAAAGACACGGTATGTCCATAACCGCAATTAACCCTTCACGCTCCTCAGCCCTTGGTTAGACCATAACAGATAATCTCATTGAATCTGCCGGCCAAGTGCTAATTGAGATTACTTTCAGGGTATCCTCAATGGATACGGGCGCACCCTGAAATCATTTCCCAATTATTCTATTGCTAATTTGGCAATATTTAAAAAGGCCACACCCACGTCCCTTATTTATATAAACCAAACAAAAAAAGGGGTTGTTGGGGTAAGTAATATATTTATACTTATATTTTAAAAAATTAGTCAAGGGAAGAATCCACCAGTTCAACTCCATATATATCCAAAAAAAGGAAAAACAGGAAAAGGAAAAAAGGATTTCTACCAAAAATTGAACAATGGTGGTCGCTAACCAAATATATTAAACATCAGTGTCCCTTATATATCATTTTTATTAATATCTCCCTCAATCAGATCTCTATGGGGGACCAATAATAAACAGGAGGTTGGGTGGAAAATGAGTCTCATTCCCAGATCGCCTGTAAACGCAGTGTATGTCAGATTATGTATGATATATAACACCCATATCTAAATCTTAGTGTGTATTTTCTACTGGCTTTGGAGAGCTCAGAGTCGGTTCACAAATTACCTATATTAGCTGTTATCTATAAAGGCATTCAAATCTACATCCACATTGAGGCCATAGGGGGTGTAGCAACGCACTCTATGGATCCAGGCCATTTCAGATCTAGACAAATCCCTCACTAGAGGGCTGCCCCTCCAGTGTGCACTGAATTTATCTATGCCTAAGAATAATGTACATATATACATTATTCTTAGGCATAGATAAATTCAGTGCACACTGGAGGGGCAGCCCTCTAGTGAGGGATTTGTCTAGATCTGAAATGGCCTGGATCCATAGAGTGCGTTGCTACACCCCCTATGGCCTCAATGTGGATGTAGATTTGAATGCCTTTATAGATAACAGCTAATATAGGTAATTTGTGAACCGACTCTGAGCTCTCCAAAGCCAGTAGAAAATACACACTAAGATTTAGATATGGGTGTTATATATCATACATAATCTGACATACACTGCGTTTACAGGCGATCTGGGAATGAGACTCATTTTCCACCCAACCTCCTGTTTATTATTGGTCCCCCATAGAGATCTGATTGAGGGAGATATTAATAAAAATGATATATAAGGGACACTGATGTTTAATATATTTGGTTAGCGACCACCATTGTTCAATTTTTGGTAGAAATCCTTTTTTCCTTTTCCTGTTTTTCCTTTTTTTGGATATATATGGAGTTGAACTGGTGGATTCTTCCCTTGACTAATTTTTTAAAATATAAGTATAAATATATTACTTACCCCAACAACCCCTTTTTTTGTTTGGTTTATATAAATAAGGGACGTGGGTGTGGCCTTTTTAAATATTGCCAAATTAGCAATAGAATAATTGGGAAATGATTTCAGGGTGCGCCCGTATCCATTGAGGATACCCTGAAAGTAATCTCAATTAGCACTTGGCCGGCAGATTCAATGAGATTATCTGTTATGGTCTAACCAAGGGCTGAGGAGCGTGAAGGGTTAATTGCGGTTATGGACATACCGTGTCTTTAATTTCCCTTTGTTTTTAATTTTAATTTTAATTTATACTACACATTATCTATGATAATGGAGTAAGGTAGTGACACTATGAATTCGTGACGCATTAACATCTTATTGCAACACGATTTGTACAAATAGGACGGGTCAGGTCATTCTGGCACGTCACCTAACAATACTTTAGTTGTTTACT
The DNA here is from genome assembly GCA_028564925.1 of Lithobates sylvaticus. Classification (NCBI taxonomy): domain Eukaryota; kingdom Metazoa; phylum Chordata; class Amphibia; order Anura; family Ranidae; genus Lithobates; species Lithobates sylvaticus. The sequence continues at coordinate 74,727,800 of CM053027.1, forward strand.
AGAGATTAAGCCAATTGACACATTGAGTTGGTTGTAAGAACCACCCATTCATCAGAGCAGCGAATCAGTGACACAAAGAGGGCGACTGCCCTAGTTAATGATGGCTGAAGGGAGCTCAGAAAGGGGAGTGTTATAGGCTGTAACAGGTATATCAGGCGGTGAGTCAGCACGCCGCCCGTGCCCCAGGAAGACGTCACATTTGACGAAACGACGTAGGGTGAGCGGCGTGCTGACGTCACCTCCTTCTCCCGTCCATTCCAGGAAGCGACGGGCAGTGAGCAAAGTAAGAGAGCCGGCCGGCTCGATAAGATTTAAAACAACCGCTCTGTTATTTCTTTTAAAGTGTGAGTTTGTTATCTTTTAGAGATTTTTAAAATAAAAGGTGAAACTGTATTGCGCTATGGTGTCCCTTTCTTTTGCATGGTATTTAACCCCTACTGAGTGAAAACTAAGGGAGCCCGTATAAAAGATCAGTTTCCATTAAGAACATCCTGAAGATTGTGTCCCTGAGAAGCCCGGATAAAGACCCAGGCAGGGGTACATGCCATACGCCCATCTGGTCTCTCTAATACAGAGACCAGATTAGCTGGTAAGCGGCTAATTTTACCATTTGGTGGAGGATCTCTGGTTTTCTGCTATCTCACCATCCTTTCAGTGTGTGCCGGATGTCCCAGATGGGAATACCACTAATATAGTTTGAATCCTGTGGTGGACTTATTCTTGTTTGAACTAGTTTTCTCCGTGCAAATGTCATCTTCTCCAACTTTGGACCTTTATTGTTCTTTATGACACCCTAATTGATCTCAATTCACTGTGAAATACACTTTGGGATTTGGATCTCTGTTGTTCTATATGACATCCTACCAGAGTTTGAATTATTGTATTATTTTTATGATTTGTCACATCCAACATTTTTTATCACAGAGTGGTGGATAAGAGAGGGTAAATAAGTATTTCTAATTATTTCGGATAGAGATAATTTTTCCCAACCTAACACGAAGCGGATGGGATAATTGAATGTATTTATTGCATACTTTCTTCATTTTGTTTTCAGCGCAGCCTTTTTTCCTTTATTCTGTTTTATGTGTGTATCTCACATCAGGTTGCAGCAGAAAAAATCTTTTTCATTAATTTATAGCCTATCCATTTATATCATTAATTTTTAAAAAAAGTAGTCACGTACAATTAATAAATTTTTCTCGAGACAGCGCTGTTACCACACGACATATAGATATTTAATGTAATTCTGTTGCTGCTTAACAGATTGCCAACCGCCCACCGTCGACTGACGACGGCAGAATGGCACTCCTGCGTGAATCGCTGTAGCTGTATGGCGGGCGTTTTAAGGAGTATAGGGCATGCAAGCGCACCCGCTGCGTGACGTAGGAGCCCGTGCGCGTGGCAGGCAGCCACGATGACCATCCTCTACCCACGATTGCTTCTGAGAAGGAGAGTACAGAGATCTGGCAATGTAAAGATGCAGATCTCTGTTATGTCAGGGGTGAGGAGAGCGATCTGTTGTTCCTACTGCTTACGAACAACAATCAGTCTCCTCCCCCAGGCAGTCCCATCCTCCCACAGTTAGAATCACTCCCTAGGACACACAGTTAACCCCTTGATCGCCCCCTAGTTTTAACTCCTTCCCTGCCAGTGACATTTACACAGTAGTCAATGGCTATTTATAGCTCTGATCGCTGTATAAATGTCAATGGTCCCAAAATAGTGTAAAAAGTGTCTGATCTGTCTGACGCAATGTCGCAGTTGCAATAAAAATCGCAGATCGCCACCATTACTAGTAAAAAAAAAAATGCCATAAATATATCCCCTATTTTGTAGATGCTAAAACTTTTGCACAAACCATCAATATACGCTTATTGCTATTTTTTTTACCAAAAATATGTAGGAGAATACATATCAGCCTAAACTAAAGAAGAAGTTTGTTTTTTTATATATTTTTTGGGGATATTTATTATGGCAAATGTAAAAAAATATTGCTTTTTTTTTTTCAAAATAGTCTGTCTCTTTTGGTTTATAGCGCAAAAAATATAAACCGCAGAGCTGATCAAATACCACCAAAAGAAAGCTCTATTTGTGGGAAAAAAAGGAAGTCAATTTTGTTTGGGTACAGCGTTGCATGACAGCGCAATTGTCAGTTAAAGCTGGCCGGGTCAGGAAGGGGGTACATTCTTTTCCGGGGCTGAAGTGGTTAAATAAAACTTCAATAACAAGAGCTTACAAAGAACTTTGTAAATACATTTCTTTTCTACTACCCTTGCCAGTGAAAATAAACTACCACCCAAAGACCCAGATTCCTGGTTCCTGCAACACTCCAGGGCTCATCCTACTGACCCCTAAAATGCTACAGGACACTACATCAAATCACTTAACACTGTAGGAAACCAAAAAATCATCAGTCCTGTACATTTTTGATTCAGTTTCTTTTTATCACAGTGGATTTTGGCAGCATGAGCATCTAGCGAGGTGGGAATTGACAATTTTCTGTCCTGGGGACACTTTTATGGCAGTTTTATTTTAGCAACAGTCACTTTAAGCAATTGCAGGCAGTCAACTCAGTAGGTTAGAGCGGCTAAAGAGATTTTTAGTAGCTCAATTAGGCAACTTAAAGCCACTACTGATTAATCGCTATTGGCAACTATTGCTTCTGGTGCAGCTTATTCCATACAGAAATATTTGTTCCACCTGTGTATCACCCAATTGCTTTTCCTAGTGCTTTTAGCATCACAGTTGAACTACTAACAGTGTAGCTCTAGCCTTACGAGGTGACTGTCAGCATGTGGGTAAATCTTTCAGCAACAAGAGAATAAAATGACCTATGCAGCTTAGCCCTTGTAAAGCTAATTTAACAGCTAGCATTATGGATTTAGGGCAGAATATCTAAAATAGTTAAGGTTTATAACATACTCACAGAGGTTTGGTACAATTTGTTGTACCAATTTGTACTAAAATAAAGAGCATATTTACTTTAGAAAGGGGCAGAAGAGGAAGGTAACCTACATAGAAAAAGTACATTTGGGTGCCCCATGCAGATATAATTTATCCTTAAAGCCCTCAGGTATGCCCAAAACTTGGATGATCTATCATGCAGATTCTGACATCTTCCATGTTATTTTATTCTCCCCTCCTCCTGCCCCTCATGGCTTCCTGTTAGCCAGTGAGGCCACATATCTAACTTACTTGCCAAAGGGATGGCTCTGGTTCAAAAGGCAGAGGGCAAAATATTAACCATAGAGGTTTTCACTGATATTTACATAGCAAAGTACCAGATTTATAGATAGCTTGGTGGTTTGAAAATTAAAAACAAAGCAGGTGCCTGCTCTTTGGATCAATGCCACCCTTACAATGTATGAGATGTTCACTTTAAGGCTTTCAGTGCTCCTGTGTGTATACTCGTTGCTTGTCTGTTACCATGGTAGTGATAATAGAATAGGCTGTGGGAGAGTTAGGGTTGACACTTCGCGCTCATTCATCGATTCAGAACAGCACTACATGACACCGAAGTCTTTCACAATCTAACATCCTTTCCTTGCAGTTGTCAAATTCAAAAGGTGCAGCATATAAAAACATGGGATTTCATATCAGGTTCCTGTCAGAAAGGAAATATGGGAGCTATGACTATTGTAATCCTCGGCATATGCCTATCATTTGTCGAGATACACAGGATAAGGGTGACAGACATGATATACCCAGGATGCATCTTCAAAAATAAGCCATCAATGGAAACTCCTGAAATTCTGCCCACACATGTTCTCTTCAGTCGGTGCATTCTTTGCTGTGAATGCATTTAAAAATCATTCTGGTATGCATACTAAAGTTGATAAATTTGATCAAAGCATTTAGGCTTCAATAGCTTCTAGTCATGAAATGGTTAAGCTTAATTTCAGCATGCCATGAATTTTAAGACCTTATGCACACTGGGAAATTAACCCCTGTACATGAGGTCCTGGGATTTTCATATGGGCATAAGAAACATGCACACCATCCAGCCAGGCGGCTGGCCTCCTATAAGGCTCTGTGGGAGGTTGAAAGCTGTTGCGGCTGGAAGGTTTACTGACTGGACACAAGGGACCTAAATTCTGGTACCAATGGGTACAGTGTTCAGCCCTGTCCAGCCTCATGCTGCCATAGACTTTGACCTATCCTTCCCAGGCACACTGCCACGTAACATGTGCAAGGAGCCTAAAAATGAATCTAAAAATATAGTTTTACATAGTAAATGTATTAATTTATACAGGGCTCCTCTGAAATTATTAATTCCATGGGCATGCTTCGCTTTCTAACCCAGCAGTGTCTGGGACTGTATGAATTGTACTAACACTATTATGTCAGTTCAGTTTGACATTAGTAAGTTAACCACTTCAATACTGGGCACTTAAACACCTTCCTGCCCAGACCAATTTTGAGCTTTCAACGCTGTCGCACTTTGAATGAAAATTGCGCGTTCATGCTACACTGTACCCAAATGAAATTTTTATCATTTTTTTTTTCACAAATAGAGATTTTTTTGGTGGTATTTGATCACCTCTGTGGTTTTTATTTTTTGCTAAACAAATAAACACTGATGGGCACTAATAAGGCGGCACTGATGGGCACCGATGAAGTGGCACCAATGAAGTGGCACTGAGGTGGCATTGATGGGCACTGATAGGCGGCACTGATAGGCAGCACTGATAGGCGGCACGGATGGGCACTGATAGGTGGCACAAATTGGCACTGATAGCTGGCACAGATTGGCATGGATAGGCAGCACAGATGGGCATGGATAGGCGGCACGGATGAGCATGGATGGGCACTGATAGGCGGCATGGATGGGCACTGATAGGTGGCACGGATAGGCACTGATAGGTGGCACGGATAGGCACTGATAGGCAGCATTGTTTTGTACTGATGGATGCCAATCAGTGCCAAACAATAATGCATGCCAATCAGTGATGCCCATTGTGGGCACTGATTGGCATCCATTGTGGGCACTGTGTGTCATCCCTGGTGGTCTAGGGTGGCATACATTTTGCTGGGCATCCCTGGTGGTCTGGTGGCGTCCCTGGTGGTCCAGTGTGGGCATCCTGGGGGGGGCTGCACTGATAATCGATCAGCGCAGACCCCCCCCTGTCAGAGGAGCAGCCGATCGGCTCTCTTCTACTCGCGTCTGACAGACGCGAGTGAGGAAAAGCCGTTCACCGGCTCTTCCTATTTACACTGTGATCAGCCATGATTGGACACGGCTGATCATGTGGTAAAGAGTCTCCGTCGGAGACTCTTTACCAAGATCGTAGTTGCGGGGTGTCAGACTGACACCCCGCAACAACGATCGCCGCAATGTGCGCCCCCGGGGCGCAACAAACGACTAAATAAAGGTAAGAACAAAAAGGCAAATATTTATGATATACAGTTCTTCAGCAAACCAAATCTCATTTAGTTATGGTTTACATCTACTTTAATATTTATAAGTGTAAAAAATAAGCCAGCGTGTTGACCATATAAAGACTTTATATGTGTCACTAAAGGGTTGAATAAACCATTCAAAATCAAAATTAGAGAGAATGTTGTGGCCAATTTTATTATCCACCTTGACAGCACAGCAGCAAATGTTATCAGTGATTTAAGTACATTTTATGATCGTGCGAGACACAAGAGTGAAACGAGTACCTAGTACCATGCTCAGTCTACTTCGTCATTGTCTGACAATAAATTAGTTTGACTTGGACTGGATTCTGACATTCCCTAATAAACGATTTTCCTTGGTACGTTGTCTATACTCACCACTGAATGAACACACATTCTCTTCCACATTATTTGTGCTACAAAGTGTTCTATTAGATTTCCCATGTTACATGTATATGTCCACGATCTCCCTATTGCCTCCAGCAGTACATCTGATATTCTAACATCTTTTAATAGTGGCATCTGTCACTTAAAAAGCTTCACATATTGTTAATGTCATAGGCCTCTGGCATTTCACAGCAGAGATTGTGAGCACTGTGTGACATTAGGAGCAGGTTATATATTTCATAAGATAGCTTTACGATGTAAACACTGTGTCCTTTGTGTCTCTTTGAGTATTTGTTTGACCTAGGAACACATAAGTGTGAAAGTAATCCGAATATTCAATTAACACAGTGTCCAATCCTCAGAGGTAGCTGAATACGGCAAGTCAGTAAAGAAAATGAGGAGCTTGTGTACTGTAAAGTTTATCAAATCTAACAAAAATAAATCAAACCAAAAAATACAGTGTATATATATATTTATTTATATATCTTATTTTTAACATTATATCTACATATATCTACATTTGAGCAATCAAAAAACGTAAAGCATGGTCAACTTTATTTGTACTATAGATTTTTGGTGCATCAAAAAATATTACATTTTAAATAGACACGAGTGGACCAGCCACCATAAGTCAGTTGAACCACATTATAATTATAAACAGTCACAGATGGGCAATGGGACTTTTCAGGTGCTAAATCAATGGATGACACAAGTCATTTAATATATTAAAAACAATTTAATTTATTATGATACAAAGGTCTATAAAGTTAATTTGTAGACCACTGTGCATATTTTTACAGATAATATTGAGCTGGTTGCTTTCACATAAAAACTCTGGTATACCCCACCAGCCAGCCAATTCCACATGCAGCATTGAAAGAACATGTATATCACATTAGCTGATGTCATCTGATGGGGTTTTTGGTGCATCAAAAAATATTACATTTTAAATAGACATGAGTGGACCAGCCACCATAAGTCAGTTGAACCACATTACAATTATAAACAGTCACAGATGGGCACAGTCACAGATGGGCAATGGGACTTTTCAGGTGCTGTATCAATGGATGACACAAGTCATTTAATATATTAAAAACAATTTAATTTATTATGATACAAAGGTCTATAAAGTTAATTTGTAGACCACTGTGCATATTTTTACAGACAATATTGAGCTGGTGGCCTCTACATAAATACTCTGGTATACCCCACCAGCCAGCTAATTCCACACGCAGCATTGAAAGAACATGTATATCACATTAGCTGCTGTCATCGGATGGTGTTTTAGGTGCATCAAAAAATATTACATTTTAAATAGACATGAGTGGACCAGCCACCATAAGTCAGTTGAAACTCATTATAATTATAAACAGTCACAGATGGGCACAGTCACAGATGGGTAATGGGACTTTTAAGGTGCTATATCAATGTATGACACAAGTCATTTAATATATTAAAAACAATTTAATTTATTATGATACAAAGGTCTATAAAGTAAATTCGTAGACCACTGTGCGTATCTTTACAGATAATATTGAGCTGGTTGATTCCACATAAAAAGTATACCCCACCAGTAAGCCAATTCCACACGCAGCATTGAAAGAACATGTATATCACATTAGCTGATGTCATCTGATGGGGTAGGGATGAAGCTATACGCATTCCACAGTGACAATTAATTTCTTCCTCTGGAAATGTGTATGTTTATATGCATATAAGTATCTCCCAGACACAGTGCCCAAGCCAAACCCACCCTTACAGGAGAATCAGATTCAGATTCTTGAGTACTCAGAAATGCTCAGTCTTACATATAAACTTCCATATATACTGAGGAAGCAAAATATTGTAATTGCAAAATGCATCAAGGTTCACCCCTACACCATCAGACAACTCAGCAACCAAATAATGTGATATAGTGTACTTTTTTGTGATCCTACTTAACAGCAATCATGCCAAACTAAAATATATATTTTAGGCTTAGTAGCCCTTAAAGCCCAACTCCAGACATATATGTTTTTTAAAATGTCCCCCAACAGGTGTTAAAAAAAGGTACTGGCTATAATATGTACCTCCTGTCCGGTACATTCCTCACTGTAATTTATTTATTGTCCTAAATCTCGTGAGTTGAATGTCTTCAAGTGTAGCCCAGCTCTGGAGTCTAGAGCTTGGCGTTAATTCTGTTGAGATCCACTCTTCTACTCTTCTGGATATCTGATTGTTGTGAGAGCTCTTAAAATGATCTGTCAATACTACCCTACTTTCACAATAGGTGACCAAAACCTAAGCTTATTTCCACTTTTGTGCATTTTATCAGTCTGTTTTGCTCATTCTCATATTTCTTGTTCCTAACAAGAGATATTGGCAGCAAATCACCCTCAGCAGTGACCTTGATGTATGCAAATTTCCTCAATAAGGATCCATTGGTAACAACGTTTCAATTTAACTGTGAAATTAGGATTTCAGTTATTTAAACAGAAATTTAACACCTGCTGAACAATAGGCTCTATCTAGGTATTTTGAACAGATAGCTTAGTATAGTTTCTCATGCATTAGGGAAAAAATAAATACAATAGCATTTTTTTGTTTTCCTTGAGATTGTAAAAGCAATTTCAGCATCATTGCTTTTTTCTAATTCAATTTTAAAATAAAAAGTATATAAGGCAATGCCTAATCTCTGTCGTATAATAGCATTGCAGTTCCCAAAGGGTACATATTCTAACTAGATTCCTGGAAAGCAAACAATTACATAAGCCCAGCTGGGGATATAATATCTTCCAGTATTACACATTTTACATTTATGGTCTAGAGCCCTACGGACGACATGAGTAAAGATGACATATAGGAACAACACAAAACTCACCAACATGAAATAGACCTGAAAGTGTGCCTTGGTCTACCGTATGGTACACCAAAATAAGGGGGCATACCCTAGATAAAGAATGATAAGAAGTAGTTATGGAATAATGTGGAATGAGTATTCAGTCTGAGGTAAGAATACTTGGAGGAGGCTTTTAAAAGGGGAGGGTGGGTGGGTATCACGCACAGGAAACCGACAAAGACCGGCGGCCTTTGGGCTGCTTAAATACCCTCCGGGCTCCTCCCATAACTTCAGGCCGGTACCCGGCCTTCCAATTTATGGTCTAGAGCCCTACGGACGACATGAGTAAAGATGACATATAGGAACAACACAAAACTCACCAACATGAAATAGACCTGAAAGTGTGCCTTGGTCTACCGTATGGTACACCAAAATAAGGGGGCAAAAACCTTCAGGTAGGGGATAATTACTTATTAAAGGTAATGTCACTGATTAAGACGAGCAAAGGCCTGAGCCATCTCTAACTGTGGGTTAGGAATGTAGCGAGAGAAGCAGGCCGATTTCCGCCGACCCAGTTCCTTGATCACATGGTCCGGAACCCCCTGTCTTGAGGCCGTCGTGGCCGCCCCAATCCGGAATGAATGCCCGGAGTACTGGCTGGGGTCCAACTGAAGATTGCCGAGAAGGACCCGGACATGTTCCACGAACTGCGACGAGTTGAGGGGTTATACCGGAAAGGGTAGAAGCGGACTGGACCCTGGGCGGTCGGATAGTAGTGCCGTCAAGCGGTTTAACACGGCAACTGGCACCAGTTGTTGTGAGTCCTGTACAGGTGAACATCTACTCCGGAACCTCGCTGCTGAGTTTTGGATGTCGCCAAGTGAAGGACGTAGTGATCCTGGTGGCGGCAGAGACTACTTCTATGCAAGGCTGGACCGGCTGGGTGGCTGCGAGTGAACTCGCTGGCCGTAGAACCCATAAAACGCCATGTGTATCGCAGCCTGCAGGACGGTGCTGAGGAGGAGACCGAAAGGGGACCTATCCAGGATGTCAGACATTCCCTTGAAGATCTCCCCCGTGGTAGGCAGCTGCTTCGGGCTGACTGGCGGCTGGTGTTTCTGCACTCCCCGTAGTAGAGCCCTCACTGCGTGGCAGGAGAACACCGAAGGCCTCGCGGGGTCTTGAAGCGACAAGTAGTGCGGCACCCCGGCCACGTACTGGCGTATCGTGCTGTGTGACAGTGCTAGGTGAGAATGACAATAAGCGCTGAGTTAAACTTCCCTGGAATGAATGAGCAGTAAACATTGAACTGATGCTGTAGGGACAGCTGGACCAGTCTGCGGAGGAAGGACATGACGGGCCTGGATTTAGGCCTGCCCTTGCTGATGTTGGCTGTGGCTTGATTGTCTGTCGTGAAAGCCACAGTCTGTCCAGACCAATGGTGACCCCATAGGTGAGCGGCTGCTACGATGGGGAAGAGCTCAAAGAGGGCTGACGTGGTAGTGAAGCCTGGTGTGGCTAGTAATTGAGGAGGCCAAGGGGCGGCGAACCACAAATGGCCAAAAATGGCGGCGCATCCTGTGGATGTCGCCGCATCGGTCACCACCTGAGGTGACTGCGTGGACACGACTGGGATGAACAGGGACACACCGTTCCAATTACCAAGAAAGTGTTCCCCCATGGCCAGATCTGCCCTGGCTGCCCAAGGGCTACTCTTAGACCCGAAGGTCAAATTGGTCACGAAACAATATCGCTCCCTCCACTTGATGAGGGGACGAGCGAGTTGAGACTGGGAGCGACGGAAGAATGAGGCGCTGACAGATCATACACCAGACGTTTTTATTTGAAAAATATTCCCTGTACAAGCCCGATAGGGCTAACCCTCCAGATGTTAAAGGGAGACTGACTGAACGGGCCTATCAAGAAGTCCCGATCCAACTCCGTCTGCAGAAGGACGTCAATCGCTGGCACATCTGTTGCTGCTGAGCGTAGGTTCGGACATTCGTGGGTGGAGTGGGGCAGGGTGATGAGCCCGGTATGAAACCCATCGGTGAAACCCCGGATGAGGTAACTGGCGAGTGACGGAGTGGGGCATTGACCGGCTTAGTCGTGGTTCTTCTGTTTGACCTCACATAGAATCCTGGGGTGCGCCCTCTGGCATAGGGTGCAAACGTGCAAGAGCCGGCACTGGCTGAAGTTGCAGGAGCCGTAATTGAAATTGTTGCAAATGGCGGCTCCCCCAACCAACCGCACCGGACGTCCCAACTTGTCCACCTTTTGCCCTTGCGCCGGGGCCTGCTGAGCCTGGCTCGTGCTGGTAGAGGCCGTGCTAGCTATCGGATGGACAGAGGCTATGTTGGCACACCAGACCGTGGTGTGGGACGCTGACTGACAGACAGCACATAGGGGGGAGCGAAGACCCGCGAAGTGGCGGCAGAACAACTCCGTGTCCACTACGCTCCAGTCCGTTGTCAAATGAAACTGTGAGAATCTGGCTGCGGCTTTGGCCGAGAAGGACCGATGATAGTCGTAGAACGCTGAGCCACCGTATTTGTGGCCCAGGTCTACGATCAAATGGAGGTAGAGGTCCAGTTCCTCCCGTCTGCCGGGGGAGGCTGAGCACAGCACGTCCCTAAACATGCCGAAAGCGAGCGTGAACTCGGGCACCGTGAGCTTTCTGTTGAGCCTCGGATCCTTCGCTTTCAAAACCACCGAGACGTCCCCCCAGGTGTAGGCCTTGTTCTCGGCCAAGTCATGGACCGAGATCATGAGTGAGGCCAGGTTAACGTCTCTGCCCTCTAAAATGTCCTTCCTTACGCTGGGTGGCACCAGGTGGGAAGGGTGAACGGTAGTCGTGGCAAGCTCACAACCTGCGACCGGTGCACTGATGGCTGGGACCACCGCAGGGTCCGGAACCGTGGCAGCCGGGCTAGTCTCTAGACGAGACACCCTGTCCTGGACCTCAACGATTGAGGAAGACAGGGAGGACACGAGGGTGTGTAGCTGAGCGACGGCGGCTGAAATCGATTCCAGAGACGCCTGCTGGCTGCTGGGGCTTGCTGCGGCCGGTGGTGGGAAGAGGAGCCTGATTAGCTCCGCCTTCCTGGCCACGGCCGAGAAGGGTATCCCTCTGCGTCTCAGCTCGGCGGACAGCCTGGGAATTGTCCATGCCCTAAGGGACTGGACACTGCCAGCCTCGGAGGCTGATGCCGGAGATAGCGGGGTGGTGAGGTCATCGCTGCCAACTGATGACATGGCGGCTGCCAAGACCCGTTACTCAGTAGACTGGTCACGTGTCTGCAGGCTGGGCCTATAAAGAGGTGACAAGCAATGAGTTTGAATGTGTCACCTATGATCTACGTACCTGCCAAGAGAAAGCAGGAGCCCCTCGTGCCCCTGCGTTTTTTTTTTTTTTTTTGTTTTTTTTTTTTTTACCTGCTGGAACCCTGATCAAGCTGGTGCAGGTGGACCTACTGAATCCGACTGACCTGAGAGAGTGTGAGAGAAAGTACCTATTTAAGAGCCTAACTGCTGCCGTCCAGAGCGACGGAACCCAACGTAGATGATAACAACAGGCGATAGTGACTTAAGTCGACTGCCGAGACCGCTGTGGGATCAAATGACAGATGACAACACTAATGACTGACTTGACATGTTGCCTTAACTGAACGAACTTCCCGTGACAGGGCCCTGTTCGTACCGTATGGGGGTGCCTGTGAGCCGGACTCTGGAGCACGTACAGGAATGAGGCAACCGTGAAACGAGGCTAACTGCCTGGGTATTGCTGAGGCCGAACTGTGACATCCAGCTGCCACCGGGTCCGACTCCAAGCTCTTTTTTTTTTTTTTGTAGAAATGCGGCCGGCCTAGGGCACGCCGGCGCGAATTCGTACAGGCAGGTGACCAATTAACGCCGGGGCGTGGTAAGGTGACACAGAAATGATATAACATGACAAGGACAAGAGTCAAAGTCTCTTTTTTTTTTTTTTTTTTTTTGCGACTCCGCCCCTGGCGCATGTATTGAAATGAGGCCGGGCCTAGGGCACGCCGACACGAATTAGTGCGAGGTAGTGACTGCATTCATGCCGGGCGTGGTAAGGTGACAGAAATGCGATACCATGACAGGGGCAAGAATCAGGAATGTACGCAAACCAGTGATGCGATTCCGCCCTTGGCGCATGTATTGAAATGAGGCCGGGCCTAGGGCACGCCGACACGAATTAGTGCGAGGTAGTGACTGCATTCATGCCGGGCGTGGTAAGGTGACAGAAATGATATACCATGACAGGGGCAAAAATCAGGAATGTACGCAACCAGTGATGCGATTCCGCCCTTGGCGCATGTATTGAAATGAGGCCGGCCTGGGGCACGCCGACACGAATTAGTGCGAGGTAGTGACTGCATTCATGCCGGGCGTGGTAAGGTGACAGAAATGATATACCATGACAGGGGCAAGAATCAGGAATGTACGCAACCAGT